>JAJKFI010000078.1:4368331-4402623 GCA_029204185.1 Lerista edwardsae
GTGTGTGTGTGTGTGTGTGTGTGTGTGTGTGTGTGTGTGTGTGTGTGTGTGTCTGTATGTACATGTGTGCACCCGCCGTGCTCATGTATAAGGTGAAATATGTGGGGCTAGTTTTTTTTTTAAATATTACAGCAAATGAAGGAGCTGAATTACAATTACAGCCACAATTCAATCCCAGAAAAAAACCTTAGGGTGAGTACGAAAACTGAAGTAACTGAGTTCAAAGAGGACGTTCCCTTTCCTTCACCTTACCACAACAGTTTGCTGTAGTTTGGACCTGCCACATGTAGTTTGGACCTCAAATGTTAATCTGTAGTAGCAAAAACAACAGAGTGTCTGTGACAATTTAAAAGACAATCAAATTTATTGTGCAATGACCTTTAATACGATGCAGATTCTGATTTACAGAAGTTCAAGCAACAATAAATGTCTTGGTCAGAAGGTACGACAGGACTTCTTGCTTTGTTTCTTTTTTCCCTTTGGCAGATTGAGTCATCCAATAGGAGATCTTGATTTTGAGATGGATAAACGTAGTGCCCAATCGGTCAAAGACATTTAATCCCACTGATTTCCAGCGAAGGAAATATGCAGTCCAATCCTATCTAATTCCCCTTCCCCCACTGATGCAGGCGTTCCAAGGGAGCATGCACTGCATCTGGGTGGAGGCGGAGGGGCAGTTGCTGAGGCCTCCTCAGGGTAAGGGATTGTTTGTTCCTTTGCCCTGGGGGAATCCTTCGCTTGGGTCCTTACGGTTCTCCTTAGTTCTGCATGTTAATGTTATTTTGCTGAATGGTGGTGGAGAGAGAGAGAGAGAGAGAGAGAGAGAGAGAGAGAGAGAGAGAGCAATTGGACCTGGCCAAATGTGAATGCCACTGATCCTGCACCTCCCTTCCCTGTTCTGCCTCTCTTCCCACCCCTCTCTTCATCCAGAACCCCCCTGTTCTGCCCCTCCCACTCACATTCTGACTACTGCCCACCCTCACTGCCATTCGCTTTGTGCCAGGAAATGGCATCTTGTCCGGCAGGACGAACACCTGACCACCAACAATTGCTCTGGTGGCCTCACTGCACTTGCTAGTAGAAGCGACCTTCCATGGAATGCAAGTTCTGGCAGTGGTAGTGATGGGAAGGTTGGGCTGTAAGCTCCTTGGATCAAATCAACTCTATCTGTTGGTTATGGGATATAATACCCTGGCAGGTTTTTAAAATCCAGAACACTTAAGCTGGTTCGGAGTATTAGGATTTGTTTCTGAATTCTTAAATTCATGTGTTATTGATCCATACAATCCATCTACCTGCAGATACATATTTTTCCTATGCCTGCCAAAATGTGTGTGGCAGAAAAAGACAAATAATTGGATGAAACCCTTATTGCTAGACAGTAATAGACTAGGAAGTCATCCAAGATGGCTTAAATTCTAGTTTGTTCTTTTAGTTATGAAATTGTGTTGATTTACGTTTGTGCCTATTTAGAGACTAATTTGTCAAGATACAAGACAAGGAGATTGGATTATGAATGGGCCACAACTTTATTGACATCTGACACATATTGCAGTGGATCCCAACATTTACATAACAGTCCACCCACTCTTTAGTGCAGGCCCTGCCATGGATGAGACAAGTCGGCTTTGCTGATATATGGTCATCCTATCTTTGGAAAACCTCACCCTGGCTTCAAGTTGTATGTCTTATGAGAATCCCAGTTTAATCACCATGAATTCCTGTGAGGAGTCAAGGATGCTCAAGCTGATCTGCCTTTGGGTCTGACTCTGAGCCCATTGCTCAAGGAAGTCCAACCAAGTGGTATTATGAGCCAAACAGCCTCTGGATACTAGTTTCAGATCTTGTCACATGTTTCTTCTCCTTCCGTGGGTGCAGTTCAATGTCCAGCCATGGTAAACAATCACTAATGAAAGATAAGATGTCACTGATGAAATGCAAGATGTGGTTGCTTAATGCAGCACATATAATGTTCATCAAGGTTTAACACAAAAGTTGGAGGCTTCTGCTCTGCCCCCCATGTTATGCCCCCCCTGAACCCTATGGAGTAGCCAGGTCTCCCCATCTGTTCCAGGGCAGGCATCAGGTGGAGGCCTTGTGCCCCAGGGTTAGAAGGGGTAGAGTCTTCAGGAGTACTGAAGTGCCCATGCCACTTGTCAGCAGAGCATCTCCCTGGGATCCACAACATCAAGAAGTCTTTGTCTCTTTCTCTAGGGCAGTGTTATTCAAACTGTGAGTTGGGACCCACTTGGTGGGTCATGACCTGATGTTAGGTGGGTTGTGGAAAGCTGGGAGCAGCCATCTTGGAAACTGCAGACCTTACTCTTGTTCCATTCCTTTTGTGAGTGTTTGAATTTTCAAGTAAGGTTTGTTTTAATTTTGTTTTTAATTCAGTGCTTTTACATAATATTTTGTCCTCATCTTTCTTTCAGAGATGTTTCATGGTTGTGCAATTCCTTCAGTCCCAGAATGCCAGTTTGCATTCTAGGACTGTCATTTGATTGTATCATACTGATGTCACTTTCTGTTTGATGATGTCACTTCTAGCTATGACATCACTTCCAGGTTAATGACATCACTTCTGGTGGGTACTACCACGAGTGCCATTCTAAAAAGTGGATCCCGTCTAAAATGTTTGAGAACCATTACTCTAGGGAATCAATGGACCTGCTCTTGGCAAGTCAGGAGTATTTCTTTATGTACATGCACAATGTTTACCTTGCCTTTCCTTCCCTGATGGTTGCCCAAGGCAGCTGGCCAATATAATAAAAGCAATAAAATACAGTAAAAACAACAAAATACAAAATATAATGAAAGGTAATATCATACAGTATCATCAGTACAATAAAAATGAATTAAGGCACAGAGTAAAACCAGCAGTAGAAACCGATCAAACAACAGTCAAAGCAGCAGTATAAACAACACAGCACCATAAAACTATCATCCAAGCAGCATAAAAATGAAAACAGTGCAAATCTATAATCAGAAAGCAGCATAATCCAGTCCATGCTAGATGGCAGGCAACCACATTCTTCAATGTCCTGACCACTGGCATAGCTAATGAAAGTGTAGCCCAGTGCAGAGGGCAAAATGATGCCTTGGAAGTGACATCACAACAGGAAGTGATATTACAGTTGTTGTTTTTTTATTTTCTTGGGTTTTTTGGCCATAACTTTTGTGAGTGAAAATATTACAGTTCAGTTTGTTTCATTGCATTCTGCGTGAAATTCCTAATCGAATAGTATATAACATTGTTATTATTCATACATACCAAGGTTTTCACAATTTTGCCACTAGTGTCAAATTCAGATTGTTGCCCCCCTAAAACAATTGCACCCCCCTGCACTCCTTTAGCTATGCCCCTGGTCCTGACCCTCTACTGCTTCCTCATCAACACTCCTTGCTACTTCTGCAGCTGCTGATTCTCCTGTTCCCCAAACATGCACTGCGGATTTAGCAGGAGATGCAATCCTAAAGCCATTTCAAATTACAAGGCTCCATCTTCCCATCTTGCCTCGTGCAGAGGAATGGGGCAAAGACACCCTCCCTGGGTGGTTCTCCTTGGTGGGGAGTGGGCAGGGGGGCGGTGGATGATATTCAAATAACATTTGCAAAATGTTATCATCTTTTGTGGCAATATCTTCAAACAGCAATATTTATGATAAAATCATGACCTCCAGGATGTAATCCATTTTTAACTCTCCTCCTGCACACCCGAATCTTTCAATCTAATTAGATTCAGATCAGCATATTATTACAGAATGCAATCATTCCTTTTCTCTAATAGCATTCATGGATAATTTTATTTCTTGTTCTTAGACTCCTACTCCTGTGGCGTAATTAGTGTCTTTGGCACCTTACAATGCTCCGAATGAGTTGCAGCTGCTAATTGCTAATTGAAAAATTAGAAACTCAGTTCGAAGAAGGATCTAATTAAAATAAAATTAGATAAAATCCCTCTGAACTGGCATCTCCCTCTTTGTTGCTTTCCCCCTTGTTTCACAATCACAGAGCCATTAGACATTACATCCAGTTGTTAAGCCTAAATTCATTTTTTCTCCTGCAATAACCTTTTATTATGCTAAAAGATACTTCTATCCATCAAAAATTGAAATATCTTTGCTCATCAAGCTCATCCTCTCTTGCTCTTTGAAAAATTGCTGAGTTGTTTGATGTCCACTGACCATGTCTGTAGAGCAAGCGTATTTCAAACATTGTTCTTAGTCAGTGGCTTTCCTAAAAGGGGGGGGGGTTAAATGCTAAGTTTTGCAAGAGCCTGAGCTCCTGCGTAAAACAGCCCCTCCTTCTTGCTTTCAGAGCCATTTGCAACTCAGAGATCTGGCTCCTCTCTGAGCTGTGAATGGCTCTGAGGGAAGGAAGAAGGGCCATGTTACATAGGAGCTCAGGCTGCAAAACTCCTGCAAAACTTACAGCACAATCCTGCCCCTTGCGTAGAGTCGACGCAATGTCAATAGCGCCAACACGGGAGTGCCAAGCGGCACCCCTCGCATTGGCGGTAAAGCTGTCAGGTCAACGCTATGAGTAGTGTTGGCCTGACAGCACCAACAGTGAGCCTTTCCCGCATCGGCTGAAGCCGGCTGGTGCGAGGAAGGCTCTGTGCCAAGACGGCATGGGGATTGGCAGCTGGGAGGGAGGTTGGGGGTGGGACGTGGGAGGGCTTGGGAGGCAGCCATTAGGCATCATCCTACGCCCGAATAGAAGCTCACATGGCCCAAATTCGGGCCACGTGGTCTCCTCGGATCTACACCTTCTATTTAGCAGGCGCAGATCCGAGGAGCATATAGGGGAGGCTGGAGCCTCCCCTACAGGTAGGGAATGAACATTCCCTTGCTGCGGGGAGACTCCAGCCTCTCCTAAGCAGCATCGGATATGACGCTGAGCCGTCGGCCTTGCCAGTCCGGCGCTGCTTAGGATTGCGCCCTTAGTGCTTTGCATCCCCTCCCATAGGAATGCCACTGCTTTCAGTATGTGAAAGCATGATTCCCTGCATCTTGAGTAGGTAAGACATATCACGTTTGCTTATATCTATTTCTATATATTAAGGGGACTCCAAAGAGCCAGTTCTTATTATTAGCCTGTAAACCGCTTTGTGAACTTTGTGTTGAAAAGCGGTATATAAATATTTTGATTGATGGGTTGTTCTGTGAGCAGAAGACACTCCTGCGCACCCAGTCCCCCTTGCCAACTCTATGCCCCTGTACCACATCTGACACCATTTTGATGAGCATGGATAGCACTTAATGAAATGCTGCCCCAGGTGCCCCCTCCTTTGGTGCCCCCTCCCTTTGTTCAACTTTTGAATACTTTAAATATTTATTTATTTATTTATTTGATTTTTTTTTCCTCCTCAGCACATTTTCAATTTGGATGGAGAATTCCAAGGATGTAAAAGCAGCAAACATTTCATTGTGGAAGCCACAAAACTGGCACAACCATTCCAGGGGTTCAGTGGGTGGCCTACTGGCTCCTCACCAATGCTGCGGGATGGCATTTTTCTTGCTGTGTTATGTGAAAACACTGCTGCCTCCAGGCTCCAGGTGTAGGAGGACAACATCAAGCACTGGTTTTCTTTGTAGCAAATGCCACCTGCTATTTTCCTACCCAGAATGCACAGATTACTGCATAGTTAGATGCTGATGGTGATTCACCATCAAAACAAGGGGACTTTTAGTTCCATTTTAACAGTAATATGTCCAGTGATATTCAAACTGTGGGTTGGGACCCACTTGGTGGGTTGCGACCTGTTGTCAGGTGGGTTGCGGAAAGCTGGGAGCAGCCATCTTGGAAGGTTTTCTTAAAATTTTGTTTTTAGTTCACCACTTTTACACAACGTTTTGTCCTAATCTTGCTTTCTGTCAGGGATGCTGCATGGTTGTACAATTTGCTGCAGTCCAAGAACGCCAGTTTGCATTTCAGGAGTGTCATTTTATTATGTTACAGTGACAGCACTTCCTGCTTAATGATGTCAATTCCTGCTACAACATCACTTTCAGGTTAATGACATCACATCCAGTGGGTCCCAACACGAGGGCCATTCTAAAAAGTGGGTCCCGGTCTAGAAAGTTTGAAGACCACTAATGTAGACTATTGGATATGTGAGCATATAGGATACCTCTTCTAGTAACTCAGCTATTTGTGATAATAATATACAAACGTGATGACTGTCACATTCTGAGAGCTGAGATTATGGTCCATTAAGGCTGTAATCCTATACCCCATGGGCGCCAACTGGGGGGACTGCGGGTTCTTCAGCTCTCATGGGTTTTTTCCATGGGGGCAGAGCACCCATGTTCCAGCCAGCCCCCCCCCCCCCGGCAGCCAGCACCCATGCCAATCAGTGGCTGCAATCACGCATCCTAGTCTCGGGAGAGGCGGCTGTTGCACGCCCTGGCCTTGGGAGATGACAGGGGGTGTGGTCATGTCAGGGGACGTGGTCACATCAGGGGGCATGGCCACGTCAATGTCGGGGGCATGGCCATGGGCATCCTTGATTTTAAAAGGAAGCCACTGCTATACCCACTTTCCTGGGAGTAAGACCTGTTGGACATAGTGAGAACACAGTGACATACATAGCTTTGTGCTGTAAGGGCCTTCCAGTTCCTTTATTTACCCTTTGATTACACATCTACAGTAGTTTCCTGGCAAACCACAATGACAGGCATCACAATATCACCATACTACACCAGTTATCGGTGTCAATGTTTACAGCAGTCTAACTCTTCCTTTCTTTAGACTGCATGACTTGCCCATGACTGCATGCTTAGACAAGGCTTGCCACACCATGTGAACAGAACATTGTGGTTTTGCAAATCAGCAAAGCACCAGAGCTTTGCATCTGTTAACAGCTACATCGCTGTTGAATATGCAAGGTAAGCCCAGGCAGAACACACCTGCTGAGCTGTTAAAGGATTCTGACACAAGCCTTCAAGAAATGCTTTTGTTGTGCCTGAACTTTCAAGAGAGGCCCAGGCAGAATATGCCTGCAGCATGTTGAATGTGATGTATGTTTTCCTAGCAATGATTTCCCCAGGAGTATAGACAAATGAGGGTGAGCATGTTGATTGTTTACACTGTGGGGAATCCGGAGTGGGTGGGCGGTATCAAGAAGGCTGAAAGACCTCAGAGACTGACGACGTGAGTGTTTGATTGGTTGCATTTGATGTTATGTGTTGCAAAAAGACAGGTCTTGGAAGCTCTCGTTCTGAATTAATCTAGTTCGAAACAGGATTACTAGTGGCAAATCCTCTTCGCTATGGACTAGTAAAACTAGGCTCAGACGGATGCTTTAATAGGCTCATTTGGGAATCAAGCTCTTGACATAACTGATGCACATACAGGCAAGCTGATGTGCCAACATTCCCCTCCATCTGTCAGAATGGCATGGTGGTGGCTCACACACAGAAACTGTCCAGCAGGGTTGCAAGGTGCACTCACTTGGGATAGAAAATGGCTGGGTTATTTTTTTTGCTTTCTCCCTTTGGCAGTTGAAGCTGATCAGAGGAACGGGATGAAAGAGAGAGTGCTTTTTCCAACTCTTCATAGTGCCATAGAAAATACCTTTTATGAAAATTCATTTGTGGTGCTCCAGGCTTGTTGTCTTGGGAGCCTTTTCCTGCCCCTCCATTACCCCTCCCCCTGCACATTTCAAACCATCTTTAATATGGGCACCCTGGGGGAAAGAAAGGTTGCCGTTAAATTCCAGATTGTCTCTCTGCTTCCAGAAATCCATAAGTAGACGTTTATTATTCAGAGTGGCTGAGTGGATCTTTGGACGGTTTGAGCTTTGGACACTGGGAGCAGATGGAAAGGACTGGAAGCGAGGGTCCATGTGACTACAGTCGAGCAGTTGGTCAGGCATTTGGAATCATGAGTGCTCCCTTCCTTCCATCCCAATTTAGGCATCAGAATACGTTTCTGGCTATCAGCACATTAATGAAATAACCTTTGCCTTTGACATTCACATTTGAAATTGAAAATTGTCTTCCGATTACAAAAAACACACACACACAAAACCCACATACTGATACATTCACAGATGCTTGGGGGTTTGGATGACTCATTTGTTTTATTGTTTGGGAGCCACAGAAAGTGTTTCAATTAAATCAGAAAATAGTTCTGCATATATTGTGTAAGGCATTTTATTGTAATTGCCCCAAGAAAGAGCAAGAACAATTGAAATATACAGAAGCAAATTCTTGCATAGCCAAATATGAAGCAATGAAGTTCTAATGGATGAAATAATATAAGACCAAAGAGAGAAGTTGTCAAATTATCAGTCCATGATGTTTCTGAGGGCCCAATCCTAGCCCGCATGTACACTGGCACAACATGCACTGCAATGGTACTTGCCATCAGTGATGTGCCGTAAAGCATTTTGTGACAGTGTAGCAGTCACAAAATATGTGACAGTGTGGCAAGAAGGCCTGCTCCACCCCATATGCACAGGCATAAGGAACAGGCCACATTGGATGTAGTGGGTTCCATGGCAAGCAGTGCAAGGATGGAAGGAGGCAAAGGGAATGTGGGGACAGGTGGAACACAGAGGGGTGGAATGGGGCAGAGGAGGATGGCAACAGAGGTGGGTTGGGTGGATCAGGCCCAGGAAGGGGCAGGATTGGTGGTGCCAGGGAACACCACATCCTATCCCCTTTCCTGGATCTGATTGGCTAACATGGGGCAATGCAGACTTGTGCAACTGATTAAGCTAGCACAGGTCTGCCCCATTGCAACTGTTGGTGCTTACTCAAGGGCAAGGGGATGAATATTCTCTTACTTTGGGGAGACCCCCCCACATGCAGGACACATAGCAAACCATGACAGTGCTACTATATCAGTGCGGAGGAATTTGCTCTAGATACGGCTGTAAGTGTGGATTAGAATGCAGACGTCACCCCCCCCCCAAGCCTTCTAATTGATGCAAATTCAGTCTTGGACAATGGCCTGCACTTTCCAGATAACATTTTTTTTTTCATCCTTAATGCATGTATTTATGTAGAAACTTTCAAGTGGCAAAACTATTCAATAAACTGTATGAAGTCATTGCTTTGGGAAAATGCAATGTCGTTGACTGTGGCTTCAATAAGGATACCTTGTAGGGCTTAGTACATGTCAGCTGATTACTGGTTCATTTTTGTGTCACATGCATCTCATAGAGGCTTCATTGTGTCAGTGGAAGGGGAAAGCTTTTCTTCTTGGATGCTTTTGTAATTCAAAAAAAGAACTAAATATGTGTTATACTGTATGGAGGTCATTGCCTCCTGGCAGATTCTAAAGGAAGATGAGGGTAGAGAGAGCTTAACGTATTAGGTTTCCAGGTTTTTGATATGAGAAATAACTTGAGTCAGGGGCAATCCTGGGGTGGCCCGGGGCACCCTGCCTGAAGTGTGCCCCACACAGGTGCCACCCCTACCCAAAAAGGTTAGATTGACTGGAGGCGGCATCCCTGTATAATTAATAGGAGCGTATTGAAGCCAGGGGGCGGGCTTAGTGGCCATGTTTGTGTGCCCCAAACAATCTTTATTCCAAGCATTTCAGATTGCTTTTCTGGTACTGTTTAGGACTGGATAGTTTACTCCTGAAATAAAAACTTACGAAAATAAAAACGTGTGATCATGTAGAAACATTATTGGTAATCTTATTATGAGTTAATATGCAATTCCAAGGTTTAATTCCGCATAATTATATTACTGAACACACCAGACGAAATGCTACTTGCTGTCTATTTAAACTCGGATTGCACTGTCTTGACAGACGTATTTTTTGAAATCTACACAAGCAGAAATAAAGTGTGAATGGGAAGGAAAGAAAAAAAGGGGAGGGTGGGCAAAAAGTAGATAAATATATAGAAAAATTACATTAAAATCTCTTCATATCATAAATAGTTGTCAATATGAGAGTAGTTCTTTTTTACTTCTAGACTATTAAGAGTATTTTTTTTAAACTTCTACACTCACCCCCCCCCCCCATAAAACAAATTCTGTTAATGTTCAGAAGTTCAAAAATATTACCGTAGAAAATGGAAGGCGGGGAAAAAAGTGTAAACGGGAAGGGGGAAAAAAGGAGGGGAGAAATATTTTTTTTTTCCTTCTAGACCATTAACAGTGGGTGTCAGAAAATGGTGAATGAGACTGCTAGGAACAACAAGAAATTACACAGCTTCAAAAAAAATGCACTCACTGAACGGTCGTTTTATTGAACCGATGTAATGTGAATACAAGAATCTTTCCGTGGAAATTAAATCCCATTTTTCGTTCAGCGATTCGCACACCCGTATGCAGAACACGCAGGCATGCTTAAAGACGTTGAGATTAACTTTTACACGCGTGCAGGGAGATTTTTATTCGTGAATTCGCGGCAATCCTCCTCCTTGGCGGCATTGATCTGAGTCAGCCATATTTGTATGTCCCCGGCTTCAAGTTAATGACGTCATGCCGACTCCAGTCAATCTAACCCTCTTGCCCCTACCTGGCTTTGCAGCAGTGAAGCCTGGGAAGCAGAGTTTTCACACTTATGTGGCAACCAATCACCACCCTTCCTCGGAGGGGCCATCCTTCTCAGGGTGGGCGGCACTTGAAAACTGCGCTGAGGCTGATCTGGGAAGCGACCATGTTTGGCTAGTTTTAGCCACGCACAGCTGCTTCCTGGAGCAGCTTCACACTCAGTGATGGTGAGTAGTGGTGGATGGCAGCAACCAGCAGTGCCGCAGAGCACCGAAACAGCGCACTTACATGTGCTAAGTGTCACCGTGGCTAGCTGCTTCTGGGTTTGGTTGCCCCAGCAGGCTGAGTGCTGGGCAGGTGCGGGTAGCCGCAGTGACACTTGGTACAGATAAACGCAGCTCCTTCTGTCCTCTGCAGCAGAATGGTAAGTGCGGGGGAATGAGCGGACAGAAGTAGCGGTCACTGGATCCATCCTGTGGGCTGAAGTTTGGAGACTCCAAACTGCTGGCTTAGAGTATGCCAGCCAAAGAATTTGTGTGATGGTCTATTATAGACATGGGTCAGCCTCCATCAGCAAACATATGAACCTGTCTCATATTGAGTCAGATTGTTGGCCCATCTAGATCAGTACTAGCTGTACTGACTGACAGCAGCTCTCCAGAACCAAGGATATTTTTTGCACACCTATACCTGGCCAGAATTGCACTCGAACCTGGCTGCTGCATGTCCATTTCCCTAGCCTGGTCCAGCACTCAAGATTCTGCTTGTGAATCCAATCAGCTGTTCAGAAAGGGAAGCTAAGCTGGGTGACCACTTCTCCTGTCTCCTTCCTTGTCAAACAATTCCTTGGCTTCTTTTTTTCAATCAGGCTGCAGCTGAAAGAGAAGCAGGACAGCGAGTCCTTCCTCCATGGGCTTGACCAGCTGGCACATGCCCCTTCTCTTCCAAGAACTAGGGGAAAAGCTGTGAATCAGGGCAAAATCCAACGGTGGATGCTGGGCTGCCGCTACACGCTACCAAACTTGGCTGGCACAAGAGCAGTTCTGGGCACTGGGAGGGCAGGCGGGTGGGTGCTTCTGGGTGGGGGGTGGGCGGGCCGATAGGTTTGCTGACCTGGGCGGAGGGGGAGAGATGGGATGAGGTTGGCAGACTTCATCCAAGCCTCCGTCCCCAGGCTACGCAGCCCCAATTCGGGCCTTGCGGCCTCCTGATTGCTGCATGTATGATCTGCTGGATTTTATTCAGACAGCTGAGGAGTAGACAACCAATCTGCCAGCTCCTCACCTATTAATCCATGCCACTGTCTGCTACAAGGAGGGTGCAGTGGTGCAGCTACAGGGGGCGGGGCAGTAAGTACTGTAGGCATAGCAATGCTCCATGTAAGCAGCCCTCTCCCACTCGCTGTTGGAGCCATTCTGAGGAGTGACAGTGACATGCATTGTCGTCACTGCCCAGAATGGCTCTGACGACAAGTCTGAGGGGCTGCTTACATGGCCCATTGCGGTGCCTGCAGTCCTTACTGGTGCCACCCCCCTGTAGCTATGCCACTGGGTAGGTGACAGGGAAGCTTCAGCAGTTGAGCCAAGCCTAATAATGTCTGGTTCATAATCCTGGGAATTATGACATTCCTACGATGACCCCACTTATTATGAATTCATATACATGATCTTGAATGTAAAAACCAAGTGTAGCTTCCGTCAGAGCTGTTCCTAAACTTCAGCCCTGCTGCATATGCCACATTGTTGTGTCAAACTTTTTTTTTTATAACCCATAAGCATTTGTTCATGATAAGCCTAAACAGAATTAGTGGTCCTAATATCTCGGTGTGAAACATGTTTGATGCACTCTTTGCTTCATGTGCTGGCCATATCTATTCAGCTCACTTGCCCGTAAACTCTTCAGCTTTTTCATTATTTTTCCATTTGTTATCTTATTTTCTTGCTTCAATCGTGGCAGGGTTAGAAATGCATTTAAGTGGCTTTCCTAATTCAGTTAATGCACTTCCCAGAATGTTAGAGTTTCCTTTCTCCAAAGTTAATCTCCACAGTGACACAAAATGTCATTATGAATTAAATAAGGCAGGAGTCAGAGGCAATAATGTGATCTGCCCTGTAACTGTTTTTGTGTTAAATTCACTGAAATGATGAGTGCCAGAAAGTGTCTGTCCAAGGGGTCATGAGCAGAATTTTAAACATTGTCGCAGTTCTTCAAAATTCCACAGCAAATACGTCTTGCCAATGGAGGAAGAAAAAGTGTCCCATTCAGTTTGCTGAAATGGGTGCAGAGGTATTGTTGAATAGCCACAGCAACAATTGTTTGTGGCTTAAATGGGACTCATCATATTTTTAAAGAAGCATCTCCGTTTGGTTTAATATCTGATATCTCAATGGAAAATGTCTACAATATACCCATGAGACACCAAAGCAGACTCTATCCCACTGGTGTAGCTAATGAAAGTGTAGCCCAGTGGAGAGGGCAAAATGATGCCCCAGAAGTGACATCACAACAGGAAGTGATGTCACAGTCGTATTTTTGTTTTCTGGGTTTTTGGGGGGCCATAACGTATGATAGAAAGGAAATATTACACTCTGGTTTGTTTCGTTGAATTCTGCATGGATTATATCAAATGATATATAACATGACAATATTATTCCTAAAAACCATGATTTTAACAAACCACAATTTTTGCATGACAGTTGTATTTTCATTTTCTGAATTTTTAGCCATAACTTTTGATAAAGATATTACACTCAGATTTGATTCATTGCGTTTTGCATTAAATTAGCTTTCCAATGATATAGGTAAAGGTAAAGGTTTCCCCACGACTGTAGGGGGTGGTGCTCATCTCCGTTTCAAAGCCTGTAGAGCTGGCATTTTTGTCTGATGACAAGCTTCCGTGGTCATGTGGCCGGCATGACTATACGCCGTAGCGCATGGAATGCCGTTACCTTCCCACCAACGTGGTCCCTATTTATCTACTTGCATTTAGGTGCTTTCAAACTGCTTTCGAACTGGCAGGAGCTGGGAGAAGCAACGGGAGCTCACTCCGTCACGCAGTCTTGAACTCCCAACCTTCCGGTCGGAAAGCCCAGCAGCAGTTTAACCCGCTGCGCCACCACGTCCCTCTTTCCAATGATGGTATTATTCATAATTACCAACATTTTTACAATTTTGGCCATGAGTGTCAAACTTGGTTCATTGCCCCTCAAAAGCTTGTTGCCTTGTGCAATTGTACCCCCTGCATCCCCATAGCTATGCCACTGCTCTATCCAATTTTTTCTCCTGTACAGGAGAAATACTGTACAGTATTGTCTCTTGTACAGTAGCAACAGGGAGAAGATAGAAGTTAAAAATCCCACTCTTGCCATGGGCTGCCTGGACAGGGTGACCAGATTTCATAACCACAGAGGACACAGCACCTAATATATACAGTATATATATTAGGGGTGTCTTGTCCGCATTTAACGCAACTCAACAAATGATGGAAATAAGGACAAACATGCAAAGAAGTGATAAGGGCATCCCCTTTTGACGCTGCCCCCACAGTCTGTCTTTAAATGTATGACATTTTGAAATTTACCCAGAACAGAAGGTTGAAATGTAGGACATGTTCTGGAAAAAGAGGACATCTGATCACCTGTGCCTGGATATTGTAGGGAAATCTCTTCATTTCCTGTGCTTACATCACCATCTGTAAAGTGGAATGGAAGTAATAGCGACTCAGTACAAGGAATCCCTATCAGTACTGGCGATAGAGCATTTAGTATTCACAAGGAAGATTTCTCTTGATGGACAGCATTTGCCTGTGCAGAAAAATTCGGTCTGTAGGGAGAGTGATGGGACAAAGTTATGGACTACATCATCAGCATTTGCTGTTGTGCTTCTGTAATTCTGTAATTGTGGAGGCTATCTGCACTTACAAAATGCCTATACAGGGCTACTGTGTATGTGCTTCCTCTGCACATGTGTACACTCACATATGGAAGCAAATCTCACAAGTGGATTTACCCTTATGGTCAGCAAAGACTGGTGAATGCTCCTCCTGAAATTCAAAAACTTGGCCATAAGAAATGCCAGATTCAGCTAGCAGACACTGTATGTGTTAAAAATCCAAATTACCATAATCTTTCAAATATACTTAACTTGCAAAATGCTGGCTGAGCATATTGCATTTTATTCTTCCTTACTGAGAGGAAACTCCCCTTGAAAGCAGTGGCACATAATTCTGAGTAAACATGTTGGGGTGAGTCTCTTCATTCCAAGGAAATGTACTCAGGGTTGATTGTCAACGGGGCTTCCAATACACAGTGAGCTTGTCCTGAAATATGTTCTACTGTATTTATTTTCCGAACCAGAGGAAGAGGACAGGGTATTAGCCAAACAAAGCAACAGGGAAGCTTCACTTTCTTGTCTCATTGTATCCAATCATGTGTGCACTCAGCTCTCTATCCCCTGATGAGATAGAAAACCCTCTACATTTACCCTGACAGCTTGAAATGTGGTCGCATGCTTGAAGAACAATCTCTGAGTGGTGGGGGCGGGGATTTCGGTCTGTTTAAACGGTGTGAGGGATTGCAGCGGTGCAACCCGGCTACTCCGTACAGTGCATGTCACCGATTCATAGTGTGCTTTTCCAGTGAATTCGCTTCACTTCTGGTTTTCATTTTCCCTCCACGCAGTCCTCAGTGGTGGGACCAGATGAACATGTTGCATTTCAAATTGAAGCAGACTTGGCATGCATTTCAAATTGCATAAATCAATAGCACGCAAGCAGTTGTATAAGCACAGACAAGAAGGCAGAGTTCCGAATTGGCATCACGTTCTTTCTCTTTTCTTGCCATGCTACCCCTGAAGCAACGTGGGTGCCTTTCGTACTCATTCCAGCTAACCTTAAATCCATACTAGCGGAAAAATCTACCGAATGCTTATGGGATGGCTAATTTTTTTTTGGGGGGGGGGTGCTGAATGCACAGAATATGATGGTGCTCTTTTAACATCTGGAATTTTTTTTACAGATTTGGGGAATCTCATGTCTCAGTTTTTCACAAAACCACTATATCAAGCTGTAGAATGTCACTATTTCACTAGTTCAATTTTATTTCAAGAGGGAGAGGCCTTCCACCTTCCTAGTCCTGGTTTTCCCCATGAAGAAGGGGACCTTTCCCATCTAACTGAAGCTCCTGGCTTCTAAAGATATGATACGGTTACTTAAAGCTATGATAGGGTTTACTATGCACCCCCCCCCAATAAGCACTCAAGACCAAGGCTTTGGACTTGAATTGCCATTTCATTAAAATATTATTACGAACTGCATCAGGGCAACTAGCTATAAAAGCCTCCAGGCCTCTGGGTCCTAATCAGGAGAAACGGTTCTAGTTATCTGCTTCCCCCAGGTGATCTAGATGATTAATGGGTGTATCACCTGACTCAAGACTAAAGTCCGTCAAAGACGGACTAAGCCTATGATGGCCAACCCTGAAGGGTCAAGGCAGAGGGATCGTGCCAGTGCACCCAGACCATGCCTTAAAGTAGCCTTTGCTGGATCTACTCTGGGGGGTTCATCCAACCAGCCTCACCGAGCCAGGTAAGCAATGAATGAGCGGCCCTAGCTGGTCCCCTGACTGTGCTGCCTCAGGATAGCAGCAAATACTCATGCCTTCCTACCTGACCTGCACACTGCCTGCCTGCAAAGTGACAAATGGATGGAAGATACCCATAACCCAATACTCGCAACAGTCTGGGGTAGGCAAAAAACTGCCAAAGTTTAATTAGACTGACAGCAAAAAAATTCCTACCCAGAGGGCACAATCCTAAGCTGTGCTGGAACTGTGAGGCTGGCGGGCCTGCGCTGTATCCAATGCAGCTTTGGAGAGCTCAGGTACCTCTCTGGGGCAAGGGCACATTCACGTTCTTGCCCCAGGGAGGCTCCAGCTTTCCCTGAGGGCTCCTCAGATCTGCGGCTACTGTATATCAGGCACAGAGCCAAAGATGCCACGTGGCCCGAATCGGGGACATGCAACCTGGGGACAGAGGCTTGGATGAGGCCTAATGGCGGCATCCTAACCCCACACTGGGTGACCTGCGTGAATATCTGTTCCACAAAAGAAAAAACGATCCTTCACAGAAAAAAGACTCCTTTTAGAGAGGGTGGTCTTGCTTTCTTTTTAACTCCTTGCCTTTGCTTGTCCATTTGGGTGAATATGACAACTGTTGGAATTTGGATGCAAAGCTGCCTGCCAGACTCTGAAGGGCAATGTAATGTCCAGACACTTGTAATGTCCAGACATCACTGCACAAAGTAGTAGGGCCTCTGAGCAATCAGAAGATGCATTTATTCAGCAATGAACTGTGAGTAATTCTTATGAAACCTTAACCAAGCCTCCATTCCTGTCTATTTTTATTAATAGCAACTAGCCCAGGTGACCATATGAAGATGAGATAACACACTATACGTGCTTTCCCTCCTCTCTTCCAACACCAAGCTTCCTTGGAATAAAAAGGAGGACCAAGACAGAACTCTAAATGACATTACTCATTTCACCAGGTGAAAATGCTTCTTTCACTAAATAAAAGGAAGTAGCAGTGATTAATAGGGCCCCAAACTTCAGGCTATTGAACTTCAGGCCTGTAGGTCTTTTAGGGTGTAGATGGATTTTCCTTTGTCCATTTTAGCATCTCTGTAGCCAGAAGTCTGGATTTTTGCACCACATCTCTTGGGTACTTAGGTTTGTCTGGTTGAATTAGCTCTTGGTCCATAATGACACAGAATCAGCCTGACAGTTCCCCTTGCTGACTCAGGGAAAGCTTTCTTCCATTATCTTTTGGTTCATTCACCCTTCAGAGAGAGAGAGAGAGAGAGAGAGAGAGAGAGAGAGAGAGAGAGAGAGTCTACAACAAGCTGAGAGACTGGCACTCACTAGCTGTGAAGCTGAAATGCCCCTTCCATTTTGAGGCAAGATATTTTTCTGCTTTTTTTAAACATCGAGGCAGGCTGCTGTGCCATCTTCCAGGTTACTTAACCATGACCTCTTATTTGCTACAGTGAAGGCTGAGATAGCTAGAAAACACTGTACAGGGGCTAATGTAAGTCAGGATGAACACTTAAATGAGGAATCATCTAGTCCAACCCCCTGCTTCTAGCAGGACATCCTCTTAGAGCAGCGTTCTCCAAACTACGGCCTAAGGGCCAAATCTGGCCCATCCCAAGATTTTATCGGGCCACAGCAACTTAAAATATTTGACATTTTAACTCATTATATATCTTTTCTCAGTTTAATCATGGCATTGTTTCTTGTAGGTGTCACATTTCTCTTTTGTTCTGAATCATATCATACTGATTACAAAAAAAAAAGTCCAAGGAAAACTTATTCATACATTTAAATTTCATTCATTCATTTATAAAACTGTTTTTTTTTTCAGCCCAAGAAAATTTGTAAAATATATTATATGGCCCTCATACTGAAAAGTCAGGAGACTCCTTTCCTAGAGTATATCCAGCAGATTCCTGTTGATCCTCTGCTTGAAGATCTCCACTGAGGGAGAACCATACCTATAAGGAAAGGTTAGCGGGAACTTGGTATGTTTAGCCTGGAGAAAAGGAGGGTGAGAGGGAATCTGATAGCACTTTTCAAATAACTGAAGCGCTGTCATATGGAAGAAGGAACACATTTGTTCTCAACTAGCTCTGAGAGTAGAACTAGATCCAATGAATACAAACTGCAAGAGAGGATATTCTGGTTGGACTTCAGGAAGAAATTATTTACGGTCTTGGCAGTTTGGCAGTGAAACAGATTGCTGAAGGAACTGGTAGATTACCAGATACAAAGTGGAACAGAGAGCCTTTACCTTTAACTATTGTATAGAAGAGGGAATTTGGGCAGGTGTAGCCTTTGAAACCCTTCCATGATGAGCTGCACCAGCCCAAATTCCCTCTTCTATACAATGGTTAAAGGTAACGGCTCTCTGTTCCACTTTGTATCTGGTAACCCTACTTATAGGGACGCTCTCCAGCCCTCTGATCATCCTTGTTGCTCTTTTCTGAACCCACTCCAGTTTGGCTGCATCTTTCCTAAAATGAGGTCCCCAGAACTGGACACAGTACTCCAGGTAAGATCTGATCAATGCGTAGTAAAGCTGAACCACAACTTGCAACTTGGAAGCTATGGCTCTACTCATGCAGGCAAAAATTGTGTCTGCCTTCTTTGCAGCTACAACCCATGCTGACTCATGTTCATCTTGTGATCCACTGCAACTTCAAGTTTCCTCGCACATGTTGTGCTGCCAAGCCAGCCAGGCACCTCCCATTTTATACCTTTGCTTTGCATTTGTCCCTATGGAACTTCTTCCATTCCAGCCCAGTATTCCGTCAAGGTCTTCCTGAAGGCTTTTAATGTCTTCTAGTGTGTTTGCTGCTCCTCCCTCTGTGTCATCCACAAATTTGATGAGGCCTTCTAGTATCCCTTCATCCAAGGCATTGATGAAGATATTGAAAAGACATCTGTATTATCTCGGAAGATGCATATTCTAAAATCCACTGTTGAGAGAATAGTCATTTAAGCCTGAGAAAGCTTGTGGGAGGCTGGTGGGAGGAATTTGCCTTCGATGATGCCTGCAAAATAAAATTAAATCCCTCCCTGGACTGCTTTTCCACAACTGGACGTATTTATCTGTGTTAAGAGTAGGCCTGGGCCTTGTTCAATATGTTTATCATTGCGGTTTGGGTTTTTAAAAACGTATTTTGGTTTTAAACATAGGGTGAGGAACTATAATCTAAAGGGGAGGTGCATACACTCAGACTTTTTCTTAACTTGTCTCTGTACAATAGCGCTCTGTTTTCTTTTCACAAGTTTTTTTTTTTTTTAATAACTCTGGGAACCTTGTCAAAGAAATAAAGCACGACAGAGAGAACTGTGCCATCTTCCAACCACTGTTACATTAAATAGGAGATGCACCAATTCCTGAATGTCTCTCTGCCATATAAACAGCAGAAACCATCTTCGGAGCAATCGTTGGCAAATCTCATCTCATTCAGGCGTAATAAAATGGCAAACTCCACAGTCAGTTAAAAACCTCACCAACCGCCATATATTTTACAACATTATATCCCACCTCTAATATGATTGCTTACTTTTTTCTGACAATTTTCCTTCTGGTTGATTTATTACCATAGACCTGATTCATAAATGTGTTTATACCTCAGGTTGTAGCTCATCCTTTTGATGGTGGCAGAAGGGAGAAGAAAAATTGATCAGATTCACAAAATCAAACTGCAAACATCTCTCCAGTTATCCTCTCTAAATCTTCCTGAGATTATCATGTCATATTATTGTGGATTATAACTTTTTTTTTTTTTACCAAAATTTGTGATGGGACCTATGGTTCTGAACACCTAATGGCCCCCCCAATAGATTAGATTTTATACAATGAGCACAATTATTTTACACATCCTATATATATTTTTAAAAGTATTTAAATATATTAATGCCTACCTCTTTGGATAGGAAATCCATGAAAGAAATACATATTTAAGTACCAATTTTTTTTTCTGGTGATGGGGGAAAAGGAGTTGTTTTTTTAAAGCAGAAGATACTGGAATGGAAGTCAAAGGCAACTACATAAAGTTCATTGAGAACGGAAGGATCCATTCACCCCTATTGTAAATCTATGAAGCAGCAGCAAGGGTTATATAATGGTGATGATAATGATGACTGTGTGCAACCAAGACATATCGTAGAAGTCAAGCATGGGCTCCCCCATCTCACATATAGAGGTCTTTTAAAGGTCTGTCACTCAGTGCTTCACTCACACAAATCAATACCTAAAATCCACTATAGAAACCACCTGAGCAGAACTGTGTCCCCTCCAGTGACCCTGAAAACAACACTAGACTAGCAGGAAGGAAATGACTTAGGATGTGGGTTTTTGTTTTCCTTTAAATCAATCATTTATGTTCGTCTCTTCGTCTCCCTCGCTCTCTGCACAGACACATCCCAGTTCATTATCTTTCCCTTCCGTCAGAAGGAACATGAAGCTGCTGGGGCTTTTGCATCCCCCCCCCCCAGGAATTTGTTTTCTGCATCTTGGCTAGTCAATCGAGATCAATTTCTTCCTTGAGGACTGAACATTACATCCATGAGGCATGCAGTGCCTGTCAATAGGAATAAGATCTTGAATTTGGAGATGGTGGGGAGAGAGAGAGAGAGAGAGAGAGAGAGAGAGAGAGAGAGAACAAGTTCTGCAGCACAAAGAGAGGGGCAGGAAGCCAGTCTGGTCTTAGCATCTCTGCAGGCCACAGCTGCCCAGCAAAATTAATAGGGTCTGTACTATGATAGTCAGCAGCAGCTCAACAGTAAGGAATAACAGGTACTGAAAAAACCAGCAAGGGTGTGAGTTGCTCTGTTCATGCTCAGGTTTTCAATAAGTATTAAAAGCAGTATGTACAATTCTTCATGAGGACAGTGGACTGTACAGAATGCACACAGAAATACTTCTTATGGCCCAGTCCTACCTGGCAATGGCAGCTTGGCACCTCTGCTATAAACCAGTTGCAAAAGGCGCTCCGGCAGGATTCTCAGCCAGGCATGGAAGGCTGAAACCTTCCCTTACCCCAAGGAAGCCACAACATGCCAGGGTGATGCGGCAGGCATTGTGTTGGCACCTCTGCACTGCTGCACAGGGAGTTATGATTGATTGGGCTGCCCATCACATGGTAGTGACATACAATGTAGAATAATAATAATAATAATAATAATAATAATAATAATAATAATAGCAACAACACTTGATCAAACATTTTGGAAATATCTTTTACATTTTGCATTAATTGGCATAAATCAAGACATGGATGATGTCTAGTAAATCGACAGTTGTCTGACATCCATAGAAGAAATAGTCATTGAATGTATATTAATTCCTTATTTCCATTCCATTGCCATTTCCATAACCTTTATTGGCATACATAAATTAAATAAAACAAGTCGACACAGGAATTGTCAATTTCAATGAGGTAAGGTATGGGAAAAGGGGAAAATGGAAATAGGAGAATAGTGAATCACGATGCAGGGGTTAATTTCAAAATCGCAGCTAAAAAGCTCGCGACAGAAGTTGTAAGGGGAGCACAACAATCACTCAGAAAAATAGGAAGAAGGTCTGTGTCACCCCGGGAGTCCTTGGGCTGGCCGAGGTGCCGGGGCTAAGCTAGTGAGGGTCCCTGGACAAGGCCTCTCCCTGGGTTACCTGGATAGAGGCCGGAGCAACCTGGACCAGGGAAGAGCAGGCCGGGCTGAGGCCTCTCAAGGCCTCTACCAGCTGGCCCAGGTGAGGGTAATGAAGCAGCCCATGAGGTCAGCCCTGGAGGCAGTCCCAGGGGAAGCCCCGCCCTCACAGGAAGGGGTGGGGCCTGGCTGGCTGGCTGGCTGGGCAGCTCATAAGGAGCCCAGCCATGCTGGGGAGAGGACGCTCTCTCCCTAGCTGGAAGGTCAAGGAGGGGGTGGTCCACGGAGGTTACGGATCTCCCTCTCCTGACGGGCTACCAGACCCAACCCTGGAAAGGGTCAGACGGACACCCTCTGGCCCCATGGGGGTACACGCCCAGAACCAGGCACGGACCCAGGACCGAGGCCGAGACCAGGGAGTGCCTACACCCAGGAGGATCCTGGGACCAACCTGGAGCACGGTAGGACGGACTCCAGCCCCTCAATCAACAACACTGCTGTGGGTGACCCCAACCCCGTGGCGACGCCGAAGCCCAACAGAGGAGGTCCCCCAGGCAGCATAGGCCCAGGGCCTGACCACTGGGCTGCCTCTGAGAAGACAACAACCCCTGGGACCACCCCGGGCCAAGGAGATGGCCAGGAAAGACGGGGGTTTTGGGGGGTGCGGGACGCCGATGCCAATCTTTGTAAACTATACCGGGACCCTGTGAGGTAACAGGGCCCGATGAATTTGAAGGTGTTAACCAGAATAAAGACGGCTGTAAAAAGACCCCCAAGGGATGCGAAGGATTATTTGCGCTGCTTCAGACCGCCTCAGGACCCACAGGCCACCCCCCAGGCCTTCCCAGTCCAGGGCATCAGTCCGGCCCCCGAGACGGACGTGACAGTCTGCAAAGGAGCTAGAAAGGGAAGACAGCCAGGGTTTCAGATACAAATTACGAAGGTATTGATGAGTTGGACAAGGAATATTATATGTTCCAAAGTGTCAGGAGTCAGGTGACAAAAGAGACAAATTCTTTTATCTTGTGGAGTTTGGAAAAGCAGCCATAATGAATTGCTGATGGAAAAATATTAAAGCGGGCAAGCATAAAGGCTCTTCTCAAGTTAGGATTAGTCAATAAACTAAAATAGTGGGAGGGACGTCCCAGGGAAGGAGATAAGCCAAAAAAATTAGGGGAACAGGTAGGATTTAAATTAGCTCTAAGATGATTGAATTCAACTTGCCAAAGTTTTGATTTAATTAAGGAATGGGCCCTATGAAGCTCAGTGTCCACAAATGATTCCAGGGATAATCAAGAGATGTGAGTTTAGTATCAAGAAATGTTAGCCATTTGGAGGAATATGAGTCTTTTAGAAGGGCAAATAATAAAGAATCAGGGTAACTGTTAAGAAACAGTCGTAGCCAGAACTTGAACATTAAGGACCAGGCTAAAGTAGAGGGGAGGTGAATCCCCAGTTCGAGAAGTATTGTGGAGAGATGGATGGAATTTGGCAAACCCAATGTTCTCCTAAGAAAGGATGCTGCAATGTGATCAAGATCATGATTGACAGCCGCTATCCAAATGGGAACTCCATAAAGTAAATCGGAAAGAATTTTAATTAAAAAGATGTGAAGAGCTGCAGGGACATATTGATTGCCAGAGGTATAATGGAATTTAGAAATTGCTTTAAGGTGATGAGAAGTGGAAGAAATAACAGATTTTTTATGGGGTGTCCAGCTAAGCTTGTGATGTATTATGATTCCCAGATATTTATAGGATTGAACTTGCTGATATGATTGAGAACCGATTGTGCAAGAGGACAGAGACCAGGATTTAGAAAAAAATCATAATTTTTGTTTTATCAGAATTAATGGATAAGTCGTTAAGGGAACAGTAATTTTGGAATTTAGAAAGAGAACAGCGTAGACCAGCTTTGGAGAGTGATAGCAAGACTGCATCGTCTGCATATAGGACATCTGCATATAGAAAAGAGGGGCACCATTTAGGGATGGGGCAGTATTATCAGATTTGGACAAAAAAGGGGGAAGATCGGCTAAAAATAAATTAAAAAGAAGGGAAGCGAGAATGCAGCCTTGTCGGACACCTTTATTTACAGAAATCTTATCCATTGGAACATCGGAGTTGGGAAGACGGATCTGGCAAAAGTTGGAAATATGGAGACGTCGGAGTACAAAAAGAAGCTGTGGATCAATTCACCATTTCTGTAGTTTGTCCCATAACAGATCCCTGTTGTCAGAGTCAAATGCTCCATGTAAATCAACGAAGGCAGCGTAAAGACTAGCTTCATGATGTACTGAATATTTTTCGGCTAAATCAGACAGTAAAAAAACATGATCAAGTGTGGAAGCACCAGAACGAAACCCAATTTGCAATTTATCAGGGAGGTCCTTTGATGGGGCCCAGGATAAGAGCTTGGTAAGAAGAAATTTGGAATAGAGTTTGCCAGTATTGGAAAGAAGGCTTATTGGCCTATAATTACCTGGTTGGGAGGGATCACCTTTTTTATAAATGGGAATGAGGATGGAGGATAGCCAAGCCTCAGGGAAATGACCAGAGCGGTTTAACAAGGTGAAAAAATTTGCAAGAGAGTCTGCCCACCAAAGAGGATTGGCGGTCAAAATCTCAGAGAGAATGTGGTCTGGACCCAGAGTTTTATCAGATTTCAATGAATTTATAAGGTCTAGCACCTCATCAGCAGTAACAGGGGGCCATTCAGGAAGGTTCTGGGGAATATAAGGAGAAGAGGGACAGGGATCCAAAGCAGAAAAAATTCTAGAAAAATGGTCAACACAGGCTTCCGGAGGGATAGGGGCAGAAAAATTTGGATAAGAGGATGAATTTGCATGGGACACTAAAGACCAAAAAAGAATACCCAGCCGCCGCCCCCAGGCCCATCTGGAGTATGGCTAGTGAGTCTTTATAATCATTCTTGGTTAAGAAGCTCCAGTCGGTAAACACTTTGACTTGAATAGGAAAATCATCAGTACCACCAAATGAACTGTACCGGCATCAAACAGCCATTACAGGTTCCTTTGACCTGCCATTAATGCAATCATGTCCACCCCCTTAAAAACAGATGGTTGCCTAAGACTTTTAGACCTACCAATTTGTGGTAGAAAATAATAATTTTGTATGAGATGATTCATGGAGCATATTACAAACACTGTTCATTTTTTTAAATATTCCAAATTCTGCCTGCATCCTGTAGTCTCAAATAAGTGTTCATATTTCACTCTAGTCGTATAATTGGAGAAATACTGTACAGTTTTTGAAACTCTATAAATAGAAATTTCAACTGCAAAGAGATTTCTCAAAATACTTTCTATAAAGACATGGGCAGCCCAATCCTAACCTGGGTGGGAGCAGGAGGGTACCCTCCAACTCAGGGTAGGAGGCAGCTGGAACTCACTGCAGGGCAAGGGGACATTTGTCCTCTTACCCTGGGGTAAGCTATGGGGCTACCTGGATTTGCACCAGTGAAATTGATGGTGCAAGTCTGAGCAGCCTGGATCATGGCCGCATGGCCCAGGGATGGGGTTAGGATCTAGCCACTCCACCACCTGCCCTCTGCTTTCCCCCCTGCCCTGTTCTGCCTATGAGCATAGCAGGGCACAGCATTGATAACCACCCCCTATTTGATGCCCGAAGCTAAGGGGCAAACTAGAAGTGATATTGATTACATGGCAGACGCTTTGTCTCGCACCCCTTCTTGCCCCCCCACACCGAGGAGGGGCTGAACCCAGACTCCGACGGCATTGGGACCGTTGCCGCTCATCCCGGCCACCCCGGAAACTACAGATTTGACACCGATTTCGGCCGTTTTTGGATTTTTCTGGATTCTGGAATAATTGCATAAATATAATGAGAAATGCTTCCTCTTGCTCTTTTCACCATTACCCATTTGGGTGTCTGCTGGCCTCTTTGACATTTTTCAACAATGGCACACACCACAGAGCAGAGAATAGAACTTACAACCTGTAGGTGGGAATGAGCACAAGACCTTCTAATGTGCGTACTACATAAAGTTTTTTTTTTTAAAGTCTTGGACCAAAATGCCTGGATTTCGGAATTGTCTGGATTTCAGATGTCTAGATAAGGGATCATCTACCTGTATAAGCAAACTTATTCCACACACGTATACAGGTGGGCCCATCTATCTGGAAGGGATCTGTTCCAAGTACCCTGCAGATACAGAAACCACAGATAAGGGGGAACCCTGTTTCCATGGCTCCCACATACCCCCCTGCACCTATTCACATAGTTAGCGCCTTACCAGTGCAAAAATGATCTTCCTTATACAGGCGGCTATAAGCATTCAAGCTTATAGTGACACTCAAGCAGGCTGTTGGCAGCCTAAATGCTTGAAAAGACTTGATTGATATGAACAAGAAGTAGTTAACTTCCTGCTCCCTGTTAACATTGATCTTTGCTTTTCAAGCATTCAGGCTGCTGGCAGCCTGCCTGTGCATGGCTAAAAGATTGAAAGCTTATAGTGACCTGTATAAGGAAGAATATTTCCCCTCCAGCCTGCTTTAAAGGGAAACAACTCACATGAGAGAGAGGTTGGAAAGGCAAAAACGATGGGGTCCACAGCACTGATGGGTGATCTTTTTTCCTACTGGCTCACCTTTTGCAATGACAGCAGCACTCTTGCTTCTGTTTCCTTTCAGGGGAGTGAAAGAGAAGATCTCATCAGCTTCCTGGCCTGGAAGATCGAGTGGGGGAAACAGTCAGGTGTGGGGGTACTCCCTGCCTATTCACCACCAACCTAGCCCGCTGCCCTAAGTAGCCACTTTACTCAGCCTCGTGAATGGGCCAAACCTTCTCCCACTCCAACTTCCATCAAAACATTCAAAATAGTAAGACAACACAAGTGGGTTTTCCCCTTCCTTTATGGCTCCTCCTCCTCCTCCTCCTCTTTCTTCTACTTTTAAGATAGATAGTGATTCCGTGAGAGGAGGAGGGGCAGGGTCCAAGCTGGGGAAGCAGCAGCAGGTGGATACGGCAATGACGACTCTTCACCTGATTGGCTGCTGTTCCGTCTCTAGCGCTTTCTCCTCTTCAGCTGGATGTGTTGAATTCAGCCATGCTGTCTGGGAGCACCTGCAGGTCCTGCCATACCTGGCTTAACAAGCTGCTAATGACAGCATTTTAGAAAAGCAGCAACAAAATGGAAGTGCACTTTGGGAACACTTAAGAGGCAAATGGAGCAGGAAAGTGTTGGAAAGATCAAGGGGGAAAAAAAGAAGTTTTGGATTTGCATGTATATTTTTTTCACAACTACAACTCTTTGTAGGTTAAAAAAGAACATGTCCCATACTCCATGTATACATGGAGGCCTTGTGTCTACAAAGGGTGTGAGCATGGCCAGCACAAGGACAAACAGTGTGTGACTGGGGGCGCAATCCTTACCTGGAGTTAGGCCAGCACAAGTCACAGATATGCATTGGCCTCCCTGACTCTGAGAGTGGTCCAAGCACACTTTATGTTGGCAAGGGCAGATTAGAAGAACCCCATGGCATAAATCACTTCTTCACCCTCTATCTCTATCTAGGGATGTAGCATGCACAGGCCCTTTTCACCAAGCCTCCTTAAGAGCCCCCAAAAGGGATTTGCAGCATCTAGTTCCAGAAAGCAGAGATAGGTATGCCAAGGGTTAAAACCACAATGCAACTACAACTTCATTGGCATATGAGGAAGGTGAAAATCCTGAATCTCTCCAGACAATAAGGAACAGGCTGACATTTCTTTTCCATTTCATCAGTGTCCATACTTTTGCTTTAGGTGAGGTAGGCTTGTATAAGTAGGGGATCGCTTATGAAGGACAAAACAAAGAAAGTCAATTTACTTCAGACGCAGCCTTCAAGAAAAGGCCTATCCACACAATCCCACAACATGTGAATTTCACATTTGGTGAGACACAGAACAAAATTTTTGGTCAGCGCATGTTGCATGAGCTACATCTTCATGCATACATCCTGCTCAAGTAAGCTTGTCAGTCAGTCCTGAGCTTTCTGTTGAGGAACCTCTGCTGAAGTGTTGAGGAACACTGTTTGAAAACCATTGCTGTATAGCACACCTGGCCAAGCAATGTCTTTCAGAGCACAATCCTAACCTGGAATTAGGCAGGCACAGTTAGGCCAGCAAAGTTTGACTGGCACAAGGGACACCGTAAAGCGTGTCTGGACCACTCTGAGAGCACAATCCTAACAATCACAATCCACATTTGGACCACTCTATAAATCAGCTATACTGATTTCAGACTTCATTTTCTAGATGTGTAGATCATGTGGCTGTGTTCTCAATCAGTAAGAGATAAGAGGCAAAGACTTCTTTAGAAAGTCTCCTTTTGGGATCTAAATATTAAAAAGGGTATCTCCATAACATGCAGAGCTATGTCATTAAGAGCACAAGCCTAACCTGGAGTTAGGCCAGCACAGTTAGGCCAGCAAAATTTGGTTGGCACCAGGGCTATCGCAGAGAATGTTTGGACCTCTCATGGAGTAAGGGAGGATGGTGCATATTGGAATAAGGGAGGATGGTGCACACTGGCCTCTCTGACTCCAAGCGTGGTCCAAGCATACTTTACGGTGTCCCTTGTGCCGGTCAAACTTTGCTGGCCCAACTGTGCCGACCTAACTCCAAGTTAGGATTGCGCCCTCAAGCCTCAGTTTTTACCATCTACAACCCAAACTCTCCATTTTGGTATGTCTGGCTTTATAGAAGGCTCCGTGCAGTCCATGAGGCAGGGCAAAAGTTATTCCTGCAGTAAACATCAGCTATTAACAGACTATATTCAGTACTGAGCAAGGAGGCTTGAAGAAGGGAATCCTTGACTTGCCAGCCTTCCCTGTAATCAGCTTTCTATAGGAACCAGTCATTTAATATATAGCCTTTAAAAAAAACCATGTATTCCTTGTTATAGGACTCGCTTATGCAGCAAAAGTCATGGAGCGAAGCAACATTTGATCCATTGGGAAGGATGGTGATATTGAACCTATGAGAACATCTTTGCAACTATCATTGATGGGTTTTTTTGAGGAATTCACTGACCCTTTCCTGAATTAGGCTTAGCTGGAATGGAGGGACCACTACATCAACTGATGTGCATTGACATAGTCAATGGAGCAGCACTAGTGTACACTAGATGAGTTTGTTGAGCGATCAGAGGTCACCTTGGGTGAGTGCTTGCACAAGTACAAAGTGTCTTATTAACTCCAAAAAAGGGAGAAGGAAATCAATACTTGCAGCTCTGACTAAAGATCATGGGGTTTTTAAATGATCAGCCATGCTGATTTGTTAGTTTATCATTACGGGCATTTCCCCCCCCCCCCCATACTACAAGCTAAGTATTCATGGCTTGCAATATCAAAAGGTAAAAACACGCAGACAAGTTACAGTCTTTGCTCCAAAGATGACAGAGAAAAACTATTAGAGTCACCATGTTGTAAAGGAAGGAGTGAAACATAGTTAAATGATACTTTGGCAAAGATGGGCAGTAAACCAGCAACAACTAATCTTTCATCTGCTATTTTATTTCTGTAGAAATGACAACTTGCTCTAAGCTTTCTCTAAACAAAGCACCAGGGAGCACAGTG
Organism: Lerista edwardsae; assembly: GCA_029204185.1. Classification (NCBI taxonomy): domain Eukaryota; kingdom Metazoa; phylum Chordata; class Lepidosauria; order Squamata; family Scincidae; genus Lerista; species Lerista edwardsae. Next base: position 4,397,605 of record JAJKFI010000078.1, read on the forward strand.
TATTTAGATTGATGCTGCTTTTGATTGACTTCTTTTCTGGTTTGCTTGGCCACACACACAAGAAAGCATGTCTGAAATAGTTATTTGTTCATTCCTTTTTTATCTGCTCGTTGAGCAGCAAGGGAAACACAGATCTCACTATACATTATCCATTCTAGAAAGTATGGTTGAGTATTCTGGACATCCAGCGGCCTCCGTGATGACACAGTCATTTTTAAAGAGAGACCAGAGAAAGAAAATGAAAATTGAGAGGTGACCATGAGCAACGTATTCTGAAGGATTTGATATGAAAGAAGTTGCATACGCTGATTTTTTCCCTACAATGGGAAATGTTCATTCAGACGTTCTCGGAACATCCTGTGGTCTGAGCATAAGGAAAGAGCCACTTAGAGAATAAGCCTATGTCTAGTAGTGCTGGCGCTGAAGTGCTGGGTGTCATAAAAGCACTGTAAAGCTCCTTCGGACATTCAGTGACTCAGGGCGCAATCCAAGCATCCAGGTAGTGCCGATGCAATGTTGTTGTGGGCAGAAGATTTAGTCGAGAGGGTTAATGCCTCTGTTTGCCTGAAGATAAGAGCTGAAGATCTGAAGGTCGCCAGTTCGGGACAGCCGTAAGTCTCTGTGAGCGGCAGACCTCGTTAATTGTGGCTGATTAACAGCTGAGCTTCGGCTTCCTTGTGTGAGGGGGAGTTGTGCCGAAGTTCAGCCGCTTCTCTGGTGGGAGCAGGGAAGCCGTTTATCAGCCAGCAAGAAGACAAATGGGTGGCCAGAAAGAAGGATTAAATCCAGAAAGATCCATCTGTATGTGTGTAGTTCTTGAAAGATAGAACATTTCTGTAAAAATTATAAAAACCTTCGGGTTTCTGAATAAAGTCTGCCTATGTAAACTGCCTTGAGTTATAGTCATTAGAGAAATCTGGTGACCTAAGAAAGGCGGTATATAAATACAAGTATTATTACTATTACTATTACTATTACTATTGTGTTGGCACTATGTCACTAGCATCAAATCTACCAGTAGCGTCAGCCCAAGAGCACCAACAGAGAGCCTCCCTTGGCTCCCTCCCAAACCTGGCTGACGCAAGGGAGGTTCTGGGAGGAGGGCGGGCAGATGGGTGGCATTTCTGGGTCGGGGGTGGGCGTGCCAGTGGGCATCCTCAGACCTGCAAAATCACAGGTGCAGACTTGAGGAACACATAGGGGAGGCTCCTGATGCCTCCTAACTTGCGCTGGATAAAGCAGTAGGCCCACCAGCCTGCCTGTTCCAGCGCAAATTAGGATTGCGCCCTCAGTGATGCTGGTGGAAAAGCCTATGTCATCTCGTGGGTGCTGCATCCCACCTGATACTGCTGGGGAGGTAGATGTTACACTGGGCTGGAGAGGCAGGAAAGGGTGGTGGGAGGGTGTTCTGGAGGCAAGGAGAGGGTGTTTCAGAGCAGAGGGAGGGTGGTGAATAGTTGTCTCAGACCTAGGATTGGGCGGGGATGGCAAAGCAGGCCTCCCCTGCATCCAAACCCATTGTGGGCCTTAAAGCCTCACACAGGGCTATTTGGTTCTGCGCCAGCTGAATGGCGGATTGAACACACTGGGACAATACATGGGGTAAGGGACCAAGGAGATCTCCAGCCTGCTCACATCCAACGCTGGATACAGTGTGGGCCTAGCAGCCCTTCAGTGCCACCATTGAATTGGATTAGGCTGCCCGTGTATTCTCTCTTTCTACTTCCTGCAATGAAATCTGAATAAGTAATCCTAAAAGAAAGGCTTTCAAATTCAGTATATTTCTTGTCATGGCCCAGCATGGTTCATGTAGGTAGAGTGCTTGAAACAAGGTAAAAGCAAATCATGTTACCGTTGCTTTTGACTCCTTAGTCAATGAGCTCTGCCTGAGAGGTTCTTATTTTTATCAGTGAAATGGTTCTCTTCTGCTTTGTTTGTCTCATGACAGTCTATTACTAAACCAGTTGTGGTGGTTGATTGCCTTTCCAAAGAGTGGCCCATTAATTTATTAGTTATTCGTATGCATTATTTATCTGATGAATTACCGATCCTGACCCGCTCAGATAAGTAATGTCTCCTCGAGATAAAAATGCTGCTGAAGGGACTTGGCTCTTGTGCCAAAGCCAAAACGCTGAAAATCAATTTTAATCCTTTTTCATTAAGGCCCTTGTGAGCCAGTGCTTTTCAGATTACGGCTTTGCTTTACGGGAGGTCTCCAAGAAATCTATAAATTAGATTGCTCTGGCCACTAAGATTCCCCTTCGAGTAGGACGTTTGCTGTTTATAAGTGTGTCTTAATAACTGGACTTGGGTCATTGCAACATTAAAAGGTCATATTTTATCGAAAATGGCGCTTTTGTGAAAATGTCACCTTGCAGCACCCTTGTTGAGATAACAATTTGCTGGTACATTTGCTTTCCTATTGTCATTTTGCCTGAACTTTAGAGTCAAAGGAAATACTCTTTCCAATACAATCTGCTCCATGTGGCTTTAAAAATGCCCTGCAGGATTTTTCCCAGTGCCCCCCCAAAAAGTGTAATAGTTTCCTGCTAAGGGAAGCATCATGTGGCAAATATGTTGGCTGTGTCCTAAATGTACTAGGTATTTCCTAGTACAAAAACCTATTACTGCTTGTGCTGGGAGTGATTGCAAGAAAAAAACAACTGCTCAGAGGGTATCCCATCAAGAAAGACCATTTAGGGATTTGATTCAAAGCAGGAAAAATCTCAGTTTGTATGTGGAAGAAGTGGCTGTCTTTCCCGATTCTAAGGACAAATCTCTAGCCCATGAGTTATAGACTTGCCTTATATAAAGACAGATCCATGCAAACCGAGACAAATGTACTTCATTCATCTATTCTTCTCATCGCTTCCTTCATTGTGGTCTGTTCAGTGTGGTCTGCTCCTGAAATCTCCAGTACTGGTAGTGTTCTGTTCCTTATATGGACCAGACTGCAGTTTTCTACATTTTTTTTACAGCTGGGGACATGTTCACTGTTCTTATGGCTTACCAGAGGCAGATTGTTTGTACAGCATGGGGTGCGCTTGCCATGGGCACCATCAGAGGGGTGGGCGCTCCAGCCAAAGAGGGGGGGAAGCCAGAGTGGAGATTAGCCTGCCCATCCTCCCCTGTGTCCATTTGGCTCCAAAATGGAGTGTTTGCAAACACTGGGGGAGAGGTGGGGTGGCACAGGGGGCAGGATGGTAGGGCTAGGCAGTGGAACCATTCAAGCATTCTTGAACTTGTTCAACCATTGTTGAACAGTGGAACTTTCAACCATTGTTGAAAGGGGGGAAATGCCCAGAGCACAGTGCTGGTGGAGCAGGGAGGGTGACGATGAGGTGGCTCACCTTTCACAGGTATGAGCTGCTGGCATGTGTTGTGGTCCTCCTGCCAGCGCTTGCTCTCAAACGGTTCCAAAAACTGAGCCTGGTGTGGCGTGGGAGCATGGCAGGAGTGGTGCAAGGGGCAGAGAGCCTGCGCAGGGGGTGGCACTCATTGAACCTTGCCCCATGCAGTGCCTTGGCTGGGTCCACAACTGGTGCTAGCAGCAGGGTGATGCAGGGAACACTCCACTTCGTCACCTCACCCCTGGTGCTACGAAACCCCATTATGGCTCCGTGGCTTGCAATAAGAAAAATACTGTGAACTGATGTATAGAAGGCATATTGCAAAAAACCTGAAAGAATATGTTGACTGAACAGCCTGGACCCCAGACTGACAGTCTAATTGTACCTCACTCCCCACACAGCAACGGGCAGCACGATCCGAGCACGCCTATCGAGCCAACGCTACGTCATAGTGTCAGCACCACATCAGTAGCGCTGACACAGGGGTGCCGAGCAGCACCCCCGTGTCAGCACTACAGCAGCGGGACCGGCTTTGCAGGCAGCACTGCTCCTGTTGTGCCCGTGCAGTGACTAAGTGACTGCAGCCAGCCCGCGCAAGGGAGGCGCCATCTTCAAATGGAGTGGGAGGAGGGCATTTCTGGGCAGGCGATGGGCGGGTGGTGGGTGGGTGATGGGTGGGCCGGTTGGCATGCTGGCCCATCCAGGAAGCGGGCCCAGGATTCAGCCATAAGGCCAAATGCTAGGTCCATTCGCGGGGGCGCGAGGCCCCAATTTGGGCTGCCCGGTCTCCTTGGATCTGTGCCTGCTGTTTAGGAGAGGAGAGGCTCCAGCCTATGGTAAGAGCAGAAATGTGTCCTTGCCATGGGGAGGCTCCAGCCAGTCCTATACTGTGCTAGGATATGGTGCAGGGTGGCTGGCCTCACCATTCCGGCGCAGTATAGGATAGCGTCCACAGTGATGACAGCTCAGCTTGCAATGCTTCCCGCAGTGCAGTTCTGGCTACTGAAGATCTTCTTCAGCAGTAAAGAAAACATTTGTCGCCTTGCCTGCTATGGGTCAACTTGGTGATATCGCTGCACAATCTGTGTTGACCTAAGCAGGTGGATCAGGCCTGGGACTGTGGTTTGGATTTGGTAGGTGCTGTCACCACCGTACCCACCTTCTCTCAGATCTTCCCACCCCGCCTTCACTCCTGCTCTCCCCCTACCCCAGTCCATCCTCTGCCCCAGGCTGACCGCCTCCAATGTCTCCTGACGTCTTTTGGCACATGTGCTTTATGGACCTCTTTATGGCAGCCTGCACTGGTGGATTGTGTGTTCCTCCAGTGCCACTGATGGATAGGACTCAGCCACAAGATTGAGCCATTTGCTCCCCCTCCCAGCGAAAAGATGTCTATGCAGAAGCTACGTTTTTTGCGGATTTGTCCGGTGTGAAATACCAAATAAATACCACAGTGAATACCACACTGAAGGGCTGAATTACCTAAGTTTTTCTCACCTGGTTGAATCGTCCCACTTGGTAAGGTGCTGACTATGAAAGAAAGATTCATACATTTGGTCCATGGCTGCAATATACGTTCCAAACCACAATCGCATAAATGAATCTTCCCATGCAGCTATGGGCTCTCTCTCTCTCTCTCTCTCTCTCTCTCTCTCTCTCTCTCTCTCTC
>JAJKFI010000078.1:4404357-4430144 GCA_029204185.1 Lerista edwardsae
CCAACCAACCAACCAACCAACCAACCAACCAACCAACCAACCAACCACTAGTATTTATATACCGCTTTTCAACACAAAGTTCACAAAGTGGTTTACAAGCAAATAATAACATTAAAGTTAAATGGCTTCCTGTCCCAAAAGGGCTCACAATCTAAAAGAACACCACCAGCAACAGCCATGAGAAAGACACTGTGCTGGGGTGAAGAGGGACAATTGCTCTCCCCCTGCTAAATATAAGAGGACACCACTTGAAAAAGTGCCTCTTGCCCACCATACCTTGTCTTGAACCATAGCCACAGGAGTCCAAAATATCAGAAAATGTTGGACTGCATGTGGGTCCAGTCCGTTGCATCCCTAGCCCCCTAGCTGCCCAGGGGCCAGGTCCACAGACTTCTGAACCTTACAGAGCCTTGCGTGACAATCCGCTGCTGTTTGAAAGTGTTTGATGCCTTCAGACCGCATCCAGTTCTTTAGAGAGTAGCATTACAGCAGCAGAGGCAGTGCTGCCATCCTTAAAGGGCTTGGTGTTGGCAGCACCTGGGGCATCCCCCCCCCCAGTCAATGGAAGGTCCGCCACTGGGTCCAGTAGAAGAAATAATGTAGATATGGATAATCCCTTCTGTGTATTGCATTTATACATCAGTTCTTCTCAGTTGCTCTAGAAACAGAGCTTCAGAACCTGGAGGAGTCTCCCGGAAACGGGACGTGACATTACAAGAGGTCAGGTACCATAGAGAAGACCATAGAGGTCCATGTGCCATGAGAAGAAAAGCACTGAAGTCTTAGTCATTTCTTCTGGCATTCAGTTTCGTTCTTTCAAGCACAATCCCCAAAGAAAAGAGTTTCAAGGATTCCTCAAGCTGAATTTCTGTCAGCCTTCTATACTCTGAAAAGATCCTTTTATTCCTCTGCGTTTTTCCTTTTCTCCATTCGCTATGCAATTGTTCACGGTCTCACTGAAGTTTTCCAGTATTAAGTCTGGGGACTGAACTGTTTACCCAGCAAAAAGCACTAAGTGCTTCCCATGATATTGAAGGATTCCAGTGATATATTTCACGGATGGAGCAAGTAATGTGTCAGGGTTGTAAATCCAAGAAATGTGATGTAATATTGCTGTGATATGATAGAACTGTTTCAGCTTGCCTTTTGCACTCAGCACAGGTTTATAAGAGCAAAATCTAAAGCTTAGAACTAGGAAATATTTTGGCATTCACATAATTGAGCAGTGAGAAGTGACGATTGCGTGAATTCATCCAACACTGTGTATGGCTCACTCTGCATTCCTGGGATGAAGGTTGCCGAGGACAGGGCTTCACTAAATATTAAATTGGCCATTTATACAGATTGTACAAGCCTTTTATTTTCTAACACCTTCTGGTGTTAGATCTTCAGTTGCTCTTAAATGCTCCCTCCTAGCCAGAGGCGTTTCTACAGGGATGGCAAAGCTCTAAGTTTTGCAAGAAGCCTTACCCTGTCATGTAAATCCCTCCTCTCCCTTGCTGCTGTAGCCAGTAAGCAACGCCAAGATTGGCTAAAACGGTGCAGGAGAGGAGTGATTTCCACTGCAAGGTAAGGCTTCTTGCAAAACTTAGAGCTTTGCCATCCCTGTAGAAACGCCACTGCTCCTAGCTCAAGAGTTCCTTCTTATGCTGGAACCACTTCCTCATAGCACCTTCTGCACCACAAAAAGGAAGCCAGGAGATCTGGGTATGGGCAGTGTCTTCCACCACCCCCTGTTGGGCCAATGCATGTCATCTGTGGTGGCCCAGCACTGTTGCAAATTGCCGTAAGGCACATTGGCACCAGGGCAAGATGCTCTGGGCCGATGCAGTCGGCAGCATCGGCCCAGTGATGCTACCAGGTATGTCAGTCCCTCACTGGCTGAATTTGGCCAGTGTGGGGCCATTTCGGGGAGGGGGCGGGGGAGAGCAGAATGGTATGGAGGGAGGGCACCCCTGTGGATGGGTGGGTGGGTTGACCTGGGGAGCTGGGTAGAGACAGGACCTGGGCATTAGGCCAGATCCTAACCCCTGGCCCCTGGCCATGCGACCCTACCCTGGGCCCAGCAGGATGCTCAGATTATGTCTGCTAAAATGGAGGCACAGATCCAAGTTGCCCCAGTGGCCTGGCTGGGGCTTACCCACGGGGCAGGGGAAGTATGCGCTGGTCAGAAGATTGAGTCCATGCAATGAGGGAAGCACCAGCTCCCAGGGGGCATATGGAAGCTATAGGAAGCAATTGACAAATGCTTCCTAACTGCTGAATGCATGCAAAGTCCATCTGGGCTGTCGAAGGGGAAGGCACAGCCATGGCCAGGTGAACAATGACATCAGTGGGCCTGTTGGACAAGCCAAGCCTGTCAGCACCTGCACAATCAAATGGTGTTGAGCTAAAAATCCCTCTGTTACCACTTCCAACACAGCACATCTGCTGGTAAGATCATAGTGCTCTGTCCTCTCTTGAGGCTCGGCTTGATTGAGGGTCAGATTTCGAATGATCAAGGTGCCTGCCGGTAATACTTAATTTGCACAAAAACACGGTTTGCAGTTGGCAACGTCAGGAGTCAGCCAGGTCAGGCACCAGTGGCGAATCCACACTTACCCTCGCACCCCCAATGAAGACAGACAACTGGGTAGGATGAAAATAGGCCATTTATTTTAAAATGACATGTAAAATTGACTTGCAACAGGTAAACCCACTCCTGGAGGGGATAATTGATATTCTAACTAGATGCGGGCTTCCCTGCGCTGTCCTGGCCATCAACCCCCCCCCCCCCCCGTGGATCTCATTGGGCAAACCAAACAACTCGAGGAGGCGCAGCCATCCGGCTGAGCCTGCCTGTCTTCATTGCCCCTGCAAGGGGACCCGGGGAGCTGGCCAGCGTCGCTGAAGGCTAACCTCTCAGCATTGCCAACCGGTGGCTGGGTCTGGCGAAGCAACTCTTTGAGCCGGTTGAGCATCATCTGAGCTGCCAAGCCATTCCCCTCCACCTTGCTGCCCCGGCATGGACACCGTGAGCTTCCCTATCTTCCTTTACCCCGCACCACTCATGCCCTACTAACTAACCACTAAACAAACCCACAGCCCTGTGTTATCCTCTCCAGTCTGGGGTAGGCGAAAAAACCCTCGCCAAGTGCCAATCCGGTGAGAGCAAAAAATTCCAACCCGGCCCTGTAAGAGTGACCAGCTAATCTCAGACTAGTTAAAGGGTGGGCGGGTGGGGTCGCCATCTGGAGCCACAATGAGGCTGGGAAAGTTAGAACACTCCATGCACGCAGCGAAAGCCTGCCCACGGAGCACTCAGCAGCCAATGGCTGCAAGCCACCTCCAGCTTGTCTGTCTGGTGAGGGGCGGGGCAACAACCGTTAGTGCGGGAAGGCGCCAACCAACATTTATCAGAGAATTCATGCAGGCTTGTCCTGTCACCCAATCTCTCACGAGTGGGAGATGCAGCACAAGTTAGTCAAAAACCTATACTATCTCCATGCCTGGTTCTTGATCTACATGTTTCATTGCTGGGTGGCCCTCTGTGGGATGTTGACCAATGTGGACCATGGAAGAAGCTGCTGCCCACCCCCTACTGTCTAGGAGCTCCTAGCTTGGCACTGTCAGTTTATATGGATCTGTACTTATAAGACAGTTTCCAAAGCAGAGCTTGTTGAGTACATGGTGTTTCTTCCTGGAATCCTTTTGTTGTGAAACTCAAAATAGCAGTTCTGAGAGTGTATCAGAGCAGATCATCACTTAACTGAGTTTTCAGCCAATACATGTTGTGATTCAGCAATAGAAACATTTCCTGACCAATGCCTGTGTGCTAGAAAGAGCAAGTAGGTTAAGTGTTTGGTTTGCCCAGTTTGTGAGTATTTAAGGCGCCACATTTGCAGTATTTCCGCCACTGCTGTGGAATGTCAGGGTCCTAACAAGCATGCAGCAGTTATAAAAATACGTCGCATTGGGGAAACCACACACCAAACTCTGGGCAATTGGATTCTGTGCCTTGCTATGTTATGTACACATGCATGCAGATTTCAAGACAACATCATTCTTTGTCTCACCCCTGCAACCCTTTTTAACCCTCAATCCGTTTCAGAGAGAAGTCATATATGTTTGCCTTTGGAAAAAATCAAATCTTTGTTCTGAGTATAGTGACTGAGTTGAAACTATTTAGATACAAAAGTGAATGCATTGGAACAACTGACTGGCAGAAGCCTACAAGGCTGGGTTGCATGAAAATAGGAGCAGCCATGTAGGAAATGCTCCAAAGCATCTTTTTCTGACTAATGAAATCCTCTTTCTTTTCCAGTGGATCAGTAAACTCTAACAAAAGAGCTGTCCTTTTTAATCATGTTCTCCCTTCTCATCCCATTCTCCCTACATACACAATGACGTTCCATTTGCTGATTCTATTGCAGAAGCCTCAGGGCCCCAGAGAAGTCCTTTTGAGCGTGATTATATACCTCTCTTCACTGTGCTTTTTTATGTGCATTACAGAGTTCTGTCCCATTGCAGGCCAAATGAGACAACAAAATGCCAAGAAATGTGCACATTACATACATGCACACGTACACACATAATAAGACTTTCTTGTCTTACAAATAAGAAGTTTTGTATCAGTAAGGGAACTCCACTAGGCGAGTGCTTCTCAATCTTCTTACTGCCATGATTCACTTTGTTGGCTGGGGCAGCTGCATTGTGCCCCAGAATGCCTTGCGGCTTCCGGGTCATGCTGGCATGTGACTCACCAAAAACGGGGATGTGACTCACTGGTTTGAGAACTGCTGCATGAGATGCATCCTGCTTTTAATAATGATATCATGGGCCAAATGCTTGGAATATTCACATACAGTAACAAATACACTTGCCAAGGGTCAAGAAACCGTTTCAGGCTAGTGAATGACTTTCTTTCAAACTTTGGGTCCAGAGAGGGGCCACAAGCGACCACACGCTGATCGAGGGCACTAGTGCTTGGTCTCACTCCCTTCCCCTCTCTTCTCCTTGTTTGGACATGCAGTTTACTGGGGAAAAGCTTTGGTAGTTTGAATCCACTGCCACAGTCAATGAGATCAGAGTAGCCAGAAGGGCTCCAGGGCAGAATCTGTCCCCTTCCTAGAACAATACAGAACCTCAGAGGTCTCTATCAAAATCATTCTCACAGTAGCACCTGCAGAGGGACAATCTACTGATTCCCCCCCCCCCAAAAGGCATGCCACTGGAAGTGATGTCATGGCTGGAAGTGCCATCACTGTGATGCCAGAGCCTGCTGCTTTCCTGAGAAATCAGCAATAAGTTGGGTTATTTCTCAGCCATTTTCCAAGTGAGTAGTGAATTAGAAAGATTGAAGTCTACTTATAACCTCAACACAAGCCAAACCACCACACAGCCCTCCCCCTTCCCAGCATCCCAGCTTCCCATATTTTCAGTATGGCTGCTCTAGGTGCTTCGCAACCCACTTGAAATTGGCGTGACCCACTGGGAACTACTGCTATAAAGAGATGACAGTTCAGGGAAGAGCTTTCTCTGCAGTGGCAGCACGTATATGGAATTCCCTTCCAGAGGAATTAAGAACTACTCACTCACTTACAGCTTTTCGGAGAGGGCTCAAAACATACCTATTTTGTTTGGCATTTGGATGATGGTTGGATATTTGCCCTTTGTGCCCCTGGAATAGTGCTACAGCTTGACTGCTCCACTATTGTCCCGCCCAATGGCCTGACAAGATATGTTGGGTTTTGTCCTGCTTTTGAACATTCTGTGTATTTGCTTTAATGTCAATGTTTTAATGCATTTGGTTTTGATTTTTTTACACTTCTTCTTTGTTACATTATACTTTTATTCTGTAGCCTACCAGGAATAGCCTGGATGTAAACTTTAGTAGGCCATGGTGTTGCTGCCACTGCTATGTAGTTCTCCAGGGAGGGTAACTAATTTCAAGCCTGGCTGGTACAAATATGATCCTTGGCATCCGGACCAAAAGGTCTGAGCCACTGCTCAGATGTGCTGAGCGAAGACTTCGGGAGATTCTACAACGAGAGTGCTTAATGGCTTTTTTTGTAAGAGTCAACCCAAGTGTAAACATGAGAAGTCCTATACTTTTTGAAAACTAAGAAGGTTCCCAATTTTTGGTTTTAAACCCAAAGGACGCAGCCAGCAACACTAGTTCAAAATAAGTGTTAAGGCAAGTTTTAAAACTAATCAGCTTTTTCATTATTTTCCTTACAGCTGGCCTCTCCAAGAGGCCAACTGAGGCTAATGCCTCAGGTGGTAAATTAGCAGGGGGTGCCTCTTTACCCTGGCATGTTTACCCTGGTGGAATTCCTTTACACAGTTAGGCTACTTTAGAGCACATTCCTAATGTGCGTTGGAACAGCAAGGCCTGCGGGCCGGTGCTGTATCCAATGCAAGTTGGGAGCTCTCAGGAGCCTCCCCTATGTGCTCCTCGGCTCTGTGCCTGCCTTAGCAGGTGCAGAGCAGAGGATGCTACACAGCCCAAATCAGGGCCGCACGGCCTGGGAATGGGAGCTTGAATGAGACCTAACACCTGTATCCCACCTCCACACCCCTCCCCGGGCCAGCACACCTCCTGGCCCGAGTTTGGCTGGCACAGGAGCAGAACGGCACCTGCTTCTGCCGGAGCTGCAGGGCCAACACTGCTGCTAGTGTCGACCCAAGGGCACTTTCAGGATTGCACCCTTAGGGCATAATCCTAACCAGCCTTCCAGTCCTGGGGTAAGCTCAATGCAGCTCCAAGGTAAGGGAACAAACATTCCCTTACCTTGAGGAGGCCTCCGTGACTACTACTCCACTGCAGGATGCAGCACACACCCCATTGGCACAGCTGTGCCAGTGGTGGAAAGTTGGTTAGGTTTGCACCCTTAATCTCATTTACTTCAATGGGATTTCAACGGAGTTTGTGCAGAATGAAATGCATGAGCTTCAGATTCCCATTCCTCTTCTTTCCCATTGGAAACCACCTCTGCAAGTCAGACTGCTGACAACGTATTCCTAAGCATGCAGAGAAGTACATGTGAGTGAAAGAGAGAATATGCCCATCCATACAAGCCACTAGCTTTATCTTACGGGGAAAAATTAAAATATCATAAGATGAAGGCTGCAGGGGGACCCCTGCAGGGAAAGCCTCTTTGTCTAATGACCTTTCTGGTTCTGTGATGGCAAATACAATAGCCACAGCTCATAAATCATGGTGTAAGAAAACATCCGGAGGGCATACTTTGACACTGTTTGCATATTTAAATGTCACCACTCTCATAAAAGCAACACAAAATGCTTTTTCTCTCTCTCAAAAATGTCAGCCCAAACTGGATTAGGACAGATAATTCAGAGGTATTTCTAGAGAATAATTGCCACTGTCACCTACCTGCAATGTGCTTAACAAATGAGGATAGGGTTTTATTATTAGGAAAAATTATGATTATTAGAGCAATTAATCAGCCTCCTCTGACAGCTTCTCTGAGAAAATAATCTCCAAAGGCCAAGGAACTACAGCAGGCCATTTTGTTGATAAAGCACCATAAGTACAAAACATTTTCTCACCATTAGATATTAAAAAGGTGCTTGTCTGAATAGATTTCAGCTATTTTCCAAGGACTGGTCAAACTGTTGCACTTGGTGAGACAAAAAAAATGAAAATAGTCCCTTTCACTAAACAAAAAGCATTTTTGCAGTGACAATTGTTGGTCTCTCTTTATGTTTGAACCAGTAGGATTCCACTATGCCAGGAGTACAGCAAATTATTTCATATGTGTAAAACTGCACATGAGAAGCCTCTGTTGACAGTATGTGTGTGTGCATGTGTGCACACATGCACACGCACATACCCGGCAAAAATGTGAAATGCAGGAAATCCATTTTTACATTTAGAACAGAAATTATTATTTCTGCTACTGGTATTTCACAATATTGAATTTTCAGTCAGTGAGAATCCTGCCTTCTGATCTCTAAATCCTAAATTGGTGATGGCACTATCTGCAGCTGTTACAGCTGAGATCAGTTGTGCTATCTGAGGGTAGATGGATCAAAGAATTGAACCAATGGTCAAGCGGTGGCAACCACATTCTGGCAGGTCCAATGGGATACGGACATAAGAACATAAGAACATAAGAAGAGCCCTGCTGGATCAGGCCAAAGACCTATCTAGTCCAGCTTCCTGTATCTCACAGCGGCCCACCAGGTGCCCCAGGGAGACACGAGACAACAAGATGCTTGCATCCTGTTGCCACTCCCTTGCACACGGTACCAGTAGCCCACCACCTTTGTAAGGAGGTTGCACAATCCATCATTGCCTATAGCCCATGATGGACCTTTCCTCCAGAAATCTGTCCAATCCTCTCTTAAAGGCATCAAGACCAGATGTAATCACCACCTCCTGTGGCAAACAGTTCCACAGATTAACTACCCGCTGGGTAAAAAAAGTACTTCCTTTTATCTGTTTTAACTCTCCCAACCCTCAGTTTTAGCGGATGCCCCCTGGTTCTGGTGTTTTGAGAGAGGGAAAAGAACATCCCTTTATCGACTCTATCCCTTCCATGCATAATTTTGTATGTCTCAAAACTTTCAACACTTTCACTAGGTGTGAACCAAAATCTAGCATCCACCTCACAGCCACACTCACCGCTTGAGTCAACACGTACCCACTCAGCCCTGGCTTGCAGTGTGAGCTCATCTCAATCAAGGTACTTATATACCGCTTTTCAACATGAAGTTCACAAGGCGGTTTACAGGCAAATAGTAATAATAATAATAAAGTTAAATGGCTCCCTGTCCCAAAAGGGCTCACAATCAAAAAAAAAGGCAGACCGCCAGCAACAGCCACTAGAAAGACTGTGCAGGGGTGAAGAGGGACAGTTACTCCCCCCCTGCTAAATATAAGAGGAGCACCACTTGAAAAAGTGCCTCTTGTCCAGTTAGCAGGGGTCATCTGGTCACTTCAAAAGGACCAAATTGAAACGTTTTCCATTTTGGCCGAAATTTGATGCAGGATCTTATTGGTTTGTGTTTCCATACCTGACACTGTAACGTGGGACTGTGTGGTTTATTTGCAAAGGCGCAATTGCAGATGAATTTGGCTTTGATAAACAGGTCACAACCGGCAGGGTCAGTGTAAATAAAAAGTGGGAGATTGATAAGGGATGTCTCTTCACATAGAGATGAAGGCCTCCACGTTGAGCCTTGCAGCGCAACACGTAACTTGGGATCCAGTGGCGAAGGTCACCGCCAGTCCCACCCCCACTCTGCCCCTCCCCTCCCCGGGAACACAATGCCAGTGAGGGGTAAACATACCTCTCGCCAGTTTGCATTATAGTCTCTGGGCAGTGCGGGGATGGCATGAGGATAACGCTGCAGTAAGCCCTTACAACCTGCATTGGACATGCCTTACAGGATGTGCACCAGTGCCGGTGGTACACTTGATTGAGTCCCGAATCTGGAGCGCACGCAGCCATTTTATTTCCCATTTCCACCATTACCTCCATTTTGTGCATCGGCAGCACAAGATTTGCCCCTCCGTAGGGCCATTGTATAAATTAATTGCATTGTGCTCCTTACTTAATTCCTGTCAAAGCGTTTTGCCTCTGCAGGCTTGAGTCCGTGGGCAAACGGCAACCATTCAATATTTGAGCTGTTCTCATTTTGCATGTGAAATGTAAGCTTTATTGTTTGAATTTGAATGCTGTGGAGCTGTTGGCATCTCCTCATTGTTTTGATTGTGGCAGGCTTAACATATAAATTCACGTAATCTCTCAACTGTTAAATTCTAATTACCAGTACATTTTATTTATCTATCAAATATTATCAGACACTAAATACTTCTGCGTATGATCTATCAAATGCTGTCTAATAAAATCCTATTATGCATCAACAGAATTTGGCAAATATTAAATCCTATGGCATTCCAACCATCAAACACATCAGTGATTCAAAAAAATGTTTCCTTGGGAACCCTGAGTTCTCCTCAAAAGCTTGTCATGGTTTACTCAAGAAGTTGATGTGTGATGGCAAACGAGCGTTCACAAAAGATTGTGATCATTTGTATTTTTTAGAAAGCTTTATAATATTCATTAGGTGCCGTTCAAAATTAGAAAACATAAGCTCTTCCCAACAGGCTCATAATCTAAAGCAAAATTCACAAAAAGAAAGGGGAGCTGGACAGATAGGGGAGACTCGGTGCAAATTGGGAGCAAATGCAAAATAGAAAAATAACAAAATAATCCTGGAGTAGATGGGAACACAGGTCTGAGAGGGCTCTGGGGGGAGGGAAGGAAGAGGGAAAAGTTTTCAGCTTTTTCTTAAAGTGAGGCACTGGCGGGACTAGCCATGAAATGACCCGATGCAACTTAGCAGCCGAAGGCAGAGGGGCAAAGGGGCAGAAGATTCATGGTGCCCTTCACCCCTAGTCTACCACCACATTGTTCCAGCTCACCATGGATGCGAGCCACGTTTATCCACTGCCCACTCATGAAAAGGGAGCAAACAGTGAGTCATCTGCTTTCTTACTGTGCATGAAACAGGGTTTTCATGGCCTAAGAAGTGTGGAACTTCTGGTATTATTTACAGGGACTGTGTGACCAAAAAGTACTTGACTGTGGGCACAATCATAACCTGGAGCTAGGCCGGCACAGTAAGGCCAGCAAAGTTTGGCCAGCACAAGGGACAACATAAAGCATGCTTGGACCACTCTCGGAGTCAGAGGGGCCAGCAAACAGACCTACTCTATCCTCCCTGACTCCAAGAGTGATCCAAACGCACTTTATGTTGTCCCTTGTGCCGGCCAAACTTTGCTGGCTTAACTGTGCCAGCCTAACTCCAGGTTAGGATTGAGCTCTGTAGATGGTCCATGACTAAAGATCCTACAGCACATGTGTTTTGGGGGTGTTCATACCACAGGTGTGGTTTTTCTTTTTTTTTGCAGATTTCATTATTTGACAAAAACAAGCAAGCTTCCTGCCACTGAGTAGTCCTTGCTCCACAAAGCCGCTCCTGACCTTAGGACCAGTTTGACTTTTTTTTCCCCTCATCCGGACAGACTACTTGCCTTCCTTCCTAGAAGCTGAACATTTTGTTTTCTGGAGCACTTGGTATGTATTTAAAGGTTTTATGATGTCATTCCAATTGGTATTAGTATAGAGATTTCACTCCCACAAGCAACATATAACGATGGTAACATCAGAATTAGTGTGTCTTTAGTATTTCCATTCACGCAACTGTAAAATGGTGACATCTGGTGGGAGAAGTTCATATTCATACCAAATTACTTTTAAAAAAATGCTACATTATTATTTAGCATGTATGCAGCATTTTGTAAAAGTACTCTCTCAGAAAACTCTTTTTTAGGTAGGCTACTGTTATTCCCTTTCCCAGTAGCAATGTATGGATGTGAGAGCTGGACCATAAGAAAGGCAGAGCGCCGAAGAATAGATGTTTTTGAACTATGGTGTTGGAGAAGACTTGAGAGTCCCCTGGACTGCAAGGAGATCCAATCGGTCAATCCTCCAGGAAGTCAAGCCTGATTGCTCCCTGGAAGGACAAATCCTGAAACTGATGCTCAAATACTTTGGCCACATCATGAGAAGAGAGGACTCTTTAGAAAAGACCCTCATGCTGGGAAAGATGGAAGGCAAAAGGAGAAGGGGGCGGCAGAGGATGAGATGGTTAGAGTGTGTCACCCAAGCGATGAATATAAAATTGGGCGAACTCTGGAAGCTAGCGGAGGACAGGGAGGCCTGTTGTGCTGTGGTCCATGGGGTCGCAAAGAGTCGTTCATGACTTAGTGACTGAACAACAACTGTTATTCCCATTTTACAGACAGGAAAGCTGCCTGAGCAGCCCTGTATAAGGCTGACTGGCCTGGGAGGGAGGGTAGGATATAGTGGAGGAGGTCTCTGCCAATCCTGCACCTCTCCCAGGCACGCCCTGCCCCATTCTTCCCTCCCCCTCCTTGCCTTCAAAACTCCCTCCCACCATTCTCTCCCTGCCCCTGCAAAAGGAAAGCCCTGACTCCTATTCCCAGATGTCTGAGGTATGACTCTTGTGTGCAGTAGGATTCAGAAAAAGTGACTCCAACAGTTTTTTCTTCCATTTTTCAACTTCCAACTCAGGGCGCAATCCTACCCAGCGCCGGAATGGCAAGGCTGGCCAGCCAGCACCATATCCAACGCTGGGTTGAGGGAGGCTGGAGCCTCCCATGGCAAGGGAGCGTGCACTCCCTTACCATAGAGGAGGCTCCAGCCTCCCCTATGTGCTCCTCGAATCTGTACCCACTGAAGAGCGGGCACAGATCCAAGGAGACCGTGCAGCCCGAATCAGGGCCTCACGGCCTTGCTGACAGGCTTAGGAGGTGGCCGTACGGCCATCTCCCAAGCCCGCCCAGGTCCCGCCCAAGTCCCACCTCCCGCCTCCCCCCCTACCCCCAATCCCCATCCCAAAATGGGACAGAAAATCCCTTGCGCCAACCATCTTCGGTTGGTGCTCTGAAGCCGACGCTGCAAGCAGTGTCAGCTTCAGAATTGGAGTGCCAATGCAGGGGTGCTGCTTGGCACCCACATGCCAGCACTCCACCCCTTGTGTCAACGCGATGATGTTGCGTCAATGCAAGGAGCATGCTAAGATTGCGCTGTTAATCTTATACTGAACATCAATGTCTCTGTTTTGAAGTGGCCTTGCTGTATATCCAGTGTTCATGTCTCCTGATGTTCTGGAGTCACTCATGTCATCTAGAGCAGTGTTATTCAAACTGTGGGCCTGGACCCACTAGGTGGGTCACGACATGATATCAGGTAGGTCGCAGAAAGCTGGGAGCAGCCATCTTGGAAACTGCAGACCTTACTCTTGTTATATTCCTTTTGTGAGTGTTAACAATTTGAATTTTCAAGGGGTTTTTGTTTGTTTTTAGTTAGGTGCTTTTGCATTATATTTTTTCCTAATCTTGCTTTCTATCAGGGTTGTTTCATGGTTGTACAATTGCTGCAGTCCAAGAATGCCAATTTGCATTTCAGGAGTGTCATTTTATTATGTTACTTCTTGCTTGATTATGTCACTTCCTGCCACAACATCACTTCCAGATTAATGACATCACCTCTGGTAAGTCACAACAGAAGTACAATTCTAAAAAGCGGGTCCAGTGTGTGTGTGTGTGTGTGTGTGTGTGTGTGTGTGCGCGCGCGCGCGCGCGCACGTGTGCATGCATGCACGCACGCACACACGCGCGCGCGACCATAAGAGTGGGCACCATAGAACAACAGTGCAGACAGGAGTGACTGAGTCAGAACTCTGCACTGATGCAGTTGTCCTATAACTGTGCTGTGCATGCCTCTGATTGGCATGCAGGTACCCCATGCACAGGCCAATGATGTCAGTGTTGGGTGCTGTTACCCCTGACCATCTCTGCACATCTCTATCACAGTCTTGTGATGGTGTCAGAGTTGGGTACTTGGTGGGGCCACATATTGCCTGCTGCACCACTGCATTGGCTGCCCTTGGTTTCTCAGAGATGTTGCTAGCAATACTGAGAATGTCTCTAAATCAGTAGTGAAGCTACAGGGAAGGCAGCAGGGTAAGTATTGCAGGTGCTGCAATGCGCTATGTTAGTGGCTCCTCCCATTTGCCATTGGAGCCATTACAGATGACAATGGCAATAAACATGCATTGCCTTCACCTACTGGAATGGCTGCAATGGTGAGTGGAAAGGGGCTGTTTACATGGTGCATTGTGGTGCCTGCAATTTTTAGAGCACTGGCTCCCCTGTCGCTACGCAACTGCACTAAATACATAAGAACTCTGAGCAAACTTTACAAGGATTGTTTTTTAAGGAATGAAAGTGCTAGCTCCATGCCATAATAATAACACAGTAGTAGTGATTAACATTCTATAAACTATTATTTTAATTAATTGTTTTATCACTAAGAACAGCCCACCCAACCATTCAGCAGTGGCAGGGACCGCAGGCTTGGCTCCCTACTTTCTGTACTTTAAATGGATTAAGTGAGCAAAATCCCTTTTATTGGCAACGAAACCAGAAAAATCACAACACAACACTTAAATAGAACCAACAGCTCTGGGGTTTCATTGTACTTTAGGCATTTTGGCCTCCTTTAATAAAGGGAGATGAAGTGGTGTAATGCAATAAATCGTAAGTTCACTTTCAAATGTGAGAGCACTCTGCCATTGGGAAGGCAGGAACAAACACACCAAAATGCGTTGGAAGGGGGTTTCTGAGGACGCGTAGTAGTAGTAGTAGTAGTAGTAGTAGTAGTAGTAGTAGTAGTAGTAGTAGTAGTAGTATTTATTATTTATTGGATTTATATCCCGCCTTTCTGCCCGAAGGTACTCAAGGTGGCATTACAACAAAAGAAACAATAAAAACAGAAATTAACATTAAAAAATTTTTTAAACCAATATTAAAATACAATTTAAAAATTAAAAAAAACAATAAGCCCCGTGGATCATAAGATTTAATCAAGTTATAGCCTGTCAACAGTTAAAAGCTTTTTGAAATAAAAGGTCTTCAGCCCCCGCCAAAGTGTTAACAAAGAGGGAGCCGTTCTCAATTCAAAGGGGAGGGTATTCCAAAGTTGGGGGCCATCACCGAGAAGGCCCTCTTCCTGTTATGGAGTCTTATTGACTTTGCTTGGGATGCCATGGTCAGGGAAAGGTCAAATGTATAAAAGTTCCAGTTCAGGGATATTAGATTAGCAAATTAGAATTAGTCAAATTTTGACAATAGGCGTTCCGTATCTTTAATAGTAGCAAGGCTGAGGTAATGTTGGCAGGTGCAGCTTTTCACAGCCCTGTTACAGTGCGAAAAGACAAGTTGCAGTTCCTGAAGATGGAGTCTTTTCTGCAACCCTGAACGTAAACAGGAAGTGAATTCTGATTGGAGCTCATTCCTGCAGCATGGAAGGTTGCAGAGGGGGTTGCAAGCCTCCGGCCCTCTCTGAAAGACTTCCTTACACTCTGAGGTCCCCTTCCAAGCCCCTGAGACCCCACAACATTGTGATCACTGTGGCGCTGTTGGGGCACCCATTACTTTTCTTACTCTCAATGGTGGGCTGTGGGCACTGCTGTAGGGGAATCAAAATGGCAGGTCCAGTTTTGGGTTGTTTTTCTGCCCACTTTCTCTGAAAGTGACTATGGTTGTGAGAAAAATTCTTAGGCAGGGATTTGTGGGAAGTTAAGCTATAGTAGGGGAAGCTCCTCACTTGTGTGTTTTTCTTGCTTTTAAAACTGAACCAGTCCTCAACATGTAGAACTCAACATGATTATGGTAGTTTGCATAGTCAAAGCCACAATTTTCCCAGTAGTCATGTATGGCTGTGAGAGCTGGACCATAAGCAAGGCAGAGCGCCAAAGAATAGATGCTTTTGAATTATGGTGTTAGAGAAGACTCTTGAGAGTCCCCTGGACTGCAAGGAGACCCAATCGGTCAATCCTCCAGGAAGTCAAGCCTGATTGCTCCCTGGAAGGACAAATACTGAAGTTGAAGCTCAAATCCTTTGGCCATCTCATGAGAAGAGAGGACTCTTTAGAAAAGACCCTCATGCTGGGAAAGATTGAAGGCAAAAGGAGAAGGGGGCGGCAGAGGATGAGATGGTTAGATAGTGTCACTGAAGCGATGAACATGAAATTGGGCGAACTCCAGAAGCTAGTGGAGGACAGGGAGGCCTGGCGTGCTGTGGTCCATGGGGTCGCGAAGAGTTGGACATGACTTAGCAACTGAACAACAACATGCACTTACTTGTCTGTATGAACAAAATTGCCTCTATCATGCAGTAACTCTTGTGTAGGTACGTATAACTACTTTGATGATGTTGAGTTTGTCTTTAGGCACTCCTAACTAACCAGCCAGCCAGGTACCTGAAAGAGGTTCACAGGGCATGACAATTAGTGCCCAGCATCTTACAGAGATTCATATTATCTCTCCAATGGATGTTGCAGTTAATGATGTGCTGAACCCTCTTTCTCAAGAAGTGACACTTGTGCGATTGAAATGTGCCAAGGTGTTTCTCTTTAAAATCCAATTGTTCAAAACTTCATTGGCGAACAAAATGTGGCTAAAGACCTATCCTCCATGTACTGAACCCTTCTGAAAATCCCGTGCACTAGCCACATTCCAGCATCCCTGTGGCAATGCATTTAATGACTTGAGAAGAGACAATGGGTAATGATGTCCCAATTTCCTCTCTACACTGCCTTGATGCTACATCGTACTATAGAAGAATGTTCTCAGGCTGACAACTTCCTGTAGCAGTTAGTGGCTCAGAGCCATCCGCCTTATAGGAGCGTGAGGGGGATGTACCTAAATGCTTGCATGGTTATAGGAAGATGGGCATAGGGGAGGAGACACTCTTGGTTCCTCCCTTGCTCTGAATTGGATGCTTGCACAGTGACAGTTTGACAGTTTGCCCATCAAGCCCATTGTGGAGGGAATTTGTTACCCCTCCTTCCTTGTCTGAAGTTATACTTACACACATCCACACAAAAGCAGAGCTCATATATTTTAAAGATGTTTAAAGCTTAGATGTTAAGCTGGTGCATGGCTATTCCTTACTGCCCCCCTAGACAAAGGGTAGCACTCAGTTTTATAGGTTTTGTTGTACAAATTCACATACATATTCAAATAGAGAAGCTTAGGCTTCATGCCCATATATAAGTTTCTTTGCTACTCTTGTGACTCTTCCAAAGATCACAATTCTTGCTTACTAAGGACAACTGTATTCCATAGTATAGATAAGACATTCTTGGGTCCTTGAGAGAGGCCCTCTGGCTTTTTCCCAGGCCACAGCTGACCAGCACCCAAGAGCTTCAATACAAATTACAGCACCTTTTAGCAAAATCAATTACGTTAAAAGAATGATTACATAACATTGAGAAAAACATGATTGTGCAAATTAAACCCAAGGTTCTAGTTCTCTAACACCATTCTCTAAGGATCTTTGCACATGCCATATTTCTGCTTTATCTCCGTGCATTCAGCCAAGTTCAGAAGAGGTGCATTAAAGAAAGTGGTAGGTGAAAAGAAGCCATAAAGCCAGTTAAGTATGATGATTTCATTCTATGGCTCTGCTGGGACCATGTACATTTCTCTGAACTAAAACGAGCCTGTGTGTTCACAGTAGACTAACTATTGCAGAGGGGAACGCACAAGCAGAGTGCGACCGTAGGCAACAGCTGAGAAATGTATTATTTACATATTTATTAGAAACTCAGGACTGCCTCAAAGAGCAAGTCACTTCAATTCCAATAAGTAAACAACCCATTGGGAAAATAAGGGAAATAGACACTGCAGCAGTTTTCTCAAAGATGATAATGCAGCAAAGCAGCAATATCCTTAACACAAAGAGGTTTTGTAAGGGGAGAAATATCCCATCTCTCTGACACACCTTCTTTTGTTAAACAGACAAAGAGAGGGGAAAAAATACAAAGTAATTTAATTATCCTAGCAATTGGTTGCTGCACAGGCTTATGGAATGACAATTACTTCTCCATTATTTGTATTACTTGAGGGTTTTGTCTAAATTGCCCCTCAGTAATAAGCACTCCTTATGCGTAAATGAAGCTCCCCTTGTCAGTTCTGTCTTCCCTTTTTATCTTTATAAGGATCTGAGGAGGAAAAAACGTGTCTAGGAGATGCTCACGAGACCCTGCAATTTTGTTCTGTGTAAATTAACCCAGAATAAATGACTTTGCATGTTTGGGGGGGGGGGGAAGAGGGGGTATCTTCTACGTTTTTCTACAGGGAAGTCCATTAGGGCTGTCACCTTGCAAACCAGACCTCTACTTACAGTGGAACAGTCCCTTCTACTTCCTCAGGATTCTACCACCCAATTTCTTTATTTAAAGCTGGTGTATAAAGGTAAAGGTTTCCCCCATGACCAAATGGTCTAGTCGTGACCACCTGTAGGGGGCAGTGCTCATCTCCGTTTCCAAGCCTGTAGAGCCGACATTTGTCCGAGGACAAGCTTCCGTGGTCATGTGGCCAGCACAACTGTATGCCGAGGCGCACAGAATACCGTTACCTTCCCACCAAAGTGGTACCTATTTATCTACTTGCATTTTTTACATGCTTTCAAACTGATAGGTTGGCAGGAGCTGGGACAAGCAATGGGAGCTCACTCTGTTGCATTGTCTCAAACTCCCAACCTTCCAGTCAGAAAGCCCAGCAGCAGTGGTTTAACCTGCAGCGCCACCATGTTCCCTAAAGCAGGTGTACCCAAACACTTGTTTGACAAGACCTCTAGAGTGAATTTTATTACATAAAATCAAGTGATAGGAAATAATTACAATGGAAAGGGGGGTATTTTTCACTGACATTTTTTCTCTCCCCCCTTCCTCATAGGGTAGTCCTATGGCATCTGCGGGGGGAGGGGCACAGTCAACTTGAAAGGTATGAGTAGGTGGTTGTGGCAATGGTGACACTTCATCTTACAGGCTGAAACGCTTTGCCCCAGGAAGTGGGGGTGTGGCCTGGGTGCCTTTAAAAGGGGATTGGATAGATTTCTAGAAGAAAAGTCCATCACAGGTTACAAGCCGTGATGGGTACATGCAACCTCCTGGTTTTAGAAGGCTACCTCAGAAGGTCAGATTGCAAGGGAACAGCAACAGGATGCAAATATCTTTTGTGTGCTCCCTGAGGCATCAGGTGGGCCACTGTGAGATACAGGAAGCTGGACTAGATGGGCCTTTGGCCTGATCCAGCAAGGCTCTTATGTCCTTTTTCTCCTTAATTCTGTTTCATGCATAGACCAGATCTCAGACATTAGCCATAGAACATTTCTAGTGCATAGAACATCTCCAGTATGGGGGGGGGGGAAAGCAGGCATTGCTCTTTTTGCCTGCCCCTCTCTGTGGAACTTCCATTCACTCCACTTCTTCGTGCCCTATACAGCACAGATGTTGCTACAGCAAGAAAAAAAATGCAGGGTCAGAGAGAGAATGCAGGGCCAGTAGTTATGGTTGCCTTATCTTCCACTCCATTACAGTCCAATCACATGCATGCTTATTCAGAAGTAACACTGAAATCAGTGTATCTTATTCCCACATAAGGATTGATAGGATTGCAATGTTGAACGTTGGTATTCTGTGTTTGCATTGTAATGTGGCTGCTGGGAAGTCCACAACAGTGCATGGAAATGGTATGTGTCTGTCTGCATATTTCTTTGCATATGTATCTATTGGTTGGATGATTATTTTGATATGAGCACTGCGAAGATACTTCCTCTACCTCATGATACTTGGTTGTGGGGGCTCATTGGTTTGATTCAGCCAGGCCACTGCTCTGCTGCCCACAATAGCTACTGGTTCATTTCTGGGCACAATTCAAGGTGCTGGTTTTGACTTTTAAGATCATTTATAGCTCAGGGCCAGGGGATTTGAGGGATTATTCTCTACCATCCAATCTGTCCATTTAGGTAGTCTGAGAGGGCATTTTTAGATGTGCCACCATTGATGGAGGTGAAAGGGATGACAACAAAGAGTAGGGCTTTTTGGTGGTGGCACCTTGGCTATAGAATTCCCTCTGCCTGGAATTTAGAACTGCTATCTCCTTGGAGGTCTTCTTGCAGGGCTGTGAGATATTTTTATTTAGAATAGCTTTTGCCTATGGAAGCTGACATTGACTGATCTTTCAGATATGCAGGAACAGTAGTGAAAATGTGCAAAGTGAGAAATAATTAGCTCAGTTAGCTGAGCTGCCACAACAGGCATGCCACATGTAAAATATTAGGGTGCCTGTTTGCACCAATTTTGTTTTGAATTTTTTTCTGAAGGCATTTCACTCTTTAGCGGTCCACTGAGCCTGGTGCACAGATGCACCTTTGGTATCAGTGCAGTAGTGCAACCTCAGTAGAGAACAGCAGAATGTGTACATGTCAGATCATTTCTGTTTTCTTTTATTTGATTGCCTGTTGGTGATGACATTTCCTGCATTTGCACTATATTGCTGACCAACAGAATTCTATACAGAATTACCGTCTTACTGTGGCACAGGGCTAACCAAATGGACATGTCTAGACGTTAGCTTTGTGACCAGGCGCACAGAATTATGCAAGGCATTTAGAATTTGGAAGGGCTCCATTTTCAGTTCCTTCATTTGCATTCCACAGTAATTCAAAGCTAGAGAAAGAGTGTAAAATGAGCAAGAAAAGGGAGGATTTCCCTCCCCCTTTCTTTTTGTTATAAAATGTGAGAACGTTTAGAACTCTTAACATAACCAGAAATCCATCATTGAAATTAATCAAATGTCATTTTGAAAAGAAGCTTTAGAAAATGGTCTTTTATTATATGTTTTCCCACTTCTTAAGAAAACCCATATGTAATTGTCAAATAAAGAACACCTAGGGCGGCAGCTCACAGTAAATGTCAAAATCCATAGATTAATAATGTCTCTGCAGTGCTCCAAAACATACTTCCGTATGCAACAGAGCTGAATGCGCAGCAGTGAGCAAACTCCTCATGCTCTCCTGTACACTGGAGTGCAGAAAAGAAAAAAAAGCTTTGTATTCAAGAACACAAAAGTTTGCTAAAAGCAAAACTCCCATGTTTTTTTCTCCGGGAAGCTCGATCCAGGGCAGGAGAAGTCACTGAAGCTAATTTTAGAGATACATGCACCAAAATCTAGTGGGATTCAGGCCAAAAACTCCTGAAAAGGAGTGAGGGAAATGGCAGGTTTTCACACATGCTAGCATATTTCTTTTAGTTAGTCAAGCATTTTTTTGCATCAACCAAAGTTCATCACAGTTCCCTTGGGGGCGGGGGGAACGGAATAGGACAGAAGTGTACATGCAGAAATAAAACACAAACTGTACATTTATTGAAAACCAAAATTATGTTAATTGATCCCTAGAACAAGAAACAGCAATCTCCATCCAAGTTCAAGTATTCTAAGAAGATTTCACAAACTGACATTTGTGAGATGAGATTACACTTTTTCTTATCTTTTAGGGTGCAATCCTAACCTGGAGTTAGGCCAGCAAAATTTGGCTGGCAAAAGGGCCACTGTAAAGCGTGTTTGGACTACGTTCGGAGTCAGGGAGGATGGCACACGTCTGTATGCTGGCCTCTCTGACTCTGATTGTGGTCCAAACATATGTTGCAGTGTCCCTTGTGCCAGCCAAACTTTGCTGTCCTAACTGTGCTGGCCTAATTCCAGGTTAGGATTGAGCTCTTAGAATGGAAGATGGGAGGAGTGATGTTTTTAGCCAAGATAATTACAACTGGCCGGAATAGTCCAGGATGGGCATCAAAAATAGTGATTGGACTACAAATTGAGGAAAGCAGGTGGCCAGAGTGGGGCCCGGAACTGGTCTTTATTTGGGGATAAAGGCTGGGGAACTCTCAGCTGAAGTTCCAAAGCCAAACGCAAAGGGCTGTTGGACTCAGAGGTGGAGGAAGGGCGTAGCCTGGGGTGGCGCGAGCCATGGGTGCCGGGCAGCAGCGGGGCGCCATTGTGTGGAGTCCGCAGACAAACCCGCGCACTGTTTAGCCCTCCCTCCCTCCCCTCCATTTCGCTCCAAAATGGAGCTATTCCGGGTGCAGGGAGGCATGGCTGGATGATGCATGGGGGCGGGGTTTCGTCGCCCTGCCATGGGTGCACTCAGGCCTCTGTTCGTCCCTGGTTGGACTTACAGCTTACTTGTATCTCCTCTCAGGAGTTGTTGGGGAGAAGCAAGGATCATCAAGAGGACTCAGGGTGGGATTGCTGGGTGGGAAAAAGGAGAATAGACAGTAGGTGTAGGGTATGTTAATTCAAGGTAGGCAGTGTCGTATTTAGGAAGAGGCCCTGGGCACTGTTTGCCCCTAGGGCACCATATGAGTGCACACACACACACTTTCTGAGTTGGAAAGCAAAGGGAGTACTTACCGCATACGCATTCACAGCCACACCTTGGGCGATTTTGCTCCAGCCACTGCTGTGAGCACATGCACACACTCCTGTCACTTCCTTAGAAATGACATCATGTGACATCATTACATCACATGATCACATTCCATTCCTGCCTGGGGCACCACAACACCCTGACACACAGCTGATAATAGGATCCTACACTAAAGTGGGGTTGGGCTTAGAGTGTTCGGAGTTAAGACCTGTTGCAGGGTATGTGATGTCAGCAATATGCATCATTTCAAACACATTTTGACCTCCATTACATGCCAAAGTACCTTGCCTCACGTCTTATGGGAATGGGAAGTTCACAGACAATGTACTAAAAGCCACCCTCAGACTGAAAGGTGTCTGATCCAGTGAGTTTTTTATACGTGCATTTTAAAAAAAATTACCTTCCCTTTACTGGACCAGAATGAATCATAAAGATGGTTCTGGCATCTAAAATCTTCTTCAGGGTCTTAATGAAGCAGAAAAGCAGCCCAATCCTGAGCTGCCCTCTCACCCATGCAAGCAGTGCTAGCCAAGCGGCTACCACTGCATCCCGCAGCAGCCAGGCAGCCGCAGGAGGCTCTGCAAGAGAAGGGGATGTTTGTCCCCTTCCCTCACTTAAAGCGTCACATGCCATGGGAAGGCTCATGGCAGGGCATTGGAGATGCCTCTGTGATCCTTTGTCAGGTGTTCGTTGGCCCACGTACAAAACCAAATTACAACTTCCAGTCATGACTCAGTTTCCCTTGGAAACTGCAATGATTTATCTTTTTAACAGGATATCTTTTTAGCAGGTGGAGGCCAACATGCAACCTGGGGGTGGTCTCTATGTTGAGGTTTTGTCTGTACACAGCCCTGTGGCAAGGGAAAAGCCGCGGGCATCACCTAAGTCCGAATGATTCTCGAGCTCTCCCCCTTGGGGGTGGCAGTTAGGGACTTCGCGGGGCCCGGGACATTGTCATATGTTTCGGTGCGGTATTTGGTACTGTAATCAGACAGCGGTGCACATCCTTAATAATCAAACATCAAATCAACTCGAGTCACGACTTTAGCCCAGGCATTTGTACTGCAGCGCCTCCAGAACACCCAGTTGGTGGCCAGGCACGTCCCCGGGGACCAAAGCAACATACTCAACGCTATCTCTTATTCCAGGAGGAGCTTTTTCGGCTGTTGGTTTCTGAGGCGTGTCAGGATCCAGTAGCCGGGTTACTGGCCATAAAGCCTTGGCCTGACAGAACCCCAGGATCATGGAGGGGCACCGTTAGACCTGTTCAAGGGCTAGTTAGTCACATAGGAGTTGGGAGGTTCCATATTTCATCAGAACGCCCGAGCAGGCTAGGACTGACCCATTCCAACTGAGCACATTCTGCAGTTCTTGCTAGAGCAAAAGTTGGGGGCCCTATCAGTGAATTCATGCTTATTTTTCTAGCTCCTCTTTCAGGCCAGGCTGCAGTATAGGGAATCACGGACAGGATGCACGATATCTGGAGTAGATGCATCCCGGAAGGATTTCTGGGAGGGGGCCCTACAAGGCCGGATAAGCATAGGCCCGTGTCTGTGATGTTCTCCTTTGGTCGGGATATGACATTCACGGCCCCAGATCAGCTCAGTCTGATTATTCAATGCTGCTTATCCGGGTCCTTTTGGGGACTTCAAACTCAAGATCCGGGTGAGATCCGAGCGCCATGCTGACAAGGCGCCGTGCTGTGAGACTGTAGATGATGAACTAACTAACTGTCTGAATTTACATTAGGCAAACTGACCAGAAGGAAGTTTTCAGCAGATACGCTTTCAGCGGGCACCCACTATTTCCAGCAGCCCAGTACGGGCCATGGAGACTCACCAGTGACAGACAACAACAGGATGGTGTGGCTTCCACGGCAGTGAACCTCCCTGACGAGGACATCCCGAGGAGTGGCCAATGGTGATCAGGAGCCGGCAGAAATGACTCAGGGTGCTGTGTGGGCGAAAGGCCAGTGTGCCTTGGGGCTAGCCTTCGGGCACAGTGGGGGGTTCCCGCAGTTTGGCTTCCCTGGTGGGGGTTGCCTGTAGGCTGAGGCCTTTCGGAGGGTCAGTGTGCCCTGGTTGCAGTTGGCTTCTCTTGCGAGGGTGGCCTGTAGGCTGTGTCATCTTCGGAGGGCACAGTGGGGGTCGGAAGGCCAGTGCGCCTTGGAGTACGCCACGTGGCAGCAGGGAAGACCTGCAGTTGGCTCCCCCGCGGGGTTGCCTGAGGCTGAGGCCTATCGGAGGGTCAGTGTGCCCTGGTTGTATGCAGGTTCCTGCGGTGCCTGCGAGTTTGACTTAATGGTTTGAGTGCTGGTTGCACACTTATCTAGCCCCTTGCTTTGACAGGTCCACCCCAATGGGCTTGGTCCGGGTGATTATCTGCGGCCGGTCTAATGAGTTCGGCCAGCAAGTGGCTTTGGCCACCAGTCCTAGTTGGGTAGGACACCTTAACGCACATAAAGGGCTGTGCGCAAGGGCAAGCCCTGGGGGGGGGGTCAGGTCCTTCCTCTCATTCCCTATCAGCAAACCAGAGAGCCTCCTCCTCAGGTAACTGCGTTTCAACAAAGTGAGAAAGGCCTGTGTCAGTGAATTAAGATCTCACTGAAGAGCAGACATTTAGAGTTTGCTGGGTCAAGGTAGGGGTACGTGCAGATCCTGTGGACTGATCTTTTGCCCCATCGCATCGGGCGAGGGGCAAAGAATGTATGGGACTGAACCAGGAAGAGGGTCAGAGTTACCTGAGGGGGCAGGGGTTTGTCTGAGGGGTGCAGTAATTGGCATCCGGGCATCGTTTTTTCGCTGCCTATCCAATTAAAGGAGAGAGTGTATCTTTTCGCCGTCTGGCAACGCAACTTTATGGGGATTGGCAGCAAGTACTGAGAGGCTTGGTAGGTGGGTGTAGGAAGGACAAACGCGAGGTTGTCCTCCCTTGTGGCATGAGAGGTGCGGGGTAAGGGGAGAAAAACCAGACAGCTCACGGTGTCCATGCCGGGGCAGCAAGGTCAGGGGTGAATCTCGGCAGCTCCGATGACGCCAACCCGGCTCGAGGAGCAGCTGAGGGAACCCTATTGACTGGCTCTGAGGGGCCAGCTGCCCAGGTCCCTTAGGGGGCAACGAAGACAGCCATCCAGGGTAAGGACTGGATTGGCTCGAGTTGTTTGGTTCGCCCAATGAGATCAAGGGGGGGTGATCGCTAGGACCACCACCCCAGGTAGTACTCCGCACCTGGAAAGGGGGTGATAGCTACACCCCCTTTCAACCTGTCATAGTTAGGCAGTCCTTGTTTGCCAATCCCTGTATGTTATTTCAATAAAGTGGCCCTATTTGCATCCAAGCAACAGTCTGCTGTCTTTATTGGGAGTGCGTGGGTAAAGAGGAAACCAGCAGTTCTGCCCATCCTTAAATGAACAAAAAAAAGTACGGCCTAGTCGTTTACTAAGATGGATCTTGGATAAATAACAGAGTTTCTAGATGTGATCCACTGAATCCCTTTACAATCATCAAGCAGGCAGTCTGTTTGTTCCTAATGCATTTGGACTGATTAATCTGTTGACATAGTATCCAGTGGCAGCTGTGTTTTGCTTGGAATTATGCATGATGTTCTATGATACATCACTTTGGCAAAGACAAATTGACATGTATAAAACTGGTCCTTGCCTTGAACCTTCACCAAAACGTTAAAGCAAATGTGATCGTGTTTGCTATTGCTGTTCTTTAACTCCGATACGTGAATGTTCCATTCCACAAACAAATGTACACTGTTGTTTTGTTTTTCTCCAAAGCTGCTTCTGGCAGATAATTATGTGTTTCTAAAACACAAAATTTCTAAACTCAGCCTGTTTGGCATCTATGTGTCAATCAATCAATCAATCAATCAATCAATCAATCAATCAATCAATCA
>JAJKFI010000078.1:4430154-4449884 GCA_029204185.1 Lerista edwardsae
TCAATCAATCAATCAATCAATCAATCAATCAATCAATCAATCAATCAATCAATCAATCACTAGTATGTGTACAAAGATAAGTGAAATGGATGATGATGGTGATGGTGATGGTGATAGTGATGATGGAATGAAAGAGCATGGCAATCAGCAGACACTGTGCCTCCCCCCAACAAAACAATGCCACTGCCACCTCTACCTTAATGAACCTTGGGAAAAAGGAAACTTGTGGTTCTGATACTCATAAGAACATAAGAAGAGCCCCACTGGATCAGGCCAAAGGCCCATATAGTCCAGCTTCCTGTATCTCACAGTGGCCCACCAGGTGCCTAAGGGAGCTCAGCAGACAAGAAGATGCTTGCATCCTGTGGCCACTCCCTTGCACCTGGCATTCTGAAGTAGCCTACTATTAATGTAAGGAGGTTGCCCAACCCATCATGGCATATAGCCCACGATGGACATTTCCTCCAGAAATCTGCCCAGTCCCCTTTTAAAGGCATCTAGGCCAGATGCCATCACCACCTCCTGTGGCAAGGAATTCCATAGCTTAATTACCCGCTGGATAAAAACCTATTTCCTTTTATCTGTTTTAACTCTCCCGACACTCAATTTCAGTGGATGCCCCCTGGTTCTGGTATTGTGAGAGAGGGAAAAGAATATCCCTCTATTGACTCTATCCCTCCTGTGCATAATTTTATATGTCTAAATCATGTCCCCCTCAGGCGCAAGGATGTATTCCTTGTCATTGAATATTTCCAAAGGTAGAAGATTAACTACCATCCACCAACCATTCCATTAATCTGCAAAACAAATAATAGTGATGACTGGCATCAGAACAACTGAACAACACTACACTCTGGAAAAAAAATACCAAGTCAGATGTGTATCCTCAGCAAGAAATCTGGGGAAAGGATGAGAAATGGGTGCATTTGGGTCTGCCCCTCCTGTGGGACAACACAGGTAGGAATAGCAGACTCTCTATAGCAGCGTTCTTCAGCTTCGGGGTTGGGACCCTCAGTGGGGACGTAAAGTCATATTTGTGGGGTTGCGGCAAGTTAAGGGAATCAAAATGGTCATCAATCATGCCACGTCATCCTGTTGGGGTGGTATGGTGCAGCATGGGTGCATAGGGATCAACAGTCCACACGCAAAAGTCTTTACACACTGTTGCATCACAGGATTGTCACGGAGCCTTGCTCCATTGTTAGACAGTCTGTGGCATGATATAAAAGTCAAGTGGATGTATTATCTTGATGAGCAAAAATGGACGTGCTAAATTCAAAAAGAGCCTTCCCCACTGTGGCCTATGGAGGCAGGGAACGGACAGCAATGGGGGCAGGCATGGGCAGAATGGATCCCAGGAGGGTGGCAGGAAGGATCAATGATGAGTCTCCAGCTTCGTACTTTATTTTGGAGGGTCAGGTGCACAAAAAAGGTTGAAGACAACTGCTCTAGAGAGATTTAATAGAGGATAAATTTGGGAGTATCTCCAGTTATAGCTGCATTTATAAAAGACTATCCTGGCGAAAATGGGGTGGATTGGACAGAACACAGATTTATGTATGTATGTGCAGTATGCATTAAAATACCACCTTTCCTTTTGTGAACGTTTGGGAATTAGAGCACTCCAATTATTTCCTTGCTCTTTGAGACTAATGGTCTATTTAGTCTAATATTATTTCTCTGGTGGCCAGCTAGACTACTCTGCAATGCTTATGAAGCAGACCTGAAAATGAGAGCGATCCCCTTTGTTACCTGCCAGCATCGAGTAATTAGGTGCATAACCCTGTTCTCAATGAATTTGTCAAGTCTTAAAAATGCCATCTAAGCTCATGGCCTCATCTTTTGGAAACAGAGTTTCATAAGTAGTGTATGAATAATGTGTATGAGTCACTCCTTTGTTAGGTTTTTTCAGGCATATTTGTAGGGAGAGTACTAGGGTATTTGCATCCTGGTTGATTGGGTCCTGGCCAAGTCATTGGCATCCCTGGATACCAATGTCCAGTATTGGGACACATTTGATCTGGATTCATTTATCCAGGACGCAATGGTCCTGTTACTGTCTTCCCCGCACAAACCTCTCTGTTTCCTGTTCAGAGAGAGTAGAGCATCCAGTCTAGGGGCAGAAGATTTAGCCGAGAGGGTTAATGCCTCCGTTTGCCCGAAGATAACAGCTGAAGATCGGAAGGTCGTGAGCTCGAGACTACCAGAAGTCTCTGTGAGCGGCAGACCTTGCAAACTGCGGCTGATTAAAAGCTGAGTTCCAGCTGCCTCGTGGGAGGAGGAGTGTGCTGAAGTCAGCTGCATCTCTGGTGGGAGCAGGGAAGCCTCTTATCAGCCAGCAGAAGACAGACAGGTGGCTAAGAAAGAAGGCTAAATCCAGAAAGAAAGATCTGTATGAGTGTTCTTGAAAGATAGAATATTTCTATAAATTGTAAAAACCTTCGGGTTTGTGAATAAAAGTCTGCCTATGTAAACTGCCTTGAGTTACAGTCACTAGAGAAATCTAGTGATCTTAAGAAAGGCGGTATATAAATACATGTATTATTATTATTATTATTATTACTACTACTACTACTACTACTACTACTAGGGCAGTGTGCATTACTGTGAATACCACAATAAAAGAATGTGGCCCTACAGGTGTTGTACAAAGCTCTTTGACTATGTAAGCACTCAGGATGCTAAACTACAACAGAAAAAAAAGGTAATGCCCAAAATTTTGTTCCATCATAGCTGTCTGAAGCCAGAGAGAGGTCAGTGATTTCAATATAGCAGCTAAACTGGTTTAAATGGAGTGGTGCAAATGTATCTTTCAGATCAACTCACTCTCTCTTCAACCTATTCCTTCCACCTTGGATTTTTCAACTGAAATTACTATTTCTATTACTGAAATTATTTCGCTTTGTGTTCCTGGTTCATCAAGAAGTGTTTGTCCCCCAATTGCACGAAAGTTGAAACAATCAATCAATCACTCAACAGGTACTTATATACCGCTTTTCAACACGAAGTTCACAAAGCGGTTTACAGGCAAACAGTAATAATAATAAAGTTAAATGGCTCCCTGTCCCAAAAGGGCTCACAATCTAAAAAAAGGCAGACCGCCAGCAACAGCCACTAGAAAGACTGCGCAGGGGTGAAGAGGGACAGTTACTCTCCCCCTGCTAAATATAAGAGGAACACCACTGGAAAAAGTGCCTCTTGGCCAGTTAGCAGGGGTTCAAATCAAAACAAGTGATTTGATTTATTAATGTTGGTAAATCAGGAGGCCCTGAAGCCCCTTATCGCTGGCAGTTCTTTTGCACCACTGCCTAACCTGCAGTGCGGGGAGGAAAAGTTTTACAGTGCAAATGGCTTGATGATTTATCTAATTTATAAAACCAAACTTGTATTGTGTGTCTGACATCTGTCTCGGCAAGGGCTTCTGTCCCCAGCCGAAGGTTCTTGAGGCTGAACCGCACAACACTAGTCTAATCATCACTACTCCATCTAAAGCAACTTTTTGCAACTGGTAGAACACAATATCACTCCTGTCCAGTGGTACACGAAGCTGATGCTCCTTGTGAAACTCAGCTTCCGCTGCTGAGCCAATTTTAGCTGGCTTCTGCCTCTGGCAGGCTCCCACTCACCAACTGGTCAAATGCTGGATGATAAAAGCGTGAACATTTTATGCTTTCCCCCTTTCCTGAAGCTTCCATGGGACCATGGATTAACATTACCAGTACTGCTAGTACTAAAATAGACCATGAGGTGGTACATAAGAGTACAAAGGTTGAGAATCACTGATCCAGAAGAATAGCTGGGTTAATTAATAACAGCAAATAAGTATCCTGTAGCCCCATAACTATTAATTTATCATAGCTTGAACTAACCTAGACAAAAGGCTACAAGTGCATCTTGAGATCAGCGATGGTGTTAGAGACATCAGAGCACATATACGTAGATCCCATAGAAGAAAAACCTATTTTAAAATGGGAGATTTTAAGGACAAAGGAACACATTTGAGAGCACAGATATAACACATGAGCTAATTAATTGGATTTACAGCAACAGTGACATATTAAAGTGCCATTGATATCAATGGGACACAGGCATGCCGAACCTCCACTGGCAGATGCTTATCTGGATATGCTGAACAATGGATGAATCACCAAAGGTAGGACAATCCCATTCTTTGAGTGATGTCCTTCCTTTTACTGAGACCAAGAGATAAACAGTCTAATTGGTTAATCAATTCTAATTTAGTAGTCTCCCATTCTCCTTTGTTTCTTTAAGTATTATTCTCTTTGGCACACATCTGTACAAAAACAACAGTCTCAAAGCATGAAAATAATTTTTCTATGTATGCATGATCTGCTGTGCCATAAATGCACATAGAAGGAAGCTAAAGCCCTGTCCCAACTAAACTTCCCCCCTGCTGATGCAGCTGCACTAGTGGAATGCAATCCTAAAATGACTTAGGCTGGCATAAACCAACCCAGCAAAGTTTGGCCAGCACAAGGGGTACCGTATAGTATGTTTGGACCACTCTCAGAGCCAGAGAGGCCAGCACACAGAGGTGAGTCATCCTCTCTGACCCCTGAGAGTAGTCCAAACTCGCTTTATGGTGTCCCTTGTGCTGGCCAAACTTTGCTGGCTTACCTTATGCCGGCCTAAATCCAGTTTAGGATTGCACTCTGAGTTGCATACAGCAGCTGGTGGGATGGGGAAAGTCCACAGGCCTCCTTGAGGTAAGGGAACAAGAGACAAGCATCTGGTACCACAGTGGGTCTCTTTGGATCTGCACTAGGTATTTGCTGATGCAAGTCTGAGGAGAACATTGGAGAGGGAATAGGGTAAGGCTCCTGGCACATGTTTGTGCTGCCGGAATCCATCCCCCGTCTGCCTCCAGCCCTCATCCCTCCCCTCGCACAAAGTCCTCTGCCCTGTTCCACCCATCCCTTGCCCCTCCTGCTGGCTTATCTTTGCTGCTGGACGTAGCCAGCTGTGACAGTGAGCCCCCAGCACTGCTGTCATATGCCGTAGCAGCCTCAAGATGGTTGCCAGTGGTTCCACAGCATATCACCGTATGACCACTTGTAACAGTTCCACTGTTGTAAAGGCTGCATAGTCCTGGTAAGGATCAGGCTGCTTGTTTTCTTGGTTTATTATTCTATAGTTGTCCAGCAGCTGTAATTTGGACAGGTACCCTGGGAATGGAGCTGCCTTAAGAACATAAGAAGACTCCCACTGGATGAAGCCAAAGGCCCATCTAGTCCAGCTTCCTGTATCTCACAGTGGCCCACCAGATGGCTTAGGGAGCATGCAAGACAAGAAGATGCCTGCATCTTGTTGCCAAGAAACATTGAGCTTCTTGGTTTGCTTGGGACAAGGTAGGAGCTTTTAGCCTCAGTACCCCATCTGTGGAATAGGAAAGCTATTGATTAGTGAGTATTTCACAAGGTTTGTGAAACTTGTGAACCTATATCTCATTTATCACATGGTGATGAATGAGATAAAGCTGGCAAAACAGCATTTATACACACAATTTAAAAAAAATCAATTTGTAGTTTAGGTATAAAAGTATCACAGACACACATTCCCTTCCCAAATGAAGTCATCCGATCTGGTGCAGTTTCAATATAAAATGTTGTGAGCTATTGCTTTATGCTGACATAACTGCCTTCACACAGATGCAGTCAGTGGTTGACTCCTTGGACCATAATTCTTGCCCCAGGAGAAAGTCTGAGACTGTAATATGATGACTAGTTACTTGAAACTAACAATTCTCATTGACCCAAATTCTAATTAATTAAATTCTAAGCAAAGTGTTTACGATTTAGGTTTTTTAGCTGCAAATCAAGGCTAGTAGTGAAAAAAAGACTAAGGTCTTCATTGTTGCATGAATTGCAGGCTAAAGCATGTTTTATCAGTTGAAAAATGTGTGTCAGTTCCTAGGATGAATAAAGTAGAAAGGCAAAATGTCATGATGCCATAAGAAATCTGCAATTCTACATGTACTTAACCATGTAAAAAAGGACCAGGAATTCATTGAGCAGCCCCATCCTATCAAACTCTCCCACCACCAATACAACCAACCACCAGACTGTGTGCTGAATCCTGTGGGGAGAAACAGTCCCAGAGGTCTCCTAGGACCTGCACTAGTGATTCTGGTGAGCAATCCAGAATGGCCGTTGGTGCCTTCACGCACTAACGGTCCCCTTGGCCCCGCCTCCCAGGGGACCAGCAGACCGTGGCAAGCAGCCATTGGCTGGAAGGGGCCACCGGGAGGGTGGTAAGTGTGCAGCATGAGCGTCTCTCACGCTGCCTTGCCAGAGTGATCCCGGACGGCGAAGGATTCAGATGCTGCAGAAAGGAGCTCCCTTGAAATTGCTGCGCGTCTGGCCTTCCCTTCCAACACTCACTGACTTTGACCCCCACCCCCCATCGCTTCAGGAATGCAGGACGGGTCAAGCGACATTGCTGGCAGCACGTTTTTTGAAATGCCTACCCTCCGTCAGGCTTGTATCACTGGGGGATTTGCGGGGAATTGCGGGAGGATCGGTGGGCTTGTGGGGATGCCCTGTGTATGGCATAGAGGCATTGCTATTGTGCTTGGCTGTCAGCTAACAGCCAGGGTTTCCCTCCTCCCATTTATTCATTGCACGTTTCGGGTTGCTAGCCCGTGTCTTCCCTCTTTCCACTCACTCAATTTGCAGGCTGGGGCTTGCTTGCCTGTGCCTTTCCCTTACCCCTCTCACTCATTTTGCAGGCTTGGGCTGCTAGTCTGTGGTTTTTCCCGCCTTCCACTTACTTTGCAAGCTTAAGTTGATACGGAGACCTAGCAGAGTGCAGGAGAGCTGCTAACATAGTTGCACTCGCTGGCCTGAAAGGAGGATTATACTTAACAAGACCACCAGAGGACAGCATTTTGCAAAATGGTTGAAAAAAAAAAAAAAGCAGCAGAAAAAGGGCGGGAAACCCCAGAACCAGTGTTATTTTGTTTCAATTTTCCCCCGCCCTCCACACACTCATTTTGCAAGTTTGGGTTGCTACTAAGACCTAGCAGAGGGCAGCAGAGCTGCTAACATTGTTGCACTCGTTTGCCTGAAAGGAGGATTATGCTTAACAAGACTTGCAGAGGGCAGCATTTTGCAAAATGGTTGGAAAAAAGCAGCAGAAAAAGGGCAAGAAACCCCAGAACCGGAATTCTCCCAGGCCTGAAATCACCTCATCATCTTCTGGGGGGGGGGATGCAGAGGCATTATGGGCCGTGCTTGACCGCTTGGAATCCAGGCACAAAGCTAAAGCCTTGAGAAGGGCTGGTCGAAATAAGGGGGGAAACCCTTCTCATGAGCAACAAATTGGGCAGAGGGCATCGCGACCAGGTAAAGGGGCGTGTTTAATGGAATATCTTTCATCCAAAAGGACTGCTCCGACCAGAAGCGCTGGCAACACGCCTGCTGTCTTTCTTCACCTGCTTCATAGGATGCACGCCAGGACCAGGCTGAGCCCCTGACGCCACTTGAGAGCACGAGCAGCTACTCACCATGGAATCAGGCGCAGTATTTACTGCATCACATGACACACCCAATACAGTGTGGGGGACAAACACTGAGGACAGGGGAGACATTGAAAACCCACAGGAACAATAATCATGTGGCAGTGCCAACCCTAAAAGTGGCAGTGCCGTTCGAGGCATGCCACAACTGATTGGTTGAGGGGGATGGAACCTCCCGATACATAGCATGTCCCCCTTCGTGGGTGGTATTGGGGGAATTCAAATGCCCCAGCAATCGGTGGGAGCATATGTTCCCCCCCCCATTGGGTTTCTTCTTGGGTCCAACACAAAATGCACAGCCAACCGGGGGTTGGGTTACCGAGTCCAATAAGTACCCCAGACTAGCTTATGGGGACATAGCTCTTCCATTGGGGGGGCCACTTGGCCCTCTCAGTGAAAGAAAAAATTTGGAGGGGCAAATTTATCAACATATTTGGCCTCCTCCAAATGGAACCAGAACCAACCCCAAAGTGCGGTCAAGCAGTCCGGGAGAGTGGCAACAGGATGCAAGCATCTTGTTGTCTCATGCCTCCCTGGGGCACATGGTGGGCCGCTGTGAGATACATGAAGCTGGACTAGATGGGCCTTTGGCCTGATCCAGCAGGGCTCTTCTTATGTTCTCATGTTCTTAAAGAAACAATTAGGAAGCGTAAAATTGACAAGACATGGGCCAATTGGTTAAATGGCTATCTCATCTATGCATCTGTCATCCTTCAGATGTACCCCACAAAGGCCACGGCACTATTTAAATATTTGGACATTGACTATATTTAAATATTTGGACATTTAGAGATTACGCTGGCACGGCTTAAGAAGCCTATGACCAGCATTTCAGATTGTGGGCTTCCCTCCTTGGATTGTAGGACCCTACAGTGGGAACTTTTGTTTCAGCTGGTCGTGCCAGCAAGGTAGTCTTCGGCAACTGCTCTGACAGTGGGCATTTGATTGCCCGTGTCAGGGCGGAGCAGAACAAGGCACCGGCTGGTGCTCAGTGGGTCCAATTCCTGCGTACCTGCTTTGAATTTAATTCAGCAGGAAAATGCTCAAGAACCCGCTGTTCATTGGCCCATCTCTGTGGTCTCCGTGGGGGTAGACATGCAGTCTGTCTGCCCCAAAGTTGGTAACAAACAAGGAGCCCGGCCCCCAGGTCAAGGCGGCAAGAGGGGAGGAGGACAACAGCAGCCTCCCGCCCCACTGCAGTAAGGGGCCAACACCGGTAAGGATCGGTGCTTTGGCTCGCGCACTCAGGCACTACCCGGACAAAGAAGCAGCCAGGCAGCTAGTGCAAGGTCTTGCGGGGGCTTAGGGTCCCGGCACCCCCCGTCATCCCCCTCATCCGCAGAGAACCTCACTACTGGGATGACTTCCTGTTTGCTGGCCCTCCGGGTAGTGGCATCTGTGAGTGCCTCCTGCAAAACTTTACCGAGCTTTGCATGGAGCTGGGAGTTCCACTGGCCCATGGAAAAAACTGAAGGCCTAGCCACGTGTCTGACCTTCCTAGGGGTAGAGCTTGATTCCCAGGCTCAGCAAAGCTATCTCCCCGCGGAAAAAATCAACAAGGCAATGGCTTTGATAAAAGCTGCAGGCTCAGCGCGTAAGATCTCACTGCATGACCTGCAATCCCTGGTGGGGCACCTCAACTTCGCCTGCCGGGTGATAGCACTGGGTAGGGTCAGCCGGCCCTCCCACAGGATCAGGATTTCCGCAGACATGCACAAGGACCTGGATATGTGGCTCCGGTTCCTTGAGCATTTTAACGGGATTTCTTTTTGGAGGGACCTGCAACTAATTGAAGCAGAAATGCAGGTCAGCTCTGACACAGCTGGGGGCTTAGGGTTCAGTTTGTATTTTAGGGGAAAATGGTGTGCCGCTCTGTGGCCGAGCAGTTGGCATGA
Organism: Lerista edwardsae; assembly: GCA_029204185.1. Lineage (NCBI taxonomy): Eukaryota > Metazoa > Chordata > Lepidosauria > Squamata > Scincidae > Lerista > Lerista edwardsae. Next base: position 4,439,587 of record JAJKFI010000078.1, read on the forward strand.
AGCTGGCATGACCAGGGACCTTACCTTCCTGGAACCTTTCCCTATTGTGCTGGCTGTCTTCATCTGGGCTCGGGATTTCCGCGACGCCTCCGTTCGATTCTGGTGTGACAACTTAGCAGTTGTTCACATCGTGAATCATCAAACATCAAAGTCTCCCAGGGTCATGTCTCTCGTGAGAGCCTTTGTTTCTCCTATGCCTGTGTAACAACACACAGTTTGTGGCAAGACATGACCCTGGGATACAGAACAACATCGCCGACGCTCTTTCTCGCCTGAAGGAAGAGCGTTTCCGGCAATTGGCTCCAGAGGCGTCGGTGGATCCAGAGCCCCTGCCACCGTGGGTTTGGAACCTTGGCTCCTCAGAGCCCGAGGGGCCATGCGGGCGTCCCTAGCACCATCTTCAAGGGCCAGCTATACTAGTAAGCTTATAACATTTCACTCCTTTCACGAAAAAACAGGGCTAGGTGACATCTGGCCCATCCTGGTGGATCATATAATGAGATTCCTCTTGGATATTAGGGACAGGCAGCTAGCTGCGAAATCAGTGGCTGTCTTCCTGGCTGCGCTATCTTTTCAATCCAAATGCCTTGGGTTAAAGGACACGGCATTTGACTTCAGGGTCCACCGTATGTTAGAGGGGTTTCGGAGGGAGTCACCTGTTTCACGTGACACACGACGCCCTATTACAATGGCCATGTTGGTTGCCCTAGTTGGGGAGTTTCAATCCCTTTCCTTCTTCCAGTTTGAATTTTGCTTATTCAGGGCAGTTTGTGTAGTGTTCCTTTTTGGAGCCTTCTGACCTTCTCAGATACTGGCCAAGTCTAAAAATGTCGGGGACAGGGCCCTGCAACAGGGTGACCACAGACTTTGCCCTGATGCCATTAGCCTTCTTATATATAAGTCTAAGATGGATCAGAAGGGTGCTGGACAATGGGTGAGATTGCACAGAGCCCAGGATACCACCTTGTGCCCGGTCCTGGCCATGGAACAGTTTTTAAGCGAAGCCCCATCAGAAGTTGGGCCGCTGTTTAGGCACTTGGACGCAACTCCCCCCCCCCCCCACACACACACTATACCAATTCGGTTCAGTTCTTAAGAAAGCAACCAATAGGCTGGGTTGGCTGAAGGGCCCATTGGGGCTTCACTCCTTTCGGATGGGGGCAGCCTCTATAGCGGCACGCATGGGGCTTCTGGACACGGCTATTAAGAGAACAGGCCGTTGGAAATCCGGTGCCTACATTTTACGTTCGTTGAACCATTGGGGGGGGGGGGTCGGAAGGCCAGAGTGCCTTGGTTGTACGCCACGTGGCAGCAGGGAAGACCTGCAGTTGGCTCCCCTGCGGGGGTTTGCCTGAGGCTTAGGCCTTTTGGGGGGTCTGTGTGCCCCGGTTGGTTCCAGGTCACTGCGGCGACCTGCGCTGTGTTTGGCTCCCCTGCGGGGGTTTGCCTGAGGCTTAGGCCTTTCGGGGGGTCTGTGTGCCCCGGTTGGTTCCAGGTCACTGCGGCGACCTGCGCTGTGTTTGGTCTAGTGCTAGTTGCACTCTCCCCTGCGGGGGGTTGTTAGGCCCCTGTGGCGGCCTGTGCGTGAGGCGATTGCACTCTCATTTTGTTCTTTGTTCTGACAGGTCCATCCCGGCCAGGCCCTGTCCGGGTTGTCATCTGCGGACACTCGATCGTTTTTTGGGCTAGAAAAAGGGCCCTCTGCACCAGTTTCGGTTCTCAGCTGGGTTTGGGTCCGCTGGCACACGTCACTTGGGCGGCGCGAAGAGGCATGCGCTGGGATCAGCTATTGCCATTCCTTCATGAGCTGCTATCCAGTGGGCCACCCCCTCAGGTAATATTAATCCATCTTGGCGAAAACGACCTGGGGCAGCGAACCACGATCTCGCTGCATCACCAGGCGTGCAGGGACTTCGCCACACTCAGAAGTTGGTTCCTGGGTGTGCACTTCCTGTGGTCCAACATGCTGCCTAGGTGCGTCTGGCACAGTGCCCGCAGTGTGCGCAGGATAGACGTTGCCCGCAAAAGAGTCAATCATTACCTGGGCAGGGTGGTAGTGTGTCAGGGGGGTGCTGTCATCTGGCACCCTGGCATAGTACATTTGATGCCGACCCTTTATCGGGGTGATGGGGTACACCTTTCGCCGTCCGGCAATGACATCTTCCTCAGAGACTTGCAACAAGGGCTGTGTGCATTTGTATTGGGGATGGGAGGAGGAAGGACAAACGCCAGGTTGTCCTCCCTAATGGCATGAAAGGTGCGGGGTAAGGGCAAGCAACATCAGGCAGCTCACGGTGTCCATGCCAGGGCAGCAAGGTCATGGGGGGATCTCGGCAGCTCCAGTGAGGCCCGCTCGACTCTTGGAGAGGCCGGGAGAAGCCCACTGACTGGCACGGAGGTGCCAGCTGCCTTGGTCCCTGAAGGGGCAACTAGGACGGTCAGCCAGCTTAAGAGCTGGGACTGACCGGAGTTGTTTGGTTCGCCCAATGAGGTTACAGCGGGGGGATGACCGATAGGGTTATCGCCCCGAGATAGCACTCCGCACCTAAAGGGGCGAAGGAGGGTGGGGTCACATTCACCCCCTCCTTTCGCCCCCTTGCCTCCCATGTTATTGTTGGGCAGTCCTTGTTGCCAGTCTATGTTTGTTATTCAATAAAGTGGCCCTCTTCTACTCCAACAACCGTCTGCTGTCTTTATTGGGAGTGCGGGGGTAATGGACTCTGGAAGGTGGATCAAGGTTCAAGAAGCGGGATAGAGTGTGCAATTGCTGCCTTCAATACTTCTTCCTTCCTGCTCTCAACATATATCCTCCCCGTCCCCTTCCCTGTTCCATTCCTCCATCTCATAAGAACATAAGAAGAGCCCTGCTGGATCAGGTCAAAGGCCCATCTAGTCCAGCTTCCTGATCTCACAGTGGCCCACCAGGTGCCTCAGGGAGCACACGAGACAACAAGATGCCTGCATGCTGTTGCCACTCCCTTCACCTCCCTGACTTCGGAGACCTGACCTGCCATCTCCCTGACCTGTTCTTCCATCCCTCTTGCTGACTTACTGATGCCTGAGCTTCTTCAGAGGCCACTGGTTCGGCCATTGTTACTCAGCCATTGTGGAAGAGGCCTGGCTGTGCAAAATGATGGGTCCCTTTTTGTGACCACTGCAAAGTAAAGCCTTTAGAACACAGGTTCTGGCAGTGCAGCAGGCCCATAGGATAGGGTCCTAAATCTGGCATAGCTTCATCCTGATCCCAGAGACTTTAATACAGTAGGATGCACTGCACATGCTCAGAAGCTTCCTGCGCCAATATGGCATGGCGACTGCATCCTCAAACCATTGGGTTAAATAGCAGAATCCAACAGGATACTTTTTTTTCTAAACTGGTGAAGACCAGGATGGGGAACAGGCCCTTGTATAAATGCAGTAGGCTTAATGCATGTATGGGTAGCCCAATCCTAAACTGTGCTGGATCAGGTCAGCCGCCCTGTATCCAGCACAGCTTGGGAGGCACCATTTGTGCCCTTCACCAGTGGAAGCTCCAGCCTCCCCTATGGATTCTTCAGATCTGTTCCTGCGAAATTGCAGGCGCAGAGCCCAGGAAACCACACGGCCCAAATCAAGGCCACATGGCCTGGGGACAAGGCCTTGGATGCGGCTTAATGGCAGCATCTCAACCCCCCCTTCCCCAGGTTGGCATACCCACCAGCCCACCCACCCCCACTGAAAAATGCTCTCCCAGAATTGCCCCTGCGCCAGCCGAGTTTGGCTAGCATCGGTGTCCCCGTGTCAGTGCTAGTGACGTAGTGCTGACGGAACGATGTTGCATCGGCGCTACATAGGTATTTGGAATTGTTGGACCTTGAAACCTATCACATTTCAGTAAATTTGAAAGTGGAAACAGAACCTCTAACGTGTCAACACTATTATGAAAAGAAGGCAGTGGCTTTAATAGACATTGAGATGCAAAATTTGAGTTGGTCAAACCTTTTCAGGCAGTCCCCCCCCCACAACTGTACAATGTGTACAATTATATATGTGTACAATGTGTACAATTATAAATGTTATAATTTTTAAAGTGCCATAGGACAAAAAATGTGACTCTTCTGGAAGCTGTAGATCAAGGCATCCTAATTCGAAACAATGTTTGCTTTCACAGAGCCCTGACACCTTTGACATTTGGAGAGGTGCTATTATGCATAGTTACAAAAGCAAATAATTTCATTTATAAAACCATCAGCAACAGTTAAAAAGAGACGGGTTCTTTTTCCCAAGGACACCTTCCATTGAAATCTCAAAGGGAGATGGGAACAAATTGTTCCTCACCACCAAGCAACCAATCTCTCTGCTTGTTTAAAATGTGGATGTTTTCAGAACAAAAAAAAGCACCATTTGCTAAATGAAGCAAAACACTATAATAGGTTTAATGATGTAGATTTATCTTCTAACAGTTGTTTTGAGATCACAACAAATCATTAAAATCATTAACTCTCTGAGCTAAATTAGATTACAGATCTTTGGGAATGCCTGGCCAATGCAATTACTAAACTGACACTTAAATTAACTGGGCTATGCCAACAAGGGACAATATAGCACCAACAACACACCCACAGCCAGTCTTACATGGTGGTTGGGACAACCCAAACTTAGGAGAAGGGTCTTAAAAAGCAGAACTCAACAGGATAAATGTGATTTTTAAACTGATGGGGACTGGGATGGGAGAAAGCAGAGATAATGTTTCCAGGGTGCTATCTTAACCTGGAGTTAGGCCAGCAAAGTTTGGCTGGCATAAGGTACACCATTGCTGGCAGTCTTGTGGCAGTGTGGTCCACCTGGTGGCTTGTTGCCACAATTTCCCCCCCAAAATACCTTGTGTGAAAAATGCAACATCACTGCGGGCGCAATCCTAACCTGGAGTTAGGCCGGCACAGTTAGACCAGCAAAGTTTGACTGGCACAAGGGAAACCATAACGTATGTTTGGACCACTCTTGGAATCAGAGAGGCCAGCACACAGACGTGCACCATCCTCCCTCTGAGAGTGTGTATTGGAAAAGGCAAGAGATACCCCGAGGAGTTAGGAAATGGTATCAGAAATGGCCCCTTGTCCCAGATTAGCTAGGGATTACAGGGTTAACGAGGTCTTTGCAAGCCTCAGGAGCACAGCTGCAGGCTGATGAGGCCCCTGGCTATGAAGGGGGGTTAGCACAGGTGCAGATGGGTGTGGTTTATGCTAGAGCCTGCCTAGCAACAGAAACTGATTGGCTGGCCTCAGTATAAAGTGGGAGGCAGGAACTGGAGTAAAGCACCCAGGTAAGTGCTGGATAGAAGCACCAGGTAGGTGCTGGATGGATTGTGAAAGGAAGGGTGATTAGCACCAGGTAGGTGCTGGACAGATCTGGGTAGGTGCTGGCTGGCTGGCTGGCTGGCCTGACTGATGAGGTGCTGGCTGGACTGCCTGCCTGAAGGACTGCTGGACGGACTGTGACTGAAGGACTGGAGAAGGTAAGGTTATTGTGGGGAATAACGATTGGGAATTGTTGTATGGCTGCCACGCCCCTGGAGCCACCAAGTGGAGGAGGCAGTTGTGGTTTGGGCAAGCTGACTGCCTATTGTTTGGTGGTGGGGTTTGTTGGTGCTAGACTTAGGGTAGTTTGTAGCTAAGCCAGTAATGAGGGCAGTCTGGAGGAGACTGCCAGCCAGTGATCCCAAGTGAAGCTGCTGGAAGAGAGGAGGCCCAGTGGGTGAATGAACCCCCTCCCTCTTGTCTATCTCTGAGGCTACTCTGGAGGGGAAACTAGTTAGCCTAGTGTGGACATTGGGACCCTTGGGGAGGCCCAGCAGGGAATTTGGCAGAACAGTGGTCCAAACATGCTTTACGGTGGCCCTTGTGACAGCCGAACTTTGCTGGCCTAACTGTGCCTGCCTAACTCCAGGTTAGGATTGCACTCTATGATCCAGTTCAAAATGATAGATAGCCATTTTTAGGAGAGGGAATGCTTCTCTTAAAATACTCAAACTCAATAGTTCTACTCATATGCTTTGACTTTATTTTCTACTGGGTTTGACTAAGTAAGCCTGAATTTCACAAATGAACATGAAAAGGGGAGTTTGAGGCTTATAGTCCCTTCCATTAAAACACACACACACACACTAACTCTTTACCTTTTTGTACTCACTGCTGTTTCCTCCCTCAACAGATGCATTGGCTGCATGATTGAGTCAATCAAAGATGAGGTAACTAGTGTGGCGTTTGTCAGGGCATCGTGTAGCCAATCAGATTGGGCTAGGTGAGGCAATCACAAAGCTGTATCAGAATGTGCACAATGCTTCCTGCCTTTATTTTGAATGGGAGAACATGTCCACCATATTGCATAAGCTTGCTGAATTATCAATGAAGCAGGGGTGGGAGCTGGGGCCAAAACATGCTTGCATCAGTGCATAGTGGGAAACTGGAGACAGAAAAAGGATATGTCCATATTTTAGAATGTGAGCCCTTTGGGACAGGGAGCCATTTAACTTGATTTGCTTGTACGCTTTGTGAACTTTGTGTTGAAAAGCAGTATATAAATACTGTTGATTGATATTTAATATAATAAGTTCCAACAGTAATAACAGGGAAGAAAATGAGAAGAATTGCCACTGTATAAAACAGCACTACAGTTATAGCAATGGCCCCAGGAGTGGCGGGGCCCATGGCAGAGCATTGTGCAGCTTCCCCTGGCGTCCCACTCATCAAATAGCCATGGTGATGGCAATAATCAGAAATCACAGGTATCTGGCAGAAAAGATGCAGGCATCTTGTTGTCTCATGTACACCCTGAGGCATCTGGTGGGCCACTGTGAGATACAGGAAGCTGGACTAGATGGGCGTTTGGCCTGATCCAGCGGGGCTCTTCTTAATAATGGTGATCCCAGTGTTGATACTGTCATGTACAAAGTGCAGCACCTGAAATATTTGGCGGTGATGTGGTCATGTCACCACCAACTGCCTCTGCGAGGCCCATTTTGGGCTATACAGACCCTCAGGCAGGTGGGACAGCCAACACAGCACTCTTCTCACCATGCCTTGGCACGGACGATTCCATGCTGGGGACACAGTGGCACAGGGCACCTCCAAATCACAGTGTCCGAATTGCCCTAAGGCAGGCCCTGCCCAAATTCCTCCCTACTGAGGAATGGTATCTCCTGGGGCAGTCCTTTACTATGAATATTGCTGGGGCTTTTTCTTAATAACAGTGAGAGAATCAGGCTCAGGCTCCCCTTGCTTTGCCTTTTTGTTTTCCTTTTGACTTCTCAGCAGCATTACTTTGGTGTGAGAAAAAGGCATGTGAATCACAAGCATACCAGTGGGAGCTTTTTGTACCTGCTTTCTTGTTGTTGCACTCCTACCAGCCACCCCAAGGTGGTTTGAAAGCTGCTTTTAATGAGCGACATCTGACTGCGGTAGCGGTTGTTTACCAACTTCTGTGCTCCATCATAGTGCCGTCAACTGCCAGTTGGATACCTGAGCGCATAGCCGTTTTCCTTTTAGTTCAGGATCACCAGTGCCATGTTGCTTTCTTCACAGCAAATCCCACTGTTAGCCCCCTCCCTGGAACAGAAGGGCTCCTGTTACGAGCAAAAGAAATGCGGCATTAAAATATTCCAGAGAGTTTCAATGCTTTTTATTTATTTTTTTCCCTAAAGATAATGGCATCTGCAAAAAAAAACCAAACTATGTTGTTCTGCTTCCCTGAAATGTACATGACATCAAGGAAACCAACCACCTAAATACTAAGTGATAATGGTAGGAATTTATTTGTCAACAGTTGGGGAGAATGCATGCAGCCATTAAAATCAACTGGAGAGATGCCACCAACTCTGATGGGGCAGTGCACTGGCCTACATTTTTAAAAATCTAATTAGGGCTTGGAATAAATGGCATTTTTAAATACACTAAAAATACTATTTTTTTTTATTCTACAGATGTGGACATTTCTTGAAATCTTTTCAGACATTCCCCAAGCACAGAGGCTCTGTGAGAGCATCCAGTAAGTCCCACCCCCAGAGGCAGATCTAAGGGAGGGCAAAGCTCTACGTTTTGCAAGAAGCCTTACCTTGCAGTGGAAATCACTCCTCTCCTGCACCGTTTTAGCCAATCTTGGCGTTGCTTACTGGCTACAGCAGCAAGGGAGAGGAGGGATTTACATGACCGGGTAAGGCTTCTTGCAACACTTAGAGCTTTGCCCTCCCTGTAGATCCACCTCTGCCCACCCCACTGCCAGTCACGTCCTGAGATAGGGGGTGGGGCACTAGGTTTTGCAAGCCTCTGCAACTCACGGTGTGGTGTGCCCCTCCCCTCGCTCTCAGAGCCATTCTAAAATGCAAAAGCAATGTGGAGGCATCTCTTCCATGTTGCTCTTGCTCCCAAGAATGCTCCCGAGCAAGTTGCAGAGTCGTGCAAAACTTAGCGACCTGCTCCCCAACTCGAGGCATCACTGCCACTGCCTGCTTGCCTAGCCAGGAGGATGCCGGCTATCCCCAACACATACTCGCCATGGGGAGAAAGGGGGACATGCTCAACGGGCACTGGCTCATTGACTGGGGAGAAGTCCCTGTACACAGTAGCGTCATTCAGAAACGATCTGACGGAACGCGAAATTGGACTCACCGCCTGATTGGTCGCTCGTTGATGACGCGTCGCGACCTTGCTGAGCGCCGTGCGGGCACCCCTGGCTTCAGAGGGGGTGCCCGCTTGCCTGGGGAGGTGCGCTGGGTGATCAGGAGAGTCGCGGAGGGGCGCGCAACCCGGAAGAAGCCCCCGCGGCGGAGAGGCAGGCGGCAACGCGGAACGGGCCCCCTGTCAATCAAGGGGTAAGTCCCGCCTCGCGTTCCGTCTCCTTGTTAATGAATGACATTACTGCCTGTACATGCTCACCACATTCTGTAAGCCTGGAAACCATCCGTGTTTCCAGAATGCCTGAAAAGAGCTTTAGGGTTGAGTTGGAAGTTCTCAAAGGAAAATGTTCCGCTTAAATTTGGGAGAAGAGCAGAAACGTAAGGGGGTGAAATGAAGGAGATGTGTCATGCTGCTGGAACATCTAGCCTGTTGTCACTGCGCTCTCTCTCTCTCTCGCTCTGCCCCCTGTTACCATTTCTGCTTAGGGATAGGGATTGACTGTCCAAACCACACTAGTAGGCCGCAACACTGGCAGCTTATTTCGAACAGTAACAATATACCATAAGTAACCCAAGTGGGTTGTTTAAAAAGCACAAGTCATAAGAAAATGCTATCCTAAAGTAGCATTTTTACCATATTCTTATTCAGAATAAGAATATTCTTATTCAGGCAGCTCCATTTTCTTCAGTTACTCTCAGCAACTCCATTTTCTTCAGTTACTCTCAGCCCTCTTTCTCACCCTTGTAGACTGCAAACTGCCCTCTTACTAGCTGTTCTTGACCCACAGACTCTTTCTATACCAACAAATTCAACCCCTCATCACTTCTGGAAAAAACCCATCACATTTCTCATAAAACTCCACCAATCCTGACATATATGCAATTCTGAATTATTAGCTAGTAGGAATGTCAAGTTTTGTATTCTGTCTTTATACCCATCAGCTCCACTTTCCCAGAGCTATGCTTTTTCTCCTTTAATTATCAAAATCGTTTTACTTATAACACAACATACTTAACAAAACTGTACTCCATTGGGACATTTCATCACCAAAGCCACTTACCTTCTTCGCTGGCTGCCCCACTTTTGCTATTTCTGTCTTGTGGCTTATTGCCACCATTTTTTTCCACAGAATGCCTTGTGTGAAAAATGCTACATCACTGCAGGCACAATCCTAACCTGGAGTTAGGCCAAGTTTGGCTGGCACAAGGGACACTGTAAAGTATGTTTGTACCACTCTTGGAGTCAGAGAGGCCAGCACACAGATGTGCGCCATCCTCCCTGATTCTAAGAGAGGTCCAAATGCACTTTACAATGGCCCTTGTGCCAGCCAAACTTTGCTGACCTAACTATGCTGGCCTCTCTCCTGGTTAGGATTGAGCCCTCACACACATGAACACTCAGACCCACTGGAAACATCTGAAATCCCTCCCTCTGTTGTTGACACCTGCAAATAGTATGGTAAAAACTGGGTAGAATTTTGGCCCAGACTCCATTTCTCTCTCATGACAAAATGTCGATGGTGCTTTCTGTTGATTTCTGTATACCTTTTATTTTTCTGTCTCTGGTGAGTAAAACTGGGCCAGTGTCTAGAACTATCTATCTATCTATCTATCTATCTATCTATCTATCTATCTATCTATCTATCTA
>JAJKFI010000078.1:4449894-4459924 GCA_029204185.1 Lerista edwardsae
CTATCTATCTATCTATCTATCTATCTATCTATCTATCTATCTATCTAAGAGAACGTGGGTGTGTGTGTGGGTACGTGTGTTTGTGTGCACGTAAGTATGTTCCGCATAGGCTCTGCAACGCCTGGAGCGATTGACACCAAACTTGCATAAACCTTGCGGCCTGGCGACAAACACTGGGACCCCCGGGGGTGGGGGGTGTGGGGTGTGAAATGTAAACATGATCACAAATGGCCAACATCTGTGTCGAATCCATAATTTCCGGGGTCACTGAGACGAGCGGCGATGCCCCTGATGCCGTTGGACTCCAGGTTCAGCCACCCCTCGGCATGGGGGGCCAAGAAGGGGCACAAAACAAACTGTCCACCATGCCCTCCTGGAACGCCTGGACCGATTGACGCCAAACGTGGCATGCGTGTGCCTTCCAGTCTGGCGACAAACACTGGGGGGGGGTCAGACCCCCCTAGGACCCCCAGGGGTGGGGGTCTGGGGGGGCATGTGCAAATGCTTGAAAACAGCAGAAATTGGCATCAAATCCGTAGTTTCCGGGGTTGCTGAGATGAACGGCGATGCTCCTGATGCCGTTGGAGTCCGGGTTTGGCCCCCCCTCAGTGTGGGGGGCGAGAAGGTGTGCGAAACAAAACGTCCGCCATGCCCTCCTTGAATGCCTGGACCGATTACCATGAAACTCGGCATGCGCATGCCTTGTGGCCTGGCCACAAACACTGCGGGAGTTGGGGCCCCCTAGTACCCCCAGGGGTGGGGGTGCACAGGGAGCCCCACGTGAAAATGGTCAAAAATGGCCAAAATTGGCATGGAATCCATCGTTTCCGGGGTCGCCGAGACGAGCGGCGATGCTCCCGACTCCGTTGGAGTCCAGGTTTGGCCCCCCCTCGGTGTGGGGGACCAGAAGGGGTGCAAAACAAAATATCCAACATGCCCCGCTGGAACGCCTGGACCGAGTGGCACCACTCGGCATGTGGATGCCTGGCAGCCTGGTGACAAACACTGTGGGGGTCAGGGCCCCCTACTGCCCCCAGGGCAGGTACGCAGGGGTCCCCCACGTGAAAATGGTCGAAAACGGCCAAAATCGGTTTCGGATCCGTGGTTTCTTGGACCACCAAGACGAGCAATGACACTCCCGATGCCGTTGGAGTCCGGGTTTGCCCCCCCTCGACGTGGGGGCGAGAAGGGGTGTGAAATAAAACGGCCACCATGCCCCGCTGGAACGCCTCGAGCGATTGACACCAGTATGATTTACGGCCTGGTGACAAACACTGCGGGGGTCAGACCCCCCCCCCTAGCGCCCCCAGGGGTGGGGGTGCACAGGGGGGCTCATGTGAAAATGGTCGAAAATGGCCAAAATCGGTGTCAAATCCCTAGAGTCTGGGGTTGCCGAGACGAATGGCGATGCTCCCGATGCCATTTGAGTCCACGTTCGGACTTGGGATAATTTGTTGCCCAGGCAACGCCGGGTAAAAAAAGCTAGTAATGAATAATAATGAATAATTCCTATACTCTCCTCCCAACGTCATTACAGGGAATAGAATCTGGCCCAGTGTTCCAGACTGATACCCAATTCTCAAAGCATGGAATAACATGTTTCATTATAAGATAGGCTTAGGCAAAACAACTACCGGACCAACCAGTATGTATGCAATTATTTCATACCTTATCATTTGGAGAATAGTTAGGTTAAACTGTATCTGCTTCCTATTGTTTTCTATGTTGGCTTGCACACTAACCCACCCACCTACCCACGCAATGTCATGTTTTTAATTTTTAATTTTTAAAAGGTAGACATTTTTGAAAAACAAACTGCAGAAAATCAATTTTTGCTAGCAAAAAAGTGACTTTCCTTTTTAAGAGTCAAAATAATAATTAACATTTTGAGCTACTCTACCTTTTTAATTGTCTGCCTTGACACCCAGGCACTACTTGACAGGTATGTTGCAGGTGTTCTTCAGCAATAATATTTCACATTCAACTGGATAATTGAGGGCACATACTTGCATGCATACCACAATGTGGGAGGTATTCTGTTGAAATGGATGTGAGGGGTCTTTCAATGCTACCATCCTGAAAATAACCATAATACAATATAACTAGTCAAAAACAAATATTGCAATTATGAGCTGCTATGTGACATGTGCAGTGCAATCCAATGCATTCTGAGACGTTTCATTGTGTTCAGTGGGGTTACTCCCAGAACAGTTGTACAGGACTGTTAGTGCATATCATTTCCCTATCTGCATCTTGTTACACACATTCACATTTCTGTGTATTTGATGGGAGGATCATGGAATTCAAATCAGGTCTAAAGCATTCATTTTCAAACACCTATGAGCTTTCCATCCTGTTTAGTTAGGGCCCTGCCAGCTGAGTTACAAGAAGGTGGCTGATGATCGCACGTGTTTGTTGATTTGTCACAAACTAATACTTACCCTTCATTGTCCCTTTTAAGGTCTGCTGTCCCTATTGTTAATGCTCATTTTTGTTGGTTCAAATGTCAAAGTGTCAACATTCTGGAGAAAAAGATTTTAAAATGCAAAGAACTAAGAAAGCCCTGTATATTGAAATGCAGTCTGTTTGAGGTTTAGGTAATTACGTATGATAAGCAGCTGCAAATAGTTATCACAGACTCTGCTCACCAGAGCATGCAACATTCTCCATTCAAACTAAGTTTTACATTCATTTTAAATTGTGCATGTATAGTGCAGGGGTCCCTGCACATTGGTGACCTTCCCACTGATATTCAAACAACATGCACCCTGCACACCTTTCTCTTCCCTCCCCTCCAGTGCTGTGCTCCTTCTTCCTGCTCAGCTGGATTGTTCTCACTGAGCACCCAGATAGGAGAGAGAGAGAAAGCAGCTGCAAATATTTTGTCCTATTGCATGTCTGTATCCATTGAAAGTTTAATTGCTGCGTAAACCAGCAATTTTCAGCCCTTTTCACTTCACAGCACACTGACAAGCCATGAACATTTGAGAAACTTCTTACAGAGCTAGCCTATGCATATCTACTCAGAAGTCAGCCCCACTGAGTTCAATGGGATTTACTCCCAAGTAAATGTGTATAGGATTGCCGCCTTGGAGCCATGCACAACATGTATACAGGTAGACTATCTCCAAAACTTTCTGTGAACTTTCTGTCTTGTGCTCATTCCCATGTATAGGCTATACATTCCCATGTATAGGTCTGCTCTGTGGTGCGTGCCTATACAGACATTGTTGAAAAATGTCAAAGGGGCCTCAGAAACTCACATGGGTAACAGTGGAACAGAGCAAGAGAAAGCATTTCTCATTATATTTATGCAATTATTCCCCAAAACAGAAAAATTCAAAATCCAGACAGCTGTCCATCCTAAGTAGCCTGGATAAAGGATAATCACTTGTATGTTATTTTCTAAAATTGACCCTCTGTAGCCCAAAATGTCAGCAAGATCATTAGAACAACAGCCCTGTAGGTAATTAAGTATGATATTCACATCTCTCTCTATTGCAGCTGAAGCTGAGAGGGTGACTTGCCGAAGGCGACATTGTCAGTTCACATCAGGGGCAACATTTGAAGTGGGAAAGCCTTGATTTGCAGTAAACCACTACACCACACCTGCTCTCACTTCTGATTTAAAATTATGCCTTCTTTGACTTACAGCCTTGTAATTAAAGAGGTTCCCCTTCCTCTCTTCTCTTTGTCAGCAACTGCCTGTGGGGAGGGGGATTGCTGAAAATGACAAGTCTTTAAGCATAGTCTTATGACCCCACCCTACTCACTTTGAATGCAGGGGTCTTCTCAGTCATTCTTATCCTTATTCTTCTTAGGCCTTCAGTAAGTTGAAGCACATAGGAGGTATCTGAATTTGTAATATTGCCACTCAGAGCTTACTGATAAATACAGAGAAATGGAAATCATCAAAAAGCACCAGCAATAATGGAATGAAGAATAAAATGGTAAAATAAAGCAGTCTTCTATAGGCAAAGGAAGCTCATCTGCATAAACCCGCAATTTTCAACCATGATCTTCAGCCCTGACTTTCAACATTTTCAGGATATACCATCCTGAAAATTTTGACAATTGACCAGGCACACCGCACTGCCAGCAAGGGTCTCACATCCTCCAGTGGCCCTAATAATAATGATCCTGCCCAAACTCCAACAGCACACATGAATAGGTTACCAGATACAAACAACATAGGGACAGAGTACCTGTTCTGCCAAATTCCCTGCTGGGCCTCCCCAAGGGTCCCAATGCCCACACTAGGTTAACTAGTTTCCCCTGCAGAGCGACCTCAGAGATAGGCAAGAGGGAGGGGGTTCATTCACCCACTGGGCCTCCTCTCTTCCAGCAGCTTCGCTTGGGATCACTGGCTGGCCAGCCTCCTCCAGACTGCCCTCATCATTGGCTTAGCTCCAAACTATCCTAGCACCAACAAACCCCACCACCAAACAATAGGCAGTCAGCTTGCCCAAGCCACAGCTGCCTCTTCCACTTCCACTCTTCCATGCTCCAGGGGCATGGCAGCCATACAACAACTCCCAATGGTTATTCCCCATAATAACCTTACCTTCCTTTATCCAGTTCAGCAATCTATCCAGCCCGTCCAACAGTCCTTCAGGCAGTCCATCCGGCACTCCATCCAGCACCTACCCAGGTGCTCCTGCCTCCAACTTTATACTGAGGCAGGCCAATCGGTGTCTGTTGCTAGGCAGGCTCTTCCATCAGCCACACCTATCTGCACCTGTGCTAACTGCCCTTCATAGCCAGAGCCCTTATCAGCCTGCAGCTGTGTTCCTGCTGCAGGCAAAGACCCTGGATTAACCCTGTAATCCCTGGTTTATCTGGGACAAGGGTCCATTGCTGATACCATTCCCTATCTCCTCGGGGTATCTCCTGCCTTTTCCAATACAGTGCCTATACCTTTAACCATTGTATAGAAGAGGGAGTTTGGGCAGATGCAGCCCATCATGGAAGGGTTTCAAAAGCTGCACCTGCCAAAATTCCCTCTTCTATACAATGGTTAAAGGTATAGGCACTCTGTCCCAGTTTGCATCTGGTAACCCTACACATGTCACACCAATATGTCATGGTACAGTAGCTGAAAATTGCTGGTATGGTGTAAACTAATCATATGTCTTCAGTTGGCTTAGACAGACTTCACCACGAAGCTGGGTTAGGCTTAACAACTTCTAGAGAGACTAAACTTCCTTTTTCCAAAGGGATTAACTGCAGGAGCATGGACTAGGCCAGCCTGCTTTTGAGCATCCAGGCCTTATTTTAAGAATGAGGCTACAAGGCCTTTGCTTAGTGCTTTCACTGAACAGCCATCCCAGTCATTGGTTCCCCTCACTTTGCAAGGACAAATTTGTGGGGGATGGGTGAGTTGGAGAACTGGCAGAGATACCTGGAGCTCTGCTCCCAGCTTGCTCTTTTCATGTCTTAATTAAGAAAAACTGCTGGAAAAAGTTTTATTTGAAAGTTCTTTGAAAAAGAAAACCCAACTAATGATAAAGGAAGCTGGGAAGGGATTACTCATCACCAGTAAGTGACTCATACCAACGGTGTCAGTAGGAACAGAAACAGTGGGACCCACATTACACTATGATGCTCCTCTGATAGACCTACAAATGGATTTGAAAGTATGAAGATGAAACCTGAGAGATCATCCAGTAGATATAACTAACAGGTATCTTGCATAGGTCCATGCTTCCCCCCCCCCTTAGAATTAGGTAAGAAAAACAGCAATAAATGCTATCGCCCAAAATGAAACAGTTGTGGCAGAAAGAAAAGTAACAAGCAGAGCCAGAGCAGACTGTGATTGCGCCTGGGGTGGGGCAGTGACAAAAAACATCACAGTGCCCCCCCCCCCGCACAGCCTCACCATGCCCCCTGCTTCCAGAATCGCTCCATTTTGGAGCATAACAGCAGCACAGGCAGGCAGGAGGCCCAGCTCCATGCCGCTTTCTTCCCCAGTGCACCCAGTTCCTTCGCTAGCGCCCATAGCAGGCGCTGAACCATGCCCTATGGGCATGACACCTCTGACAACACCACATAAATGAAGGGGATGCTATCAAGTTCTCTGCCTCTAGGCGGATAGGCAATGACATCTGTTCAACAAACCATTGGTGTTTGGAACTTTCCTGGATGCTTAGAATCTTTTCTGTTGTCTGTTATTGCTCAGGAGTACAGACTTCAGTGGAATGGCACCAGCATGAAACTGGGTAGCACAGCTATTCCTTCGAGCTGCAGTCTTTTAACTCTCCTCTGTAATTCTCCTTCCTCTGCACTCATCAAATAAATGTGACCAGGTGCTTTCTTACCTGTTACTGCTGGTCCGGCAAGTGATCCATCTATATTGATGATTTTCAAAGCTTCCCCCCCCCCACTAATCCATATCGTTCCACTCTCTCGGTTTTCTGCACTTCTGTAGGCTCCCAGAACTCACTTGACATTATAGGTCTGGGTTTCTTTGTTACAGTGTCAGCTTATGCAGTCATTTTTACATTTTCATTTTACAACATGGGAAGAAACTACTATTACTCTCACTTAAGGTGAATTCACACATGACTCTTTCCTTCTGGTAAGTTCAGCTGGAGTTACAATGAAACTGTTGGATACAATTCCCATTCTGAATACTAAATTTGAGTGCTGCATTGTAAAACGTTGCAAAAAAAAATACAGTTCCACAAATCACCGATTTAGGCCCCAATTTTATCCCCCTAGCACAGTGGTTCTCAAACATTTTAGACCAGGACTCACATTTTAGAATGGTACTCATGTCAGGACCCACCAAGTGATGTCATAGCTGGAAGTGCCATCATCAAAGTGTCACAATATCATTGTGACATACATCTCTGCCGGTGCCAGCCTCCTGGGTCTTGTGGGGAGCCCTACCGATGCCTCAATCCTCCAAAATAGTAAAAAAAAAAAAGTAATTAAGAACATAAGAATAGCCAAACGCCCATCTAGTCCAGCTCCCTATACCTCACAGTGGCCTACCAGATGGCTCAGGGAGCACACGAGACAACAAGATGCCTGCATCTTGTTGCCACTCCCTTGCACCTGGCATTCTGAAGTAGCCGACAAGTAACGTAAGGAGGTTGCACATCCCATCATGGCCTATTGCCCACGATGGACTTCTCCTGCAGAAATCTGGCCAATCCTCTTTCAAAGGCACCTAGGCCAGAATTGGAAACTAATTCCGGTTTTTGATTGAAACCAGAAAGTGGTTTCAATCATTTCTTTTCTTTTTTTCTTTTTTACTGTTCAGGAGGCTTGGGGAGCCCTGCAGAGGCATCTGTACGGCTCCCCACACATCCACAGAGGCTATCACTGGCAGAGGTAAGTAGACAAAAAAACACCCTCCATCCTTGCAGCATTGTGAACCTGGGGATTGCATTGCTGCCATAGCCCCCCCGCCCCACACACAGTGCTCCCAACTCCCTTGTAGGAGTTTGGGAAGCACTCATTTACATGATGATCCTGTATAAGTCAATAGAATTCTTCCAAATCAATATGGTCCAAGCTGCTCACATGTGCCTGAGCTGCCACTGCCAACCACCTCCCAAGCTGATGCCCTCCTTTCTACAATAGTGCATAGCATTGCAGATTTGATTTCACATTCTATATTACCTCTTTCTTGGGCATTTATCTTCTCAACATCAAACATTTGTCTTGGACTTTGAAAGACATCATTTGGCCAGAGAAAATAGATTATCATTGTTAACTCTCCCTGAAATATCTCCTGGTGTCATTCATAAGATACATCCTTAGGCAACAAATGCCAAATGTCGGCCTTCATTGCTAGGTGGAGATATAGTAGAGAATGTGCTCACATGTTGACAGCCGTAGCCCAACTTTAGAATAATGTTGTGTATAAAAAGAGACAGACCACCATACTGAGCATCCACATCTTCAGAACATCCATATCTTCACTGAACATACTGTTTAGGAGGTTCTTTGATATATTTTTAGCATTTGTATAATTACTCAAATTGTGTTTCTGACTTAATTTATGTAATCTTACCTAGCTCAAAACTGATTCAATTTCCTGTTATTAGCATCAGATGGTCTTTGCTTCTGTCTGTTTCTAAATTTCAGTGCTCCAATGCAAAGACTGAACACAGAAACGGGAGAGTTGTGCAACAAATATATAGCTTTTATTGAAAGTATAAAAATAACTGTGATGGGGATTAAAAAAGATAACGCTATGCAACATTCACACATGCTCACTCACACTAACAGGCACACAAATAAGCATCAGTAGTTATTTGTGTAGTAGTTTCAGTAATTCAGTAATTCAGTAATTCAGCTAGGTTGCTAAGACACAGCCACCTCCTGGTTCAAAGCTGGGGAAAAGGCAGCATGATGATAAGGTAATTCAGGAGGGCTAGGCAATTGCCTTCAGTAGTTTCAGGGGGGGAAGCAAGGTGTGGGGAACTGAGATTGCTTCCCCTGGGGAAAAATAATTCAGCAGGTGCTTGCATTCTTTGGGGTACTGCTTGGAACAGGAGAGAAGAAAGGAGAAAGGCTGAAAGGAGAGCAGTCTGATCCCTGTGCTGAGTGTCAGCTGGCAGAGTGGTTCTTTGGCAGTTGAGGAAATGGGGGTACTAGATGCAGCACCTGCAGGTACCTAAGCAAGCCACAAGCAGAAACAGGACAGAAAGGAAACATGAAAGATCTGTGATCCGAAATTGCCAGAAGGACACACAGAGGCTATTGTAGGATGAGCTAATCAAGGACCATTTTTTTGTGCCTTGATGGGCCATCCTCGATTCGAGTTGGGCGTCTTCTATCATTTTCGGCCATGAAGAGGGTGACAAGGGATTGCTTAGAACACCTGTGACTCCATTTCCATCCAGCTCCTTATTGAATTTCCACTGAAGTTCATGAAGGAAGCCAAAGCGGAAGGTACATCTTTTCTGATCCATAATGGAATCAGGAGCCTCCCAGGATGTGGCCTTGTTTACAGGTTTAAGCTTGCTGACAAAGCAAGGTGCAGCTGGTAATGGAAAAGGTAGACCAGGCAGGCTGTTCTGATAAATGCTTCGGTTGCTTCCCTAAGAGGACCTGATGTTTCCTGACCTTCAGTCCAAGCAAAGTGACACGAGATAGATCTGGGTCATGTTCACATCAAATTGTACAAGTGAATATACAGCGTGTCCACAAAGTCTCTACAATTTCAAACTTGCATTACAAAAACAAATGAAGAGACACATGTATGGAAAGTATACAATATTAGGAGTATATATTGAAGTTTATTTTGCATCAATTAATAAACCTCTATATGTGCACCATCAGTGGCATTTCTACAGGGAGGGCAAAGCTCTACGTTTTGCAAGAAGCCTTACCTTGCAGTGGAAAACACTCCTCTCCTCCACCGTTTTAGCCAATCCTCACAGGGAACAGCAACATCTTGGCATTGCTTACTGGCTACAGCAGCAAGGGAGAGGAGGGATTTACATGACAGGGTAAGGCTTCTTGCAACACTTAGAGCTCTGCCCTCCCTGTAGAAACGCCTCTGTGCACCATTGGTTGCACGCAGCACATCAAGGCGATAATCAATTTCCTGCCATGTTTGCTGTAGCATAGTCTCATTAATGGTAGCAATGGCCAGTAATGTCCCATGTCTTTGTTCTGTACATGATTTCTTTAACGTTGCCCCACAGAAAGAAATATAGGGGCGTGATATCATTAACACATCTCATCATTTGCATTTTTTGTGATATTTTGCAATTGTAAAGAGACTTTGTGGACACCCTGTACCTTGCATCTTGCACCTTGCACTTTGTACAAGTGAATACAAACACAACACTTGCTGAAAAATAAGAGAGGTCAGAGCCTCAAAACAAGGCTCACTCAGGGCACATGGGAAGAGAAAGATCATGGGAAGATAAATATCATGGGAAGAGAAACATGCATTCTGGACACTGGGTACATTGTAACAAAAAGCAATGCATATCATTGTAATACACACATAGTCAAGATAGATAGATAGATAGATAGATAGATAGATAGATAGATAGATAGATAG
>JAJKFI010000078.1:4463670-4514790 GCA_029204185.1 Lerista edwardsae
GGGGGGGCGCGCCGGGTGCCTGGGCGAGCAGTGGTGGGGCGCGCCAACCGGGGGCAGCCCCCTCGAGGCCAGGGCAGCCGCGGAACGGAACGGACGGGCTGCCAATCACGCATAAGTCCCGCCCAGCATTCCCGTTCTTCATTACCAGATGACATCACTGAGTGATTTCCACTGCAAGGTAAGGCTTCTTGCAAAACTTAGAGCTTTGCCCTCCCTGTAGAGACACCACTGGCTGCATCAGCACTGGAAGTTGGATACAATTGGACCCTTAATCTATACAGGCATGCCCCGGTATCCACCAATTCAGTATCTGCAGTTTCAGTTATCCACGGATACCATGGATACTGGGATGCCTATTAAGAGGATAGATTTGAATACCACTGCTCATTGAATACCACATTAAAAGGAAATTATACAAATATCTTTTTTTTTACTTTGCTGCAGCTAAATTACTGATATTCCCCTATCTTAAAATAGGCATCCTCAATATCCACGGTTTCAGGTATCCATGTGGGGGGGGGGGGTCTGGAACGGAATCACAGCAGATACCAGGACCTGAAATACCTGAAACTGTATTTTTGGTTTTTCTGTGAGCCAAAGAACCTCTCACTGTCAGCATGTCTGCATCGCCCATTGGCTCCAGCCCATAACTGCCATGCTTTCAGGCCAGCAACGTGGAAACCACTGCAAAGCATGGAGTTCGCTTGATGCCAGGCCTTGACTTCTCAGAAGCTTCTCAGCCCATGATTTATGTCACTCGCTGATGGCTTCTGTACTTCCAAGGAAGAACTAGTTTTAAAACTGTGTCCTTTAATACAAAAGGAGCCCTGTTCAAATGTTTTCTAAGTGATGTGCCATGTTAAATTGCCTCAGCTGTAATGTACTGTGATAGCAGCAATGTAGAGGCTGAGAAATTTCAGAAATATACAAGGAGGAAATGGCCTGCTTGGGGATTGCACTTGACAGGGAAGAAGCAAAGTGACAGAGCTTGAAACAATGGCCTTAAAAAGGAAGCGTGCCCCCAAGTTATCCCCTCGCTTCAGCCTGGAATCTGAGCTTTTCAAAATGCATAGTTTGTGCCAGGCTTTCTGCTGTCAGATTCAAATGTTTGAAGCAACATTTTTATGTAATCTGCAAATAAAGTTGGATTGTGTGTCTCTGTGTGTTCCTTTCCTATAAACACCAAGCAAATCTCATAAACTCTTTACATGTGTAAGCTCTGTGCAGAAGCTCTGGCGAGCAGGGGAAGCGATCATGCTCAGTGTCTCCATGCATTCAGCATCTCCCGTTTGACTATATAAGCAGGGCTCTATGTTGTGCGCAAGTCTGGTGGTCAGTTCACACTACTATGTTTTATAGTGTGGCCATGAGTCTTCCAAGTGGATATTGGGTAGTGTTACCAGATACAAATGGGGACAGAGTGCCTGTACCTTTAGCCATTGTGTCCCTTTAACCATTGTATAGCACAGAGGTTTTCAAACTTTTTAGACCGGGACACACTTTTTAGAATGGCACTTGTGTTGGGACCCACCAGAAGTGATGTCATTCACCTGGAAGTCATTAACCTGATGTCATTAACGCTGTGGCATGAAGTGACATCATCAAGCAGGAAGTACTGTCATTTGTTGTTGTTGTTGTTCAGTCGCTAAGTCGTGTCCGACTCTTCGCGACCCCATGGACCACAGCACGCCAGGCCTCCCTGTCCTCCACTAGCTTCCTGAGTTCGCCCAATTTCATATTCATTGCTTCGGTGACACTGTCTAACCATCTCATCCTCTGTCGCCCCCTTCTCCTTTTGCCTTCAATCTTTCCCAGCATGAGGGTCTTTTCTAAAGAGTCCTCTCTTCTCATCAGGTGGCCAAAGTATTGGAGCTTCAGCTTCAGCATTTGTCCTTCCAGGGAGCAATCAGGCTTGACTTCCTGGAGAATTGACCGATTGGATCTCTTTGCAGTCCAGGGGACTCTCAAGAGTCTTCTCCAACACCATAATTCAAAAGCATCGATTCTTCGACGCTCTGCCTTTCTTATGGTCCAGCTCTCACAGCCATACATGGCTACTGGGAAAACCATCGCTTTGACTATGCGAACCTTTGTTGGCAGGGTGATGTCTCGGCTTTTGATTAAGCTATCTAGGTTCACCATAGCTTTCTTCCCAAGAAGTAAACGTCTTTTAATTTCATGGCTGCAGTCACCATCTGCGGTGATCTTGGAGCCCAGGAAAATGAAGTCTGTCACTGCTTCCATTTCTTCCCCTCCTATTTGCCAGGAAGTGATGGGAGTGGTTGCCATGATCTTAGTCTTTTTAATGTTGAGCTTCAAACCAATTTTGGCACTTTCCTCTTTCACCCTCATCAAAAGGTTCTTTAGGTCTTCCTCACTTTCTGCCAGTAGAGTGGTATCGTCTGCATATCTGAGGTTGTTGATGTTTCTCCCAGCAATCTTGATTCCAGCTTGTGAGTCATCCAGCCCTGCCTTCCTCATGATGTACTCTGCGTATAAGTTAAATAAGCAGGGTGACAATATACAGCCTTGTCGTACTCCTTTCCCAATTTTAAACCAGTCGGTTGTTCCATGTCCAGTTCTAACTGTTGCTTCCTGACCCGCATAAAGGTTTCTCAGAAGGCAGATCAGGTGGTCTGGAACTCCCATCTCTTCAAGAACTTGCCACAGTTTGTTGTGATCCACACAGTCAAAGGCTTTAGCATAATCAATGAAGCAGAGGTAGATGTTTTTCTGGAACTCTCTTGCTTTCTCCATGATCCAGCGAAGGTTGGCAATTTGATCTCTAGTTCCTCTGCCTCTTCGGAAACCAGCTTGTACATCTGGTAGTTCTCGATTCACATGACCCTCCTGAAATGTAAATTGGCATTCTTGGACTGCGGCAATTGTACAACCGTGAAACATCCCTGACAGAAAGCAGGATTAGGACCAAATATGATATAAAAGCACTGAACTAAAAAATTTTTTTTTTTAAAAAAACCCTGACTTGAAAATTCAAACTGTTAACATTCACAAAAGGAATATCAGAAGAGTAAGGTCTGCAGTTTCCAAGATGGCTGCTCCCAGCTTTCCTCGACCCACCTGACATCAGGTTACGACCCATCAAGTGGGTCCTGATCCACAGTTTGAATAACACTGGTATAGAACATTGTATTCAATGTTACAGAAACATTGTAATTTTGACAGCTGCAGCTCTAAATGGAAGGGTTTCAAAAGTTGCACCTGCCAAATTTCCCTCTTCTATACAACCGTTAAAACTATAGCCACTGACTCTTCTGGCCTTTTTGTTTAATCTCTGTGTAGTATTTTCTCTGCAATGTCCCTTTAATATGTTGGGCTGCTTTCCGCATGGTCCTAGCCCTGTGTATAGTGAATTCCACTGTACACTGCTATCACATGCTGCATGGCCAAGTTTCTAACTTATCCAGAGAGTCATATGAAGAGCAGCTTAAAGCACCTAACCATTTTAGGCCTTAAAGTCCCGATTCTGGTAACATGCATAATCTTTAGCATGGGACACAGATTGTGCCCAATATACATTTCTACCAAACTAATGGAATTCCTCATTCAAGGTTCCCTCATTAGACATCCAATTATGCCTGACTCAACACCATTATGTACTGCTTATTGCTAACCCTCTCACCTATCCCCACCTTCTTTTTCTCTAATCTCTCTGTTTTGGTAGCTTTTTGAATGCATTACATAGAATAATATATTCAAGACTTATATTTTGTTGTTGTGGAAGTCTGGAAAGGTGAGAGAGGTGGGTTGGAAGAGCCTAGCTTGGTAGAATATATAGTCTGCAGGCAGCGACAATTAAGATTGCCACAGGTTAGTACTGTATCTTGCTTATGGATACTTAGCTTTTATAATAATAATAATAATAATAATAGATATAATAGATAAGGCAAAGGTAAAGGTTTCCCCACAACCGAATGGTCTAGTTGTGACCGACTGTAGGGGGCGGTGCTCATCTCCGTTTCTAAGCCTGTAGAGCCGGTGTTTGTCTGAGGACAAGCTTCCGTGGTCATGTGGCTGGCATGACTCTACACTGTAGCACACGGAGCTGCTATAATAATAGATACTCAGCTTTTAAAAAAAAAAAAAAAAAAGTTGCAAAAAGGTCTTTGCCACAAGTGACAATGAGAACAATTATCTCTTAGTGCAATTCTTATGCATGTCTACTCAGAAGCAAGCCCCATTGTGTTCAATAGAGCCTGGTCCCAGGAGAGTGATATAAGATTTCAACCTTTGGGTCGTGCCCAGACCTGGCTGTGCCACCGCAACTTGTGTTCTGGCAGTGCAGCAGACTTTACGGCTATTGTGAAAAGCAATAGACTGTACACTGCTGTTAGCAATGAGCAGTTGTGGCCACACAGCAGTGGTCCTAAGGAAAGCTCCAGTGCTGGTCAGTCAGAGTGTGTGTGGGTGTGGGGGGGAAAGGGAGTGGGTGGGTAGGGAACATCAGGGCTGGGAAGGTGGCGGTATTGGCAGAAGCAGCACTGCCAATGTCCTGTCCTATCTTTGATCCAACTCCTGGGTCCACTTCAACCCACTTCAACATGGGCCTAAATCTGAGTAGACCCATGTAGACAGCCAAGGCTTACTTCTAGGGCAAGGAGATACATGGGAGAGACCTCCAGGACTGTTCCCACCACAGGATGCAGTGTGTGCATTAGTCAGGGCAGTTTAGATAGGATTGGGCTGTTAGCGATGTTAGCGCACTTCTAGAAAAGTAATGACCTGAGCAGAGTTAAATTAAGGGCTCGAGGGGGAAAACATTTTGGTTCTGATCAGCTGCCTGGCTTGGCTGCAGTCATATCCACATTTACCAGGGAGTAAACTTCATTGATTGTAATGCGTCTTACTTCTGAATAGTCATGCATAGGAGTGGGCTATCAATCTCCCAGAGTGCAATCCTAACCTGGAGTTAGGCTGGCACAGTTAGGCCAGCCAAGTTTGGCCGTCCCAAGGGATATCATAAAGTGCGTTTGGACCACTCTCGGAGTCAGAGGGGCCAGCACACAGATGTGCGCCATTCTCTCTGACTCCGAGAGAGGTCCAAATGCACTTTATGTTGTCCTGTGTGCTGGTCAAACTTTGCTGGCCTAACTATGCCGCCTAACTCCAGATTAGGATTGCACCCCCAGTGTAGTATACTATGCTTGGCAGGTGAGAGTTTATCAAGACTCCCAATGGGGAGACATATTTCCCACTGAGCAACAAATCAAAAAATTATCAATAAGTTTCTGCCTTTGTCATTACAACATTCACCTAGGTGACCACCTGGATATTAAATTCTCTTTGATAGTCCTACTTGGGAACCTCTCACGGCTGTCATGGTCCTACCGTTTTGCAGGGGGTGGGGTGGGGTGGCAAATGTCCCAGGCTGCACACCTCTGGAGCAGGAGGAGGGCGGTGATGAAGTGGCTCACCTCTCCAAGAGACAAGCTTTGTTGGGCCCACCTGCCTGCCTTTTTCCCCGTACGGCTCCAAAATGGAGCATGGCATGGCGGGGAGTATGTCAGTGGGCGGGGAAGGAGTGTGGAACTGATGCTGGGGGTGCACCACTTTCTCATGGCTCTTTGATTTGAAATGAAAACAAATGATGGTGTCATGTAATAAATAAAGACAGTACAAGATGAAAAAAAACAACCACCCTAAAAAATGATGCCATAAACAAGAACACCATGATATGGTGAGTCCACTGTATCAACTCCAAGCGACCTGCAAAAGGGCAACCAGGCAGGGATGGGGGTTAGGACCCAGCCTATCTTAGATTGCAAAGGAATGCAGCTCCATAGTTGCATATTTGTATGTACACAAAAGGATATGTCCTGAGCCAATTCTAGGGATCACAGTTCAAGCTTTAATGTATGTGTGAGACCACACACACGCTCTTGATTAAGACAACCTTGATTAAAGGAGAAAGGCTAGAAAGAGAAGAAGTGATGTTAATCCCAATGTTTTTCGCTTTTGAAATCAACTTCATTTAATGGTTAATGTTTTCATTTCCAGGAGCAAGCCAACAGCCAAGGCTGAATGCCAGTTTATTTGTTCTCAGTGACGTCTGTTTCTTTTCTCACATTCTCCAGCTACAGCTCTGAGAATCCTGACTGCAGGTGAATTTCAGCCAAGGCACATGGTTGCATTTTTGGATTGCAAATCACCAGTGCTCGGATCCATTAATCAGCTGCTGCAATTGGTATTAATGGCAATCAGTGAAAAGCATTCGTATTTCAAGCTATCAATTCAGAATGGATAGGGTGGGAATTGGGCATGTTTTATTTATTTAATTAGTTTGGCAATTAGCTGCTATAATTATCTTGCTGAACACCATTTAATGAGCTAGCAGACCTTCCAAATCTAATTCAGGAATTCAAAATGAAAGGCCAAACGTGAACCCTTATTAGTAGACAGGGCTGGACGAGGAGACAATAGATCAGTATGACGACCAGTAATTTTTTTTAGAGTTCCCTTGAGGTTAAGCATTTAAACTGCATTGTGTCAGGAAGCCTTAATGGTCCAGGTAATATATAGTCCAGCTAGGTACTGCATACTCTGGATATTGGGACATAATTGTATTTGCTTAGGTAGTGTGAGCAAAACGACAACAGGCATCATAATCATGCATCAGAAGATGGAAGGCTTCTGAACACGGCCGACCTTAGGAGCTGCGGGGACCAAAGCATCAGCACCCGGAATACATTGGGGGTGACATGACAACATTGTCACATCACCACCAACTACTTCTGGGGGTCTCTCTGCTTTGGGGGCAGGGGCTCTTCAGGTCTATCAGAAGTAAGGGCATGCAGGAGGGCCTTCCCAAGGCGAAACTCTGCTAGCTGCATAAGCCACATAATGCCTTGGCCAATGGCGTCACTAGGTGGTTACAGGGGGTGTGGGCAGTAGTGGGATCTGCAAATGAAGAAGTGGAATGCTGGGCGGGACTTAGGCGGAACTACTGTTTGATTGGCAGCACGTCCGCTCCATTCCGATGAGCGGACGGGCGTCGGAACGGAGCGGACGGGCAGCCAATCGCACATAAGTCCCGCCCAGCGTTCCACGTTTGCAGATCCCACTACTGGGTGTGGGCTGCACCAGGTTATGCACTCAGGGTGGGTGGGTGGGAGAAACACTGCTACTGCTCAAAATTATGAAAATTTTGTTTTTTTCAAATAATACTATCACGCTATATATCATTTGATGTGGAAATTACAGCAGAATGCCATGAACCAAATCACATTGAGATGCCTGTATTCTGTCAAAAGTTATAACCAAAAAACTATAAAAGGAAAACTGCCTTCTGTAACAAAAAGTGGATTTCCTTAACTCAAAACTGACCAATGAAACTCAGAGCTGACCAATAAAATTATTCTCAGAGCCAATGAGGTGTTGTCATAACATGGCAGGAAACCTGTAAAGTGTTAGTATGAGTGAGCTCTCATTTCCATGTATCAGAGAGAATATCAGAACTCTTATTTAGTTGTGTGAGTGTCATCAAGTTGGCCACTGGTGTTTTTTTTTGGTTACTGATTTGTTGGGCAACCGGTACTGTTATATCAATAAATAAATAAATACATAAATAAATAAATAAATAAAGCAAACCCTAGTGATGCCATTGCATTCTGGTTCCTTGACTCCATGATTTATTCTGTATGGTCTGTTATGAGAGGAAGTCCATAATGGGGGTGAAGCAATGAGCTCCTTTACTGGATGACACCATTGGATTCCATGTCAGAGCATGAGCTGAAGAGCAAACTGCGGCTGTGGTTGTGGGCAGTCCATTCTGTGCCCTGCAACATGGAGTCCTCAGGCCCAGGGCCTGATTGGGCCCAATCAGTCCAATTGGTCCATTAGGCCTAAAGTTGGCCCTGCTTCTCAACTTCCTCCATCCCTTCTGCCAGTGGCAATGGGAAGCATCTTAATTGTCACTACTCAGCTGTTCTCTGCTGCCATGGTCCAAGGGGATTGTTGAACTTGACTCAGGGGCATAGGATATTGTCACTACTGCCACCACTGCCTCAGACCACTCTCACTATCCCCCAAGCTGGTTCCAACCCCCAATCCCCCACTGGAATGCCCCAGAACATCCTCTTCTGCAGACTTACCTGCTCAGATGGGCACTCGAGTCATTGGCACATGCCCAGGTCCACCATCCTTTTATGTTGGCAGCTCCACCCGCATATCATTGCAGCCGCCGCTAAACCAACAGCCCAGGCCTTGCACGGATGGAGCCATAGGATTGGGCCATAGGGATGTAGCCTGAAGCATAGGTTCCAGCATGTCATTGATATATGTTGCTATATGATATATTGATATATCAGCCTTGAGCATATGTTGAGAAAAATAATAGGCTTGAGGGAAGGCCTCAAGTTCAAGTGGTGTTATGGCAATGTTAAACGGGAGTTCATAGTTCCCTCCTCCAGGGCCATGCAGCTTCAGTAAAGATAGCTAGACCGCGATGTACACTCGGGGAATGCCTGTGGTTTTCCAGCCAGGGCCTCGGCACTGCTGCTAATGATGATGTTGTGCAGAAACACAATTCACAAGACTGACATTGCTTCTTTTTTCACTAATGACCTTCAAGGAGACATCCTGGGTTTCCCTAATAAGTTCTGAATCCTGGCATTTTAAACTTATACCTTGCCAGCACGAGGAATTCATCAATACATTTCCATCCCCAGCAACAAAGGACGCCAGGGTTTTATATTCTGACTATGGCAAAGTTGTGAAACAGCTGTTGAGAATAAAGCTTCTCCATCAAATGGCTTTGTGTTCTAGGGAATACGTCTACACACGGATACATATGGTAGGGGACACATTGAGTCAGGCGAGGGCTCTATTCTCCGAGTGCTGCAGATCTGAAAAACGTGACATTAAATCTTTCCAGCACCTGGAACATGAACAAGATGTTTTGCCTTTAGAATAAGATCAAGGCTTCGGAGAATACATAAATTAATATATTATAATTCATTGTGACTTTGGGTTTTTTTTTCCCCCTTCTGTTTGCTTGCAGCAAGAAAACCTGTTAGCAACCTATAAAATGCCAACTGTGTAAGGTTCTTTTGTTTTGGAAGGCATACTGAAAAACCGTGTCAGGGCAGTGAATGAAGAAGGAAACATTTTTTAAATGATAACCCAGCAAGATGAAGATGATGGATCTCTTTGCTATGCAAATAATGTGTGACGTTAATTGCATCACGGCCCTGAATAATTCTGTTTTGTTTTGTTTTAATGTAAGTTGTATCTGTCAGAGGTGTAGCTGGAGGGGGGGTCAAGTTGCTAAGTATTGATGGCACTCTAAAATGCCCCTCTCCCTCACTGCTGCAAGAATGCAAGTGTTAGAGCAAGCATACTATATAAACAAACCATTAAAACGTTGCTCTTGTCGTCCTTGATACATCATCAACACAATCCTATGCATATTGACTCAGAAGTCGATCCCACTGTGCTCAATGGAGCTTACTCTCAGAAAATGGCTATGGGATTGCAGCCTAAATGTTCCATGGCCCAATCCTGTCTGCAAGATACGCTACTGGATGGGTGAGTTCCACTAGGGGCGCAATCCTAACCAACTTTCCAACTTTCCAGCACATGGCACATCCTGCATCCTGCATCCAGCATCCTGCATCCAGGATGTGGAGTAGTAGTCATGGAGGCCTCCTCAAGGTAAGGGAATGTTTGTTCCCTCACCTCAGAGCCGCATTGCCCTGATCCCAGTATTGGACAGTTGATTAGGATTGTTCCCTAGATTAGTATATGTCACGATGCAGCAGCAGGAGCTCTGCCATTCTGCAGAAAGTTGCTGATGGCACAAGGCCCTCTGGGCGTTGCACCACCAGCAATTGTTGCCTGGTAACAGGGCAGATAGGCACAGTGACTGCAGTGGTTCAGGGCATGGAGGAGGATGGAACATGCTGCAGAAGTCCACTCTAAATCCTACTCCCTGTCCCAGCTCTGCCCCCTTCAGCCTACCAGAGCTATAGTAGCCAAGAACTGCCACAGAAGCCCATTGGGGACCACAGAGGTGGTAAGCAAAACATGTATTTACTTACCTCTCCCATCTGGCCCATAGCACACACCAGACATTGCACTGGTGGCTCTGTGTACTGCAGGCCAGCAAAGGATTAGAAGGTCTTCTGCTGGCTTAAAATGTTCATTAATTGTATTTTTTTAGTTTTGTCAAGTGTTTAGATTTTAAATTCTGAATCTTTTCCATAGTGCAGGTGGACTGGAGAAATAACTTGGTACTCTTTAACTGGTTAAATAGTACTTGTAGCCTTAGGACCTTAGATTTTCTTAATGTTGACAGGAAAGACCTAATGTCTAAGTGTCAAAAACTTAATTAGGGCCTTTACCCATAACTGGTAGACCAACAATATACTTTGTAATGGCATCTCTGGAGACTAAATGCGGAAAACAAGCTTGTTAGCTCTTCCAGAACCATAAGCTAAACATTTAATCTGTTCAACATAATTCCAGTCATTGTTTTCTGACTCTGAAAGGGACAAAAATGCAAGTAGGGAGCAGTCCTTGTCACTCCTTGTCCAACAGTGATACTCTGTAGTGCTCCTTAAGTGTCACCTGGTGCTCCAGAGGCACAGGAGAGGTGTCTCTGATTTTTAATATGATTTCTATGCTTCCAAGTAAATTAATAGGCAAAATCCTTCTTTTCCTTTTCAGATTTAGGACTGGATTTCCAAAAGCATATAGAAGCAATCAATCAATATCCTCAAAGTCCTGCCTATGAAAAATGTTATTGAGCTTTTCTATCTTGAATCACAGCTGCAGTTAGTGATGCTTTTCAATTTCATAGATCAGAATAAAATATAGTGCTCACACACACTGGTGCAAAGCTTCCAGATGGAACTAAACCATCAGAGGATCTGA
This sequence comes from Lerista edwardsae, assembly GCA_029204185.1. Lineage (NCBI taxonomy): Eukaryota > Metazoa > Chordata > Lepidosauria > Squamata > Scincidae > Lerista > Lerista edwardsae. The sequence continues at coordinate 4,474,564 of JAJKFI010000078.1, forward strand.
AGAAAAGGAATGTGCAGTGCAACAGGGTCAGAGGTGAGACATGAACTTTGCTACAACAGCTATGGAATCATATGGCATATGACACCAATCTTATCCTTCACTTGTGCTGGTGGAGTGCGTGCTTTGTTGGCATATGTTGTTGCAAAAGTGCTGTAAAGCGCTTTGTGGCAGCCTGTCTTCTAGCAGCGCAGGAAGAAAAGCCAGAGCCTTTCCACTGGTGCATTGCACAAAGGGTTGCCCGACAGAGCAGGTAAGTCTGGTGCAGAGGCAGGAGGAGGGCAAGGGATGGAGGTGGTGTAACAGGTGGGGGAGGGTGGTGAAAGGGGCAAGAATAAGGAGATCAGACTGAGGAGGGGACGGGATTGGTGGACGGGATTGGCAAGCCTTATCCTATCCCTCTTCCCAGGCTTGATCACCTGACATGGATAACACAGACTTGCACCTGCGATATCACTGGCGCAGGTCCAGATTGACCCAGTGCACCTACTTGGGCTTACCTCAAGGTAGCCTCCAGCAGCAAAAATGTTCCCACAGGATATAGCATAGCCCACGCCAGTGCCACTGCATCACTGTAGAGGATCAAAAGTCAAAGAGATCCAAAACCATCAGGTAGTCCGATATTACAATAATGGGAGTCAGGAAAGTAATTTCCATGGAGTCAATGAAACAAAGGGAAACATTACACCTGTTTTTGGATAGAAAGTGTATTCTGATGAAAGGAAATACTGTCTGGAGCCCTAATTCCTTGTATCATAGCAGCTCTCTCTATCTCTTCTCTTTGCTCTAATCCCCTCTGATATTTGTTTTATATGACAAAATATTCCTTTTTCTCCTGGTACGTGCACTTGATCTCACTCCAGTATTGAAAACTGCTGGTACAGTCAGTTCCTTTTATCTGAGATGAGACACTTAACCTTTCCAAAGAAGAGGCTTGTTTTTAATCATTACCACTGATTTGCACGTACTAAGCACTAAGCTTAAATCTATCTATTAACATCTTGAGCTTTGCACCTTGTGTTTTCAGATGCATTTCCTGCTAGTTAAAAGTTGAAAATCAGGAGTCTTGTGCTCATTTGTTGGGTGTCTGGAGGACAACCGTCCAAATGCCCCCTCTATCACGCAGCTGCAGAGAGCACAGTTGAACATTCTGGAGCCACTCTGTCTCAATAGGCTATGCGGGAACAATCTGTATAAAGATTGTATTGATCCTGTGGCTAAAGCACATGGAAGGTGGAAGCATCATGACTCTGCTTCTCTGCTGGAAAGTCAACCCCATTTATTTTTACAGCATCTTTGTGTAAATTCAGCGTTAACTGGAAATATATCTTTGGCGCCATAGGATTAGAATGGCTGTGTCCCTGACAAGTTGATTTGCATTTTTCCTCACAGCGAGCAAAGACTTTTAACAAATTCAGATAAAGAACATTTTAATTCCAGGGTTTAACAAACTCTTTAAAAGATACTCTTGTCTATCTACTCAAATACTTGGAAGAATCCCACCTTGTCCCTTCTATATATAATGAAAAACACCTTTTTTTTCCTTTTTTTTTTTTTACAAGGCAGCCCCTTTAAGGTTTTAGAATCAGCTTGAACCTCTACTGCATACATCACCTGCACAAGGCATATTTTTTCAACTATGATCAGAGCAGCCAAAAGTGGTTATCAGGGATATTTGATGACATCATAAAGCCCCTCGCTTGTTCCATTGAGTTATATGGAACTTGTATGGAAATGGATGCCCATACAAACATTGTGACCTTACCAGTATACTTCATGCACATTCTCTTGCCTTACAGCTAATTACAGCTAAAAGCCAGTTTGAGAATCACTGATCTCTACAACCTCACCTTTACAAAGTGCCCTGTCTTCTGCCCTGTCCAGCATGCTGTTTCTATCAGTGGCCAGCCAGAGGTCTAAACTAGAACATGAACAATCATCATCCTCGACTTTATTCTTGTATTCAGAGGTATATGACCTCTATTCCTGAATGTTCACTACAGCAACCCTTTCTAGTAGCCATTGACAGGTGCATCCTGCAAATTCGCCTTATCCCTTTCGAAAGCTATCGAATCTTGCTTTCATCGTCATTATACCACTTGGCAAGGATTTCCGCAATTTAGAGCGCAATCCTAATCCAGAGTTAGGCCAGCACAGTTAGGCCAGCGAAGTTTGGACACGGTGAAGTATATTTGGTCAGAGAGATCGCCACACAGACATGAACCATCCTCCCTGACTCTCAGTGGTCCAAATGTACTTTACAGTGGCCCTTGTGCCGGCCAAACTTTGCTGGCCTAACAGTGCTGACCTAACTCCAGATTAGGATTGCACCCTTAATTATGTGCTGAATGAAATAATGCTTCTATTTTTCTATTCTGAACCCACTGCTGATCAATTTCATCTCAAGTGCTAGTGTTTGGGGAATGGGAAGAACATCTCTCTCTCCCTCCCCCCCCCCATACCAAAATATCATACAGTCCAAGTAACTTTTTCCCCTAAAATAGAAACAATTTAGTTTGCCTTTATTGGGAAGGTGCACCTCTTGCATCAGGTTGCTGGGAGCCCTGAGACAAAGCCATATACTTGGCCTCTTATGCCCCTCTACCCCACCCGCTACTACAGCACTAGCACTGAGAATTCAGGGGTCAACCCAGCCAACTACGTCTTCTGATTGCCAGGGGTCCTTCAGCAGTATCTGAGCAGATTGACCCTGACTAGTGTTGACCCTCCCTGCACCAGGCTACTAGAAAAAATGCATAGGGTATCCAACATTATCAAGATTAAATCAGAACAGTCATAAAAATGACTGTGCACAGTATTCCAAGTATAGTATTAAATATAGGATATTATGATACCAGCAGTCCCAACACTGAGTTTGCCTTTTTCACTGCCTGTACAAACTGAATCCATGTTTTCAGTGAGCTGCCCATTGCAATCCAAAGATTTCTCATTTGAGTAGTCACTGTCAGTTTTAAACCCCATCAGTCTACAGAAGAAGTAATTTTTTGTCCCAAATGTGTACCACTTTGCACTTACTTATAATGGATCTATAATGGTTTGTTTGCCACTTTTCCATCCATTCACCCTGTCTGGAATGATCCTTCTGAATTTCTGCATAGACTGCTTTGATTTCATCATCCTGAATAATTTGTTCTCACCTGCAAACTTGATTAATTTTCTGACCTCCAAGGCATTAGACAGAGCCCAATCCTATGCATGTCTATTCAGAAAAAATCCCATTTTAGTAACCTCTGCTAACTAAGCAAGAGGGACTTTTTCAAGTGGTGTTCCTCTTACATTGAGCAGAGGGAGAGTAACTGTCCCTCTTCATCCCAGCACAGTGTCTTTTCTAGTGGCTGTTGCTGGTGGTGTTATATATATATTTGCCTGTAAACCGCGTTGTGAACTTTTGTTGAAAAGCGGTATATAAATACGATTGATTGCTTAGTAAAGGGTTTACTCCCAGATAAGTGTCAATAGAATTGCAGAGCCCATGAAACATCCTTAAGATGACCAAGGGGTTCTGAATGAGCAAAGAAGCTTTCAAAACATCCATAGCCACCAGACAATGCTCTCTTTCTTCTAGGAATGGTTTCACACCACGCAGATGATAAATTTACCCAAGGTGAATTTGACAGTCCAATGTAGCATTGTCCATCTGTGCCATCCTTCCGAACGGTAAGGACTCTTTTACCACTCATCAGGCACAGATGTAGAATAAATTGTGTAATAGAATGTCTAGTAAAAGAGCCATCTGTATGGCATTGATGGTTGCGTTCATTCTTTCCTTTCCCACAACATGCCACACAATCTCACAGCAAATTAATACCCTGTGCTCGAAAGTTGGAAACATATGCTGAAAGCTAACTCTGTCTCCCAACAGTCTATTTTGTTCATCCAAAGCATCATAGAGCAGCCTTATGGACTTATTTCATGCAAATTGCCACATCCTGCTTCTCAGGCCTAGGTAATAGGATCCTGGATGCACTGTGTAGTTGATAATAAATTAGAGGAAGAGATGAAATCTGTCTTCTTAATGTTCTCTTATTCTCTGTGTGGTCATCAAAAGCACACGCCACCTGTTCCCACCTGTTTTATTTTCCTCATCTCCTTTCTACGCCTGCTTTCTTCATCTCCGTGTCAAGCCAGACACAATGAATGATGAATAACATGAAAAAGAGAGATGACTTAAGTTTTTCTGTGCAAACACCAATCCTACCACGGTCCCAAGGCAGAGCTTCTGTTCCACAAACCCCTTTGTTTTCTTGCAGTTGGCTCGCAGACACTGTGGTAATAGTAGGGACATTTGTACTAAACAACAAGGACAGGGAAAAATGATGCTTAGTTGGTTCACTTTGCCCTTGAGTTCACTTTGAATAGCCATGTAAGCCCTTTTCAGGCATTCTGCATCATGTGCATAGTGGGGGGAGCAAGGGTATGCTGGCAAGTCATGCCCCCAATGTTGATTGCCCAGCATTCCAACTGATGATGTTGCCGGGGACTCCACTTTCCAAATGTGCACAGCCGTGCCTAACTCTGTCTTGGTTCCTTAGTTATCACTCTTGACAGTCATCCATGAGTTTCCCCTGAAGGTGCCGAGGTACAACCCTCTAAAATCAAGATCATGTTAATAAGGGCCACTGATTGGAATGGATGTTGTAGCACTGTAAGGCATCTGTGTGTCACTTTTCGGCTCTCCACCTACAAATTTTGGCTCTCCACCTTGGCATCATCTTGCTTGCAAGCACAAGTCCTCCTGAAATGATGCTTAGGCAGGCAGCCCAATCCTAAACTGCTCAACCGCCTGGAAGCACAGCCACTACTGCTGAATCCCATGGCAGCCAGGCAGCCATGGGAGGTTCTGCAGGGGAAGGGGGCTCTCATCCCCTTTCCCGGAGGTAAGGGTGAAGGGCAGTGAACAGTCTACTTGCCTCTGCACCAGGGCCCTACACGGAGGTCAGGATCTGGTGGCTTCATAACTGAGCTAACCTGAAACCATATTTATGAACTATAAACCTTCTGGAAAATAAATAGTCTCTTTCCCACTCTTTCTCCCCACTGCCACCAGTGCTCTATCGATGGGCAAAGCTACTTCAAGAGTATCAAGGAGATCCTAACACTGTAAATGTTTTCTATAGCACCAAAATGTTACCTTGTCAGCTGAATTGAAAGAATTAAATAGAAATAAGCCACCAAAGTTAGGAGGGCTGTACTTCTGGATCTGAGATTCACGCTCCACTTGGAAAAAAAGAGCCTGTTTTATCTCATATTCCATAGAAAATGGGCTCATTTTCAACTTTAACATTAAGTTAAATGTTAACATGGATTTTGAGTTGCTTTGCAATGTCATTGCACACATTTACCCATTAATTTATTTTACAACTGTACAATATTTCTGGGGAATGAAGCATTTTTAATTATGCTTACCTATACACACAGACATATATATTGTCAAAGAAAATGTTGAGACTGCAAAAACAAATGCATAGCCATGGCTACAGTCCACCAATTGATTTATTTATATATTGCTTCTCAAAAAGTCAAAACAATGTACAACACATAATTAAATCTTATGCACTCTGTGGCAGAAACGTTATTGTGTTGAAATCGGCAGAACTAAAATGTATATAGTCTTTTAAGATCAGTCCTCAGTTATTTTTCAGGATGCATTCCTTAGCTCTTTTACATATGGCTACAGAACAAACCCAATGAGGAGGAATGAATGGGGTCCATAATTTTTAATTTGTCTCATCAAGTGTTACTTTGAAATGTCAAGATATACCTATTCTCTTTTTCATCATATATTGTCAGAGGCTATGAATTTAACTTGATTGAGGGGCAATCCTAACTTGTAGTTAGGCCGGCATAGTGAGGCCAGAAAAGTTTGGCCGGCATAAGGGACACCGTAAAGTATGTTTGGACCACTCTTGGAGAGGTCAGAGAGGCCAGCAAACCAATGTGCACAATCCTCCCTTACTCCACAAGAGGTCTAAACATTTTCTGCAATAGCCCTGGTGCCAACCAAACTTTGCTGGCCTAACTGTGCTGGCCTAACTCCAGGTTAGGTTTGTGCCCTTAATGACATAGCTCTGCATGTTATGGAGATACCCTTTTTAATGTTTATACCCGAAAAGGAGACTTTCTAAAGAAGTATTTGCTTCTTAACTCTTATTGATTGAGAACACAGCCACATGATCTACATATCTAGAAAATAAAGTCTGAAAGCAGTATAGCTTTTGTAGCTTGTCCCAGAGAACTTGAGAATTTTGATATCTTTTTGTTGGAGATCCGCTCCCTAAACTGAATTACCATGATTGGGTTTCTAAACGACAATTAAAGTTTTGAAATCAGTTTATATTTGCTGTGTAGACCCAGTTTATAATCCTTAAGTGTTACCTTGTCTTGTTTTTCTATCTATGTATCGTTACTTGCTATGAATATTTGTATAGTATATATCAACTCATTTTTGTTTGTTTTCAGTGCTTGCAAAGAAGTCTTTCATACTGTGCACGTGCTACAAGTTTATTGGAAGGTCATGGGCAGCCTTATCTGGTACAGTTTAAAATGTGAGGGACTGCAAAATTGATTTTAACACTTCTGATAAGATATAGCCACAATTCTGTTGTGCACATACAGCTACTAGAGTATTAAGTAAATGAGACTGATGACTGCAGAATTTACCATTATGTTGCCATCAAACCAAAGTGCAGCCATCTTGAGTCTTTTGCGTAAAGTCTCTTGTCTAAAGTTGCTGAAGTATGTAACTTTCTCTCTCTTTGCTCTCATTGTTTTCACTCACTTGCAGAGGCGGTTCTACAGGGAGGGCAAAGCTCTAAGTGTTGCAAGAAGCCTTACCCTGTCATGTAAATCCCTCCTCTCCCTTGCTGCTGTAGCCAGTAAGCAACGCCAAGATGTTGCTTTTCCCTGTGAGGATTGGCTAAAACGGTGCAGGAGAGGAGTGATTTCCACTGCAAGGTAAGGCTTCTTGCAAAACTTAGAGCTTTGCCCTCCCTTAGATCTGCCTCTGCTCAGTTGCCCCCACCTGCAACCTTCTCTATCCAGTACAGCTAGCTCTGCACAATAGATAGGGAACTGGTCAAAGCCAGCAGAGCTTCCTCCCTTATTGGAAGGGCCACAGCATATTCTCAAGGCCCAGTTGACACAGGGCTTCTCATGTCCCAGCCCCTGTGTAGTAATTTTCCACCAAGCAGCAGCTTGGGGGGAGAGGGATATAAAAATGATTTGGAATTGTATAACTTTGCTCTTTCTCTCTGCATGCCGAGTGGAGCAGGGAAATTGGCCCACCTGCACAGGTGTAATAAATACGATCCTCATACTCTCTTGTTTGGTTGTTTGCCTTTTTACATTCTTTCCCCACGATGAGAACCATTTTGTGCCCTTTTTCGGCAACAATTGTCAGGTAAAAGGGATGCCCAAGGAAGGAGAAGGCAGGCTGACCAATGAGAATAGCATTCAGAAGTGAGTGCATATGCACCCCTTTCTGATTTGCCTGTACTAGACCAGCAGCAGAATGGGGAGGAAAACTTTGGTAGTTTGCATCTACTGCCACCATCCCAGGCTACAGAGATCAGGCAAAGAGGGTCATCAGAGAAAAGCCCTTCCAGGAGAGCCCAGAACCCCAGAGGTCCTTATTACAAAATCCACACCACAGTACTGCATGCAGGGTGAAAACATGTGACAATCAAGTGAATTACTTGAAATACAGACCAGGCAGATAAAGGGTGAAAAGTTAAAGGGTCAAAAGTTAGTTAAAAATCTAAACAATATCTAAACAGTATGGGAAAAGTGGCTAGTATAGGTTCAAGAAGGTTGATGGAAAATGGCTGGAAAGGAAGAAAGATGGAGAAAGGTTTTCACCAAAAAGTAATTATTACTACCCAGCAGATGGAGTTGGGATGCTACTCAAACCCAGCAGCTATTCAGAGTGCTGAAGATGCACATGAGCTTCTGTCAAAAAATTACAGAAAAAATAGCCAAAACAGGGCCAAAAAACCAAGGGATTCATCACACCCAAATATATTTTTTTCCAAGGAAGCTGGAATAGTCTTGCAGACAGTAAGACCACAGCAGAGGGACTGCTCTACCACATCCTTTGTTTATTGCTTTTGAACTGCCATCAGTTGGAAAGTTATGTCACATTAGGAAGCAGCTTGCCTACAAAAGTTCACCCTTGCAAAATTATTGCTCTTGTTTTTGACATTTGTGAGTCTAGTTACTTTTGCATCAAAAATTGTCATGTTCCAAAAGAGGATCTCATTTTTTCCCTTCCTTCCTTCTTCCTTCCTTCCTTCCTTCCCTCCTTCCTTCCTTATTTATTTATTTATTTATTTTGTTGTCATTGTCGTTTTCAATGAAAAGAAACCATGCGTCTTAAATACTTCAAAAAATCTCATAAACGTACAAGTAAACATTAATAAGTGGCTTAGATAAAAATTGCAACTGATCACAGACATAGCTTAAGGCTTAAACATAGAGAAAGAATGAAGAATGCCATCATGAAAATTATAGTACAAATAGAGAACAGGAACAAAAGCATTTAAAGCTTAAAGATTAAAGGTGAGAAGTAATAAGAGAACAATCTTAATAAGAGAACGTGAGAGGAAACTCAAGCTCAGATGGGCCTACCTAATTTCCTGCGCAGTAAGGCAGTGGAGCTGGTGTGGGCTACACTGCACCTGCACAGAAAGTTTGGCTGCTGGAGGTCTCTACTGGGGTCTCTGCATGTTGGCGGATCAGGCCTGGGAAAAGGGCATAGGATACGGCTTCCTGGGCCCAATCTGCCCTGTCCCTGTTACTGCCGTCTCCCAACCCAGTTCTATCTCCACAGACATCCAAAGCCGGCCCTGAGGTAAATGTTCGACAACTCACCTGAAATATAATGCCATCTATATATTAGCTTAAGTACCTGTTCCCTAGAAACCAAATCTGAGGTAATTTTTTATACTTCACACAATTTTGTGATCCGTTAAATACATACCAAATTCTCTTTCCTATTTTTCGTTTAACATAGAATTATACTCACCCGTTTCTATCAAGATCCTGTTCATCTCAGACAGCAACTTACCGGTTTTTGACTGTGTAAAATGAGGTTTTAAATGGAGTGATCTCTCTGAGGATTATGAAAACCCAATATTTGAAAGAAAAAATGTCAACATTAGAAATAGTACAAAAATGGGGAATGTATTCCTGAATATATTTGCAATAATTGAGATCAGACATAATTTCTCCATTTTGTACCTGCTCGGTGAATCTCATAGCACTTTTTCTTTTCCAAAAATAAAAATTACGGTACTACACTATCTAGGTGTATCCATACCAGGATCTTATGTTATATTTTCAAAGGGGAGGTCAATATGTTTATTACAGTATTTCCATACCACCTATATACCGCCATTAAACCATCAGTGCCACTCATTAATGATGCTGCTGGCCAGAGCTTTCCTGCTGTATTTGTCAGCTCTCCCACAGATAGGTCAGTAGGAGAGGAGGAAGAGTGGCAGAGGGCATAATGGGGCAAGGAGGGGGCAAAATTGAGTGGAGAGGGAGAGCAACAGGGGCAGGGAAACTGCAGTAGGGGTGGATCCAATGGCAATGGTGTGTACTGGATCCTATCCTCCTTTTCTGCAGCCTCCCCATTCCTTTTTCTCCTCAGACTTGCACTAGTGAAATTGCTCGTGCAATTTCAATTATATTCTCTTTCTGAACCCCCCCTAATCTGCCCCCCTCTGGATACAGCACACCCATTTTTGGCTCTACTGCACTGGGAGGGGGATTCGTGGGAAGGATAACATTGGGCTCTTACATAGGCAGGCTGGACATAAACCCCATTTCCCAATGGGTATTTTACACAAACAAAATCTCATAGAACCAATATTTTCCCAGTTGAACTACAGACTATATGTAGTTGAACTACAGACTATATCGGGGTAATACATCTGTATTTCAGTAAGGCTTTTGACAAGGTTCCCCACTAACCTGGTGGACAAGCTAATGCAGTGGTTTTCAAACTTTTTGGAGGCCCTAGGGGCCTTTGCTTGATTTATAAATGCTGTGGGGTGTGGCTATAATGGTGATTGGGCAGCACTGCCCCCCCTCCAAGTAACAGCTTGTTTAACCCTTGATGCACATTGCCTAAACTGCACTGTCAATTTTGCACACCACCAAAAATTGGGTAACGATCCATAGGTGGGTCCTGGAGCCACAGTTTGAGAAGTGTTGAATTAGTGGGATGTGAGCTACATGAAGCCACTATTGGGTGGCTGATAGACCATATCCAGAGAGGGCTGGACTAGAGGGCTGGACTAGAGACAAGTGGGGTGCCTCAGGACTCTTCTCTTCGACTTGGTGTAGTTTGTTGGCTATTACTGTGTGTTTATGTACCACTTTTCTCATACACACAAAGTGCTTTACATCAACAGACTTGAACACAAACCATTCAATGAGGTTTTCACAAATATTATTCCATAAGAGGATTTCCATGAGAGAATTTCATCAGGTGTTTCCCTTCATAATGCAGTCGTTATCCTGTACTTCCCAAGCTCTCACAGGCAGTTATACTAAGGCAGTTATACTATACTAAGTTATACTAAGGCAGTTATATGGATAACATTCTTCACTGTCTGCCAGCAGCTATCAGTCTCACAGCTCAATCCTGAAAACAGCGTAGCGCCGACCTAACAGGGTTGCATCGGTGCTGTGCACTTAGCGCTGACAGGGGGCACTGCACAGCACCCCCCCCCCCGTGTTGGCCCCAAGGCAATGGGACCGGCAACGCCACCCCATTGTACCCACGCTGTGCCTCCCTTGCATCAGCCGAAGCCGGCCGGTGCAAGGGAGGCGCCATCTTGGAACGGGGCGGGGGAGGGCGTTTCTGAGTGGGTGGTGGGCGGGCCAGCGGGCGGGCCAGCCCAGGAGGGAGGCGGGCCCAGGATTTGGCCATAAGGCCGAATCCTAGACCTGTTCAGGAGGCCAGGCAGTCCCCTTCGATATGCGCCTGCTGTTTGCCGTGGGGAGGCTCCAGCCTGTCCTATACTGTATTAGGATATGGCGCAGGTCAGCCAGCCTCACCATTCCGGCACAGTATAGGATTGCGTCCTCAGTCACCCATCCAAGGCAGCTCAGCTAAGATCCTGCTTAGCTTTTTCTGGCAAGGCAACAGCTCAACTTCCAGACACACCTCCTGCCCAGTATCAATATCAGTGTTGTTCACTGATCTTCATCTTGTTGGTAATGGGCCCACTAAAAATTGTGCTCACAGACTTAAAACAATCTCTTCCAGGATCTTTCTGGGTATTGACATCAGGCTGACTGGTCTATAGTTTTCCAGAACTTCCTTTCCCCCTATTTTTAAAGTCAGGGACTTGACAGGGGCCCTTCTCTTGTCCCGCCTCTCGCAAAATAGCAAGGGCCTGACTTAGAGAGGACTGACTCCCCACTATCTCTGCAATGATGATGCTTTTCCCATGTGTGTCAGTCAGAGGGTACAATGAATGCAGTTGTGGCTTTGGCCCTTTCTTGGGGGAAAGGGAATGCCATGGTTTGGCAGCAGTTGTGGCACATCTTCTGGATAGGCAACAGGGTACTCGGCTTTCCCTTCTGTGGCACTGGAGCCATATTGTCAGCAGTGAGTCTCTGGTATTGAGCTACTATTTCTTTGGGCCTTGTATACAGTAACCATAACAATCTAAGGGTGCAATCCTAACTTGCACTGAAATGGCAACGGGCCTGCGCCATATCCAGCCAGACGCGGATCTTACCTGTAGTGCCCCATGGCACGAGCCATGGGGTGTGGAGCAGCGGTGGGGCACCATTGCGCGCGGTCTGGGAGAGACTGCGCAGTTTCTCGCCCTCCTGCCCACCAATGCCTCCCTTACGCTCCGAAAATAGAGCGTTTCCAGGGTAAGGGAGGTGTGTCTGCGTGACGCGCGGGGGCGGGGTGGGGGGCGTGGTTTCAGCGCCTACCATGGGGCGTACTCCCGGCCCCGACTGCCTCTGTATCCAGCTCAAGTTAGGAGGCTGCCGGAACCCCTCTGGTAGGCGTCAGCTGCCCTGTTGGGTTTGCTCGGAGCTGTGCCTGCTGTTTAGCAAGAGCAGCTCGGAGCAAGCTGTGCAGCTCGAATCCAGCCTCCTGGCCTGCCCAATTTCTCCATCCCTCCTGTCCTCCCCCCCCCCACTCAGAACTGCTTTTGCGCCAGCTGAACTCAGCTGGCACAAGAGCAGTGCAGAGCAGCCTTCTACTGCTGCTAGCGTCAACCCAATGGCACCAGTGCTGATGCAAGTGTGCTGGTTGGTGCTGGTCGGCGCTGCCACCGCCATTCGGCCTATGCTAGCAGCTAGCATTGGCCAAATGGAGGTAAGATTGTTCCCTAAGTGAAGCAAGGATACCTAATCCCACCAGGGCCCCCAGGATTGCGTTCCCCAGGATAGTAGGCTGGCAATCATTGCGTATTCTACCTCTTACACATTTGCACGCAAAAGGCAATCCAGACTGGAGAATGGGAAGGTCTAAGTAATGCAAAAAAGGGAAATAGCTCATATGTTTTCTAGTCTATCCCAGCCAGGCAAGAAAGTAAAACAAGCACCCTCAAGTGGCATATTACATCTGAATATCTAATTCATATTTTATGACTCTTTACCAATTAACATTAAGATGGGGAACACACTTACAACCACTATGGGGAATTCAATTAGCATACAAAACGACTGGATAGCCTTTTATTCTACAGTCTACCTCATACTATGCTAGAGGACCACAAAAAGAACCCTGACCTGAACTGCCTTGGCTAACTCTTAACAAAGACGACTTTGAAATGAAATGCTTCTTAGATTCAGCATGCATCCTGGATGCTGAGAAGAGGGTGTATTGACGTCACTAGCAACCAAGGACAACATGGATTTTTCTGAAAAGGTTGAAAGGGAAGTCCAACCAGTAGTATTTACCTCAGAAGTAAAACTGGTGGTAAACATTTCAAATTGCACGTACATTTTGACTCCAGCAAAAGGTGCTTTTGACTCAGTGTGCAATTTGAAAAGGTTTCTTTTTTTACTTTTATGTTGGGCCTAAAGTTCATGTCACATTCAATAAAACTGTAGAATTAATTTTTTTTTTACAAAGTGGTTACCAAAATGCATAAAAATGTAATTTCTGACCATATCTTTCTCTTTAATCACAGGGACAATCTCTCCCTGGGGATAGTGTTTGCCTCTTTAGATAGTCCCCTTAAGTGTAAAAGGTAAAGGTTCCCCACGGCCAAATGGTCTAGTTGTGACCCACTGTAGGGGACGTTTCTAAGCCGAAGAGCTGGCATTTGTCCAAAGACAAGTTTCCATGGTCATGTGGCCAACATGACTGTATGCCAAAGTGCACGGAGTGCTGTTAGCTTCCCACCGAAGTGGTACCTATTTATCTACTTGCATTTTTATGTGCTTTCAAATTGCTAGGTTGGCAGGAGCTGGGACAAGTGACAGGAGCTCACTCCATCACATGGTCTTGAACTCCCAACCTTCCAGTCAGCAAGCTCAGCAGCAGCAGTTTAACTCGCAGGGCCACCACGTCCCATCCTTTAAGTGTAAGGCAATGCAAATTTGGGAAAGGCTAGTATAAGTTCACAGAGTAAGTTAGGATAAGAAGTGATAAAGGAAATAGGCATCATACTAGGACTAGGAACAGACAGTACTAAACAAAAAAATACAAGCCAAGCTTAGCTTAGGGGATGAGTTTGGCTGGGTTTGTAATTGTGGGGGCCCGGAGTCTGAACTCTGGTCTCTGTTTGGGTCTCTCCATCCAGGCGGGGCTGGCTGGGGTGGGGCCACCTCTGCTCCCAGGCCTGGGGTTACAGCCTCAGTAAAATTGTAAGGGGAAGAGTGTTCTGGTACCCTAATCCTTCTCCCCTATGGCTAGCCTGTTCAGACCCCCTGGCTGGATGACTTGTCCTAGCTCCGGACACTTAGCCATATCTGCCCCTCATTCCTGGCTGCCCCGACCTTGATGGAGGAGGCCTCTGCTCTGCCCCTTTCAGCTCCCCCCTTAACAGAGCCCCAGCTGCGCACGCCCTGTCCTACTCTTCTCCCCATCCGGGGGCACTCCAGCCTCTGGGCTGCCTCCTCCCAGCACCCTGGGCCAGCGAGCCAGGCCATGCACCCTGCCCTGCTGAGCAATAAGGCCCAATCACGGGGCAGCAGCTTGGTGATGTCATCAGATGGTGCACCAATGCCTGCCACCCTTGTCTGTGCTGGAGCAACCTCTGCGGTGGGCTTGGTGCTGCAGGTTGTGGAGCCAGCCTATGCTGGCAGCTTCTCCCTCCAGCCACCTTGCCCGAACCCTGGGTAGATATTTCTACTTCTGTTAAAAGGTCTATTTTCCACCTAAACACTTGAACGAGAAAGCTTTTTAAGGTATTTACTATCTTTAGATAGTCACATTTAGCCTGGTGCTTTATACAATGCAGGGTTGGGGAGCCTAATGGCACAGGGTCTTCTCATGCCTCAGCTGGAAGGATGGCCGTGCTTCAGCCAGCAGATTGGTGGGGATTGTGCTGCTCAGGTGCTGGGAATCCCTTTGCTGGACCTTTCCCAATGGTATTTACTTTATGTCAAGCTTTGTCTACAAGAAATACATATCCAAAGGCTCTGCTTAAAGTGCCATCTGGAGGCATTATCCCACTATTTTGCATGCGCATGTGCATCTGCATATATTAATCTCCAACCTGCTTCTCGGTAAGCATAAGTTTACATTTAGGAGAATGTCAGAGCAGATATAGGAGATGACTTCTGAATTCAAAGGACATAACCATATTTTTTGTAATGAAGTTGCATCAATTAAAGAATGGAAATGTTGCCATTTTCTCCCAAATTCTGGATTTATACCATTTCCATCATACAAACCCCATGTAAACTCTGGTGCTGTTGTTTTCTTGCATCCAAAATTTCTGGACATTTTTCATCTCTTTATCTGCAGACAATTTCATTCCCCACCAATGAGTGCTCACACAGCTGTTATTAGAGGTAAATGCTTTGGTCTGATTCTGGGAAGGCTGGAGCTTCATGGCATTCATTATTTAGTTATAAATCCCAAGCCCTGGATCTTATAAAAGAATCAAAGGCAATACTCAGAGCATACTTAGAGAGGCAGCACCTTTCAACATTCAGGTAAATTAGTGGATTTTAAGAGCTGGGAGGCTGCTCTCATTGAGCCTTTATGAAAGGTGCCATCTGTGAGTTTTAGTAGTCAATTTGCATAATGGATGGCAATTTTGAGGAACATTGTGTTGTAAAAGCCCACTGGCAGCTCTTTGTTTTCTCAGTTTGGACAAACCTTTAACAATGCTTTATGCAAACTGCTCCTTCCTATGTATTAGAGCCCGGTCCTGAACTAGCTGACTGCCCGGGAGCACAATGGTAGCCAGGTGGCTACTGCTGCATCCCACGGCAGCAGGCAGCTGTGGCAGCCTCTGTCGGGAACTGGTGGTGAGAGTCGCCACTGGTCCTGCCGCTGCTCCACCCCTTCCTCCCACTCCGGAACGCCCACCCCCCCCCCCCTGAAAGGCTGCATCACCGGCAAGGGATGAACTCTCTGCTCACTGGCTCCTTCCGGGGTGTGCACAGACAGCATTGCCATGGCGCCATCCCAGAAAAGGCAGCAATGGCTTACCATTGGCATTGGAGGCGCTTTTATGCCACCATGTCCGACAGTTGCCTGGGCAGTATGAGTGTACCACCCACGGTAACAGGTATAGGACTGGGGCCTTATTATCGCAGACAATCCCAGCAGTCTCAAAATTCTGTAGGCCTAGAAACAGTGAAGAAATCACCAGGTGACTCAGATATGGCTACAGGTCTAAGAGCCCAATCCTAGCCAACTTTCCAGCACTGACATAGTGGTGCCAATGGGGCATGTGCTGCATCCTGCAAGGGAGCAGTACTCACAGAGGCCTCCTCCTCAAGATAAGGGAATCCTTTACCCTAGAGCTGTAATGCCCTTACTCCAGTGCTGGAAAGTTGGTTAGGATTGCGCCCTAAATGGATATCACCATGTAGCTAAGAGGGCAATCCTAAACTGATGTTATGCCGGCGCAGCACTCTTGGGAGGGACCAGAGATGTTGCGAATGTGCCATAAGGCACATCTGCACCATGGAATCAGTCGCTGGACTGGCGCAAGCAGCGGCGCTGATGCCAGAGCACTGCCATACCCATCAGCTGTGCCGGTTGAGCACAGGTGTTGCATGGCCCGCACAGGACTGTGCCAAGGGTGTGCCAGAGGCGTAATGGGGTGGTGCTGGGGGTGGTGGAGACGGGTGGAGACAGGACACGGCCGTTGGGCCATAACTCAACCCCCGTTCCCAGGCTGGGCGGCTTCTGGCCGCTCCAGGCCACGTGGACCTGTGCCTGCAAATCTGCAGGCACAGATCCGAGCAGCCCCACAGGGCTGGCTGGTGCTTACCTTGGGGCAAGGGGAAAGCATCCCCTTGCCTTCTGCTAAGCTGCTGCTGCCTCCTAACGTGCTTGCAAAGCAGCCCAGCTGCACCAACCTGGCTGTTGCAGCGCAGCTTAGCATTGGGCTGCCCATCTGCTTGGCCTGGTGATTGTCTTATTGTTTCTATGCAGAAGGCTGGTTTTTAATAAAAGAGACACATCATCAACAGTCAAAAAGACCTGCAAACAACAGTGAACTGGCATGCAAAGGTAAGATGGGTAATCTGCAGAGAACACTCCACCCCCCCCCCCACTACCAGCTGGTCCTCATTCCGCTCAGCTGTGCTTGTTTCTTGGTTAAACCTCAGCTTTGTTTTTCAAGATCTCTCCTGAACATGCTTTCAGCAACTGGCCACCATTCAATGACATCCTGTTCCCAGTTTGCAGTGCAGGAAATTTGCGGCAAGCCTGAGGAGACCACAGAAAAGGAGCTGGCACTTCCCAGAGGCCTTTCAGGAAAACAAATTTGGTTAATTAGAACCGAAATAGTCTGGGAGAACATGGAGTGGGGCTGGGGTCTAAAAAGCAGGGGAATAAAGACATGTTTTGAGAATGCATGGTGGGAAATGGGGAAAATGTGCTGGGTTGTATTTAGGGTCTGAAAGTGAGGCTAATTCAATGTAATGAGAGGTGAATGGTGCTCAAGACCCGCCTTGGCCACTGGAGACTCCTTATGAGCAGTTTTGCTCTTTCAGTCATTAAATTTTTATGAAGTTTAATAGGCCGGCAGCCCAGAGAGCTGCCGGGATGTTGATTAGCATCATATTTTTCTCTCATTAATGTAGAATCTGATTAGCCATCGTGAAAACCATTTCATCTGACTCTGCAAACAGCATTGTTCTGGTATCGGGCATTACAAGTTTACTTTGTCTGAGGGAATAAGACGCTGGCTCGTTCAAAGCCTCCCATGGCATCTAGCAGTCGAGAGTCTCCCGCTACTTAAAATGCCCCGAGAGGAGTGCAAGCAGAAATTGTCGACTGAATCATAGCATAATAATGCCTTGCATAGAGCTGAATGTTTTATGGGCAAGTCCCGCCTCTAATTTCTAACCTATTGGGTTTGTTGCCAAGCTGGGGCAGAGGTGATTGGCAGCCCAGTCCACAGATTGTTTCATGAGAATACTTGGTGTAAGAGTTAGAAAATATAGCATGTACCTAAACATTACCCATGGATAGAAGCTAATTGTTCCTAGTGGCTGTTTACCTTTGGAGAGGAAAGGATCCAATGGTCAGCTTAAGGCAAAGGTTTGCAAATCTTGGTGTTCTGACAAACCTCAAGTAAAATATTCCAGTGGCTGGCAATCTTCTCTAAAAGTACACTTTAATACATAGGAACATAAGAACAGCCCTGCTGGATTAGGCCAAAGGCCCATCTAGTCTTTGTAGCAGCAGGAGAAAAATGGGATTTCCTTTTCTAAATCATTCTCTTTATTCCTAGGGAAGGTGGTGAGGCTCCGTTAATAGTATAGCTAACAGCTCCTTCCCCTCTCCTTTGGAGCCATTCAGAGCCAATGTAGCCTCTGTTTTGCTTAGCCACTGGGAATAGCTCCAAAAGAGACGGGAAGTGGCCAATTGCAAAACTTAATGCTTTGACCCCCTCTAGCTATGCTACCGGGTCCCACAGGACTGATCAGAGCCTTCCATGAATTGAATAGGTACCCTAAAAGGCTCCCCAGAATGCAATATGTTTCTTGGCACACTAGTACATACACAAAGGATTCTCTAAAGGAGAGCCAAGGTTAGACAGTCTAAAAACCACTAGTGTGGGGAAAATTGTTGACTGAGCCCATCATCTCTTGGATTCTGCAGAAATCTACAATAAGTTGGTTGGCTAAAACATATTTGGTGACTTCTTATCCTTTCTAATGGTAGCAAAAATGGGTTCAAAATCAAGGCTACCCTAAATATCCACCAAGCGAAAGGATGGCTTGCAGGGAGTGGAACCCTTCCCACATACACCCTTAAATCCCTACCATTCTTATACCTATGGACACTGTCCGCAGCTCCTTCATAGTTCCACATTTACGGGCCAAGCAAGACCTCATACTAAATGCATATGATGATGATGATGATGATGATGATGATGATGATGATGATGATGATGATGCTTCTAGGGCACCAGGAGATGGCAAAAGTGGGCAAAACTATGATGAGGGACAGGGAAGTCTTCACACTTTGCCCTCATCATTGGCCACTATGGAAGGTTTTTCTTCTATTTAAGATAGAGCAACAATTAAGATTAGAACAGTGGGAAAAAAGATCATTTTCGCGATCCCCGGCACACTACTTGAAGAAAAACAGTGACTCTCCAGGTCATCCACTGCATTTTAGTTTAACCCTCAAACTGTGTTGATCTCTTGCTAGCATGTAGTCATATAAGGCAATCAAGGATCACATAACCAGGGTGATGATGTCATGAATACACGTAGCCAATTAGATTCATCTCTATTACACTGTAATGACAATAATTCAGAGTGAAGGTACTGGAATTTCTCCTGTCCTTGTTCTTGCCCCATTTGCATAGCCTCTGAAAAATTGCCAGAAGTGAGTAGCTTTCGGAGCACATGAAAGTGCTCACAAAAAAACATCCCTCCCCTGTTTCCGTTGAGCCTTATTCAGATTGTGAACACCATAAATGTCCTGATTATAGACTTCGAACTGTGCTGTCAGGTTTTAAATCCCAACCAGATTTTGCAATAAAACTGGATAGAATCCAAGTTGGCTGCCATGACGAAGAGTTAGCACTAGCTATTTCAGTCCCATTAGCAGACACATATCCTCCCTGACTGTTCCTGGGAGATGGAAAGACAACTTTTTAAATCTCCGACCTCTTGTTTGTGTCTTATTTCTATGCCATTTTGTTATCTCCATTACTCAGATGGGGAACTAAAAAACAGTGAGATCAATAACTTGGTCTCTAAAGTATTCAGATACTGTTGAAATAAATATAATAGGAATGGTGCTGACAAATCAGTTTTAGACACAGATCCTAAGCAATTTCTCTGCTGTAACTGAAGTTCTCTATGATAGAGCAGGAAATAGAAATTGATTTACCCAGATCTCAGAATAGTAGTTTACAACTGATTCTGGTTTTTTTTTCTGTTGACCGTGTCTCTGAAAAAGAAAAAAAAAACTTGTTCAGTTTGGGATCAGTGTCAGAGGGTGAAAGACTGGGAAAAGCTTATTTCATAGTTTTCTGTTTCACAGAGTATAATGTTTGGATCACGCCCATAGTCAGAGAGGCCAGAACACAGACATGTGCCATCCCCCCCCTGACTCCAAGAGCAGCGATGGGATCTACAAATGAACAAGGGGAATGCTGGGCAGGATGTAGGCGGGACTTCCGCTTGAGTGGTAGCCTGTCATAGCGTTCCGCGGCTGCCCTGGCCTCAGGAGCAGTGATGTCATTCAGGGGAAATGGACCAGAACGGGCATTCCGGATCCTAACGGGCTCCGTGGCTGGTTCCGGGTTCCCGACAAGTGCCAATCAAAGGTGAGTTCCTGTTCCTAAATCATTTGAATGACACCACTGCTCAGGGGGGCTCCTGCTCGCCGCGGGGGACAGGTGAGGGTCGCGCCAGGTGCCTGGGCGAGCAGTGGGGGGCGCGCTAACCAGGGGCAGCCCCCCCAAGGCCAGAACAGCTGCGGAATGCTACAGATGGGCAGCCAATCACGCGGAAGCCCCGCGTAAGTCCCGCCCAGCATTCCCCTTGATCATTTGTAGATCCCATCGCTGTCCAAGAGTGATCCAAATGCACTTTATGGTGTCCCTTGTGCTGGCCCAACTTTGCTGGCCCAACTGTGCCAGTCTAACTCCAGGTTAGGATTGTGCTCAAAATAACATTTTCCCCAATATCAGAAGGGCTCCTTCTCCTAGCTTGTGGCTGCCATTTTTCCCCCAATTCCTCTTAGAATTATGTTGTGCTATGTTATGATGGCCATCAACCAGATGGCAGAGAACCACTACCATTCGAAATAACTGACATTGCCCCCCCTTAAATTGTCAGAATGGGTCTCCAATTGGGTTGCCTGAAAATAAGGCAGAAAATTGGGGCCATTTTGCCTCAACCCTAAAAATAGCCTTATGCTTAAGCATATTATCAGATCACTAGGACTGAAATGTTATTCAAGCTTTCCTGGAAGTAAGCCCTATATAACACAATGGGGCTTATTTCTGCTAACTGGACAAGAGGTACTTTTCCAAGTGGTGTTTGGGCTGTGACTTTGCACAAGGTTTGAATTTCTGCAATCCTTCTGTGGTCGTATAATTGTAGGTCAATGTGATGAAATGCAAGTACCACTATGGATAAGTGACTATTACCTTTTTAAGAGGGGAAAATACATGTTAGCAACAATCTCTTTCATACTGTGGGTGTGCATTTCTGAGAACACTTGCCCCAGAAGATTAACGGAGATTTCAAACCACATGGTGAGCGTACATATGTCAAAGAGAAATGGAACATGCTGTCGATTCTCCAGTTGGACCCAAAAGGTGTGATCTCAGTGAAGTGCTCAATAGTTGGTCTGCTTGGCAAGTTGTTCCCCATCTGTTCCCCACCTCAAATAAGGGCAATCTGCTGTTCCACCTCACAACTTATTTTTAGGATGAGCGTGGGAATGATTTTAAATCACTGATAAGCATTGTAGAAATGATATCAATCAATCAATCAATCAATCAATCAATCAATCAAGGTACTTATATATCGCTTTTCAACACAAAGTTCACAAAGCGGTTTACAGGCAAATAGTAATAATAATAAAGTTAAATGGCTCCCTGTCCCAAAAGGGCTCACAATCTAAAAAAAGGCAGACCGCCAGCAACAGCCACTAGAAAGACCGTGCAGGGGTGAAGAGGGACAGTTACTCTCCCCCTGCTAAATATAAGAGGAGCACCACTGGAAAAAGTGCCTCTTGTCCAGTTAGCAGGGGTAAACAGCATAACAGCAGCAGCCAGTAGCTTAGCTAGAGGGGGGCAAAATGGGACTACAGACATAACAACATGCTGATTGAGTGACCAGCCTTGTGGGGGGTCCAAGGGGTTAGAGGAGCCGCAGCAGCAGCAGAGCCACTGGCGCCACCACTGCTCGCCTGCCCACTTGAGCTCCTGCCGCCACCACTCCTGAAAAGGTGAGTGGTGTTGGGCCCTCCTGCCCACCTCTATGCTTGGAGCGCTCCCAAATGGAGCATGGCATGGCATGGTGCGCCGGGGGGCAGCAATCATCGACCCGGCTGGGGCGGAGCCTTGCCTGCATCCTCCACTGGTGTAAGCAGCCCGAGCTACTTACTGTCACAGACATTCTGGGCAGTGATGGCAATGTGTAGGCACTCATTGAACCAAACAGCATCTCTTGCACTTTGCCACCGCTGCCCAGAATGGCTCAAGTGGTGAGTGGGAGGGACTGCTTACATGGCGTTGCCGTAAGTACCTGCAGTACTTTCTGTTTTGCCCCCCTCTAGCTATGCTACTGGCAGCAGTCTAAGAGTCTGATCCTATGCCTATCTACTCAAAAGTAAGTCACATTATAGTCAATGGGGCTTACTCCCAGGTAAGTGTGGTAAGGATTGCACCGGATGACAGTGGTTCTCAAACTTTTGAGCACATTCAGAACCCACCTGAAAATAAGTTTCACTTTTCCAGTTGCTCAAGCCTTTGTGGCTAAAATGGTGATTGGGCGATGGTGCTCCCCCTCCCGCAAGTAACAGGTTGTTTAACCCTTGATGCAAATGGCCTAATCTCCTTTTTCATTTTTGTGAACCACTAAAAATGGGGTCGTGACCCACTGGTGGGCGACAGACCCACAGCTTGGGAACTGCTGGTCTAAGAGAAAGAAGAAAGTTTAAGGGAGGTTTATGGGAAAGTACATCTCAGTGCATCCCCCTTTCCATAATGCAGAAGGGCAATCAGGACACTGTACAAAACACGAGCTCAACACATTCCATTTTTATGCTGCTATTCTTGTTTTTTCCTTTCTTGCCTTAAGAGTAAAAGAATTTGCCTTTAATGGATGATCTGAGCCATCCCAACTAATGGCTGTGGTTGAAAACCACCTCCCGTAATCCCAGGTGAATCATTTTGTCTCAAAGGGCTTCGGAGGGCATTTTACCTGCCTGGCATGGTTAGAGACGTAATTAGTTAACACGGATAGTTAACAGTTTCAGTGAAGGCATTAAACTCAGGTCATTATTAATTATGTAAATTCTCCTTCTTCTTTCTGTCAGAACAGAAGAATAAAGTAAACACAAATGGATCAAACTGCTGTTGAATAGGAAACTTTATGTTAATATTGCAAAGTGCTTGGCAGGAGGTGGCAGTGACATTAATCTCCCGAGGATGGGGACCCGCAGGAGCTCAAATATTATTAATTGTTACTCACCGGGTAGCCAAGCAGGAACCATTTGTTATTTTTTGAAATTACTGCAGCCTTACCTTCAGCTTTTCAGGTTGGTCATTGTTAAGGCACCATACAGTATATGCATACCGTGAGTTTCTTACTCCAAAGAACATTGTTTTCTCTATTGTTTTTCCTCCCACAACTTATTTGGAATTTGGAATTTGAGAGGGTGGGGTGTTGATCTGCTCAAGTAAAGGTCAGCACATTAACAATGCAGAACTATACATGTCCACTCAGAAGCAAGTCCCATAGTATTCATTGGGACTTACCCAGTGGCAGTCCTGCCATTGTTTGAAGGGGGGGCAAATGCCCTGGCTGCCCCTACTACCAGATCCTTTAAGGGTGGCATTCTGCCCTCTGGGGAACTGGAACAAGAAAATAATAACAATAACAATAACAATAACAACAACAACAACAACAACAACAACAACAACAACAACAACAACAACAATAATAATAATAATAATAATAAAAAATTTATTTATATACCGCCTTTCTTAAGATCACTAGATTTCTCTAATGGTTGAACATAGGCAGACTTTCTCACAAACCCGAAGGTTTTTACAATTTACAGAATGTTCAAGAACAACACTCCTACAGATCTTTCTTTCTGGATTTAGCCTTCTTTCTTTAGCCACCCGTCTGTCGTCTGCTGGCTGATGAGGCTTCCCTGCTGCCACCAGAGATGCAGCTGATTTCAGCACACTCCTCCTCCCACGAGGCAGCTGAAACTCAGCTTGTAATCAGCCGCAGTTTCCAAGGTCTGCTGCTCGCAGAGACTTCCGGCAGTCCCGAGCGCACGACCTTGAGATCTTCAGGTGTTATCTTCGGGCAAACAGAGGCATTAACCCTCTTGGCTAAATCTTCTGCCCACTAAATCTTCTTCCCTCCAAAATAAACACTGTCCAAAGGTGTTAAACACTTTCGGACAGCAGTGGACCTCCGTGTGAGGCTCTGTGAGGCTCCAGTAGGTAGGGGCAGTGGTCTGGGAGGGGGGGCGTCTGTCCTCAGACCTGGCCCCAGGGCAGCTACAGGGCCAGGGATATGACTGGACTTACCTCCAGGAAAGAGTGTCTAGGATTGCAGCTGAACAGCCCAGTCCTATGAGCTCTTAGCACAGTCGGAACTAATGTTTCACTACTGGCAACTGCCTTATGGGCACTCCAACAGTGTGTGAAGGCATGTGCTGCCAGAGCTGCAGCAGGAAGGGCCAGAGCCTTCGCATGTGCACTGGGACAGTAAGAAGAACTCCCTGGTGTGAGTAAGGCCGTGGAGGAAGTGGAACAGGCATGGGGAAAGGTGGAATGAGGTGGCAGTGGGGGTGGCAGGAGGGCAGGGGGGAAAGTGTGGATTGGATCAGCAAAGCCAGCAGTGATGGGTACCAAATCCTAGTCCCCTTCCTGGACCTTGTACACGTCCATGCAGACCTGGGCCAGTGAATTCTCGAGTCTGAATAGACTCCCTCCAATAGACTCTCTCCCCAAGTAAGAGAGCAGAGGGGGTGAGAGTGAAAGTGGGAGGATCAGAGGAGGATTGGCACAGGGACCAGAGCGGTGTTTCAAGGGTGGGAGGGGGTGAATCCCTGTGTTTTCCAAGTTCAGAAAAAGGCATTGGCAATTTAAAAACAAAGTTCAAGGTCAAAGTCTGCCACCTTTCATGCCACTCTATTTGTGTTTGGGTAGAAGAAAGTAATAGTCCTATCCTCTCAGAAGCTTTGGTGAGCTTCCTTCTTTAAAGACATTAGATTTCTCTTTGGTTTTTGTTCTTTTCTGCGTTAAATGCACCCTTTGACTCTCCTACGCAGCTCACTGGGTGTCAGATCTGTGAGGATGTGCATAATTCAGTGTGGCATAGAAACTGATGGCTTTAGCATTGGGCATGTTTATTATTATTTTTTTCTTTGCAAGGCTTAAGCATGTCATTTGCTGTCACATGTGTCCTTGTGAGATCCTGGCAGGAAATCAATTTGATGTTCAGTGTCAAACAGTTTCCTTTAATGTCTCTAGATAACATTTGTGTGTCTTCCACCCTGTAGGAGTTATGTACAAACCACCTGCGGGTCAACGACAAAGGACTCGGCATGAGCAAGTCGTGCACAAAATTCCAAGCCAATTTGCAAGCGATAGGCTCTGTGTGCAAACGCTCGTGAGTCTCCATGGAGCACCTTCTCCTAGACTTTCTAAATGCATTGGTATTATTCTAGGTTCTGAAGCATCCAGTTTTGTCATGAGCTCACAAACCCTATGCAGTCAGGGATGGGAATTTGGCCAAATTGGGACCCCTTCCTAGAGGGGCACCATACTAGGGTGGTGAGCGGAGCACCCATAGCTGGCACCTTGCTGTGTAGCCAATGCTCCGGCATGGAATCTTCCACGCTGAGGTGTCACAAGGAGAGAAAGGGACGGGGAGCATTGCTAAACAGCCTTCCCTCCCGCCTGCACTTGAGCACGACTGGCTTGAAATTGGCCCCGTAGAAGCATTTGGCCATGATGCCACTGCCATGTGCCTCACCACTGCTGCTCATCCTGGTGAGTGGAGCAGTCATGGGAGTAGGGAGCTCTACCCCCCCCCTACAAAAAAAATTGCATTGGCCCCCACGGCTCCTAAAGTCAGCCCTGTATACAGTGCTTCCATGCTGAAACACTCAGTACTTGAAACTGACTGCTATTGCACTCAAGCCTGGACACTCTTTACAAGCCATTGTGCTTGAAGAATCACTGCTCCTAGTGAAAAAAGCAGTACTGCACATGATGCTGGGACAGTATCCTGCAAACACTGTCAACAGACCCAGTGGCAGGGGGTAGCAGCAAAGCGAATGCAGCTGGGAGACATACAACATCTTCGCTGAAGTCACTATTCCCAATGGTGGTGTGGTTGTTAAGTGGAGTGGAGACCATTCAGACTCTACTGGAGCTATATCTAAAGCTGGGCTAGGCTCTTGGAAACCTCCTTTTATTTATCTCATGGCACATTGAGAGAGAGCAGGAGGAGGAGGAAAAGGAGCAGGATGTTGCAATGAGATGCAATTTTTTTAATCTTGTTGTCTTGTGCTCTCTGAGGCATCTGGTAGGCCACAGTGAGATACAGGAAGCTGGACTAGATGGGCCTTTGGCCTCATCTAGTGGGGCTCTTATGTTCTTATGGTGTGTATAGCTCTTTCTCTGCATGGTTCCTAGGGGAAGCAGATGAGACATAGAAGCAGTAATGCTATCTAGCCGGTATGCTGGGCGGGAGTTTCGTTTGAGCGGCAGCCCGCCCGTTGCGTAACGCTGCGTTCTGCCGTTGCAGTGGGCGGGGCGGTGGGCGGAGCGGCGGCGGAACACAGCATTACGCAACAGGCGGGCTGCCGCTCAAACGAAACTCCCGCCTAGCGTACTGGATAGATAGCATTACTGCATAGAAGCATTGTGAAACAGTCTCCACATACTCCAAGTTCCTGTTATCCCTGCCCACCACACAGTCTTTACCTACATTAACTGAGCATTAACAGCAATCTGTTCTGTCTGAGGAATAGTGGGGTGGTCTTCTTGAGGGCATCTCAATAAAATGTTATTATTGTTGGAGTTGGCACAACTCCATCTGCTGTCCAGAGGGGGCAGGCTAATGTCCAAACGGGGAAAATGTGATGTCCTATGACCCAGACCCTTCTTACCTGTCCTCTCTGTGATTCCTGCGGGGTGGTGGGGTGGGGTGGTGGTGGCCTTGACCTTATTTCCTTCCCTTCTCCTCTGAGCACGTCCCTTTTGTCCTCTGACCACCAAGCTGATAAGATGTGCATACCAAGGGCTCTGATGCCATCTTAAGCACACCTCCATGCATGGCGATGCAGCTATAGGGCCTTGCCTTCCAAGTGTTAGTTGTACCTCTGATCCTAATCAGACACTGTAAATATGCACTGGATGAGTACACCTTTCTTTTTGCATCTTTACCAAGCCTCTGCCTCATGTGTCTTTTGTTAATAGTAGTCAGCCTGGGTGAGGGAGATTCCCGTGAGGTGATGTCCTAAGGGGGATAATCCGCTGCTCACCCTACACTGCTTTCCCCCATCACCAATAAGAAATTTCCAATAATTATGTACCTGAATGCTCCAGTAGCCGCAGGGGATCCGTTCCATTGGAAACCTCCCCACCACGGATATGGAAACTGCAGATACAAAGGACACCTCTGGTAGCCCTCTCCACATGCCCATTCATGTTGTTAAAAAACTTATCCCAGCCAAAGTATCTTGCTCAACTAGGTCACTATAAACTGCCTCCCAGCAGCCTGGATGTTTGAAAACAAAAGCTAGATGGAGGTTAATGGGAAGCGAAGCCTCAAAGCTACCCTAATTGTCTGGGCAAAGGGAAAGGACTTGTTCATCCAACAGGAGATCTTTCAGGGGGCCAGGAGCCAGTTATCTGAAGAGTAAATGGATTCCCCTCATCCCACCCCCAGCATTAGGCAATATGGCAAGGCCCTATGACCCGAATCGAGAAAAATTGGTCCCACAATAAAATATGTTTTCTTATTTTCATTCTCAGAAGCAATTAGTGAGCAAACCATGTTTCCTACAAAGAGCACCACATCAAAAATACATAATGCAAGTGGATGAGACGGTATCACATGAAATTGTCCCAACTTTGGGCCTGCACTGGAACACAACTTGGAGGATCAGGACATGGCTGACGCTAGGATGGTTTGTGTTCTGTGAAACACGGAGTACATCTTTGGGAATCACCACAACAAAGCGGCATGCAAGAAAATACTGTGTGCAATTCAGAACTCAGCCTGATGCCAGGGAAACGTGTTTTTTTTTTTTCCCGAGGCACTGAAGGCAGCCAGGAAAATTGGGGCTCTGGGGAATTTGGGGGCTTTATATAAGAGTATATTTAATAGACCTTGTCAAAACTACTAAAAGAAGTGTATTAACCCTTGTAATTTATGTTTACTAACCTGTCTGAGAGTCTCCCTCCAGGCCTACCACAACTAATGTTCATGTTCTAAACCTAGAACTGCTTTGTCTGTGTGGTGAAAACTACACCTTTTTTTCCTAACTGAACAAAGAATTTTGTATAATAAAAGCTGTAGGCTCTGGAGTACAGCAAACTCTCTCTCTCTCTCTCTCTCTCTCTCTCTCTCTCTCTCTCTCTCTCTCTCTCTCCCCCTCCCCCCCCTTAATACAGCTCTCAGAATAATTAGCCCCATCCTTCATAGGAGCTTTTCCATTGTTTGAAGACCCAACTGTCTCTAATAATGCTCCCAAGCTCCTCTCAGGGCTATAAAAGCTGTGCAGTGTAGCAACAATATTTGTGAATTCAGATTTCCGAATGTTGTGAATGGGGTAGGTGTTTTTTTCCCCCCTTATTGACATGTATGGAGCACTCTCGCCTACGTCTCTACAAAGCACTCATTTTTAAAGCTTCAGATGTGCCACCTTGTGCTGTGATCTCGACAGATCTCGCCAGCTGAGCAGGTCAGGCTGGGTTAATATTTGCATTGGAGCTCTCTCAAGAGCTT
Organism: Lerista edwardsae; assembly: GCA_029204185.1. Classification (NCBI taxonomy): domain Eukaryota; kingdom Metazoa; phylum Chordata; class Lepidosauria; order Squamata; family Scincidae; genus Lerista; species Lerista edwardsae. The sequence goes on from JAJKFI010000078.1 coordinate 4,502,941, forward strand.
TGCAGTAGGTCCAGTGATGCAGAAGGTGACCCTCTTCCATCTAGCTGAGATCGGGATTGCAATCGCTATGTTAGTTGTGACTAAGAAGCGTTCAGCTGTTGGAAATGTGCTTTCCTTTGAGTGGTATAATCCAATGCTTTGATGTCAACGATGAGTATTAAACTAGGGACAATTGGGTCTACAGCAGGCCCTATTGCCTGGGCTTTTTTAAAAAGTCATTTTGAGCTTTTTAATACACAATCCCTTTGTTGTTATTTAGTTTTTTTTTAAAAAAAATTCATATAACCAAACAAAGGCCAAAGACAGCACCTATAAGATAAATTACTGGAGAATATAAACACAAATCAATTAAATAGAGAGGCACTAATCACTAGCCAGCATAAACAAAATGCAAAAACATGGTTTAAATTACCTATGTGCATTTAGCCCAGCAGCACCGAGGACAGTTCATTATCCCCAAACGGTTTGTGTTAACATATTTCTACCCTAACTCTCCAACCCTCAAGGCAGCTTACAACAATTATAAAAACCCATCAACACAGTCCAAAATATTTTTAGATGTAATAAAAAGAGCAGCGGCGACATGAACCCCACATATTGCTTCCCTTTTCTATCAAGCACCAAATACAGAAAGGAAGGAATAAGGCCAGCGGGAATGGAACGTGTTGGGGGTTGATAACGCCCAGGATCTGAAAAGAAAAGAAAAAAAAAACCTCTGCTATTTTGTGGCAGGAGGGAAGAAGAGACTGTCATGGGGGAAAGACATAGTTACAACTTGTTGAGGTTCTAAATAGCAAGATATGTCTTGGGACTCAACAGAAAGGTGGTATAAAGCTGGAACGTGCCATTAATAAATGAAATGGGTGCAAATAATAGCTTTGTGTGTTGGAGACACTTGAGAGCAATATTTTAGGCCTGAAATTTCAACTGTATGCTGTTATGAACCCCTTCCCACCCAAACCCCATCAGGAACAGGATGAAATAAACTAGAACAGACTTTTTCTAACTCAGTATCATGTAAAACACTGTGGCAGATATTATGGCATGTTCACAACACATATTTGGGAACACAGAAGTACTTTAACCGTGCACACACACCCCAATGAGCATGCAAGGCAGAGGTTTGAGTTAACTGGGCCACAGTATTGAAACTTATTATACCAGACCTACAGTACAAAAAATTACTCAAACCCCATGCATGTGCAGTTAGAACAGATACAAGGAAATACTTTTCTTTACCCAGTGGGTAATTAATCTGTGGAACTCCTAGCGACAGGAAGTGGTGAGGGTGTCTGGCCTTGATGTCTTTAAAAGGGGCCTGTCAGATTTCTGGAAAAAAAAGTCCACTGCAGGCTACATACCATGATGGCTGGTGCAACCTCTTGGGTTTAGAAGTTGGCTACCTCAGAATGTCAGGTGCAGGGGTGGTGGCAACAAGATGCAAGTATCTTATGTCAGGTGTGGTCCTGAGGCATCTGATGGGCCACTGTGAGATACAGAAAACTGAACAGATGGGCCTTTGGCCTGACCCAGTGGGGCTCTCTTATGTTCTCATGTGCAGGACATTTGTTGGGGGAGCTAAGCCTCTACCTTTCCCAGGTGATACGGATGATTAATGGTTGTACCAGCTGACTCTAGGCTGAACCCAGTCAGAGACCAGGTGAGCCTATCGCAACCAACCCCGAAGAGTTGAGGCAACGGAAGGACACAGGCACCCATAGGCCAAGCCTTGCAGTAGCGGTTGCCAATTCAAGCCACAGGGCTTGCCAGCCAACCTCATTGAGTCAGACAAGCCAAGATTCTATCATCTGTGATTATGTCTAAGAAGGAAACAAAAGCTGCATTTGCACATGTAAACAGTTACACACACACAAAATCATTCATGCCCAACAGGGCACTTTTGTTCCCATCTGCTTTAAAAAGAAAGATCAATCTGAATCAAGTTAGAGTCCCTTAAATAAAACAAAAGGTAATGCTGATGTATGGACTTTTCTACCTTGTAATTCGTTTTTAAAATTGGCTTTTCTTTTTTATTTTAAAATAAATTAAATTGTAAATAAAAAAAACCCTTTATTGAGAACAGTTACACAATAGCATTGTTAGACATACTGCCAAAACATTCTTCGGTGTGATGAGAATGAGCATCCGTTTTACAATCACAGCGCAATCCTTTGCTATACCAGCACAGCAGTTGCTGCCCCAGGACTGCCGGGATGGGCTTTTGTGCTGCCATAACTGGACTTATTGCGGCAGATCGTGATAGGCCTAGATTGCACCATATGTCCCCAAGTTAGGTCCTTGTTCTGTTCCAGGGGATGGTTCAGAAGTTGGGGAAGGATCAGGGAGACACCAGGTCCAGGCCGCGGGCAGGAGTTTGGAGCCCCCTGGACTTGAGAGAAGGGTGATGCAGAATCTCACACTACAGCCTGGTCCTTTCTATCCTGTCCAGGATACCTACACAATTAAGTGCAGAAGTGTAATAAAATAAGTGGTAATACGTATGGGAGCCAAGTCATTTGTATTATGAGTGCTAAAGTGCTAAAGCTCCTCCTACCGCCCATCAACTGCTTCATCTTAATTTCTTTTTCAAAGAAATAGTATTTACATCATACATGCTCATTGCAGTTGCTTACACTGGGGAAGAAGCTGCCTTGACCTTATACAAAATACTGGTAAAGGTTTATAACAGCCACTGTTATACCATTCGGCATAATTCATCTGCCACTGGGCTAAGGATATGTCATATTTTAAAGTCAGATGATTGCAAAACTCCCTTCCCACAATAAGCTTTTGTAGTTTCACTTTGAAAGGTAATTTCTCAATACCCAAAGAAGCTATAATGGGGAATGCAGACGCAGTCGATCCATGAATATTTAAAGCACCTGTAGCTTGCGTCAGCTCTTGCAAAAGGAAGTCAGGATTCTGAACTCTGGGGTCTTGGCAGGTAAATAAGAAAGTGTGGTGGGAGAAGAGAGAGAGAGAGACTTTGAAGTTGAAATGCTTTACATTTTTCCCACATGGTCTGTCACTTTTCGTAGCTATGATAAGCAGGACTGAGTATTTGTCTAAGTTACACAGAATACCTTTGAATCCTTCTTGTTTCAGGCTTGACATCCGATTGAATATGAAAGCTAATGCAATCATTGTGTCCTAAGCCTTCTTTATTAGACAGGTTAAAGTCGGCAGCCATCGAGGGATGCTTTTCCACTCAATTCTTATCAAGCTAAGTGAAATATAAAGCAGATCCCTCTTTGCAGGGACTCTTGTTTGCTACATCATCCAGTCACTCTTCCATTTGAAACAACCAGTTGCCAGTTTGGCTCTTAACTCTGGGTTATAACGCCTGTCACTTCTCTGATGAAAGCTGGATTTGGTCAAAGTTACAGCAGTCCTACTAAAGTACCATTGTACCTTTGTATCCAGTTCTAGTTACCAGGTATTTTTGCTAAAAAAAATAACCACAGGAATTTAGTTATTGGAGTAAACCAACATTTACACCCCATATTCCCAATCAAAGATTCCCAAGGCAGCTCACTAATATGTTAAAACAGCTCCTTAGTAATGGATGCTAACCAGTGATGTCATTCAGGGGGAACGGACCAGAACGGGCGTTCCGGATCCTAACGGGCTCCGTGGCTGTTTCCGGGTTCCCGACAAGTGCCAATCAAAAGTGAGTTCCTGTTCCTAAATCATTTGAATGACACCACTGATGCTAACCTGAAATACCATTAAAAAGACAACAGAATAAACCAGTTTTACCTATCCCCATCAATGGAGGTACTTAATCAATAAATTATGGAGATATTTTTGCCCTTCATTGCTACCCATTGCACATCCAGAAGGTGTAGGTGCTCTGAGCAGAGCTTCTGAGAAATATCTTAGAGCGCAATCCTAACCAGGAGTTAGGCCGACACAGGTAGGCCAGAAAAGTTTGGCTTGCACAAGGGACACTGGAAAGCGCATTTGGACCACTCCAAGGACGGCGCACATCTGTCTGCTGGCCTCTCCGACCCCAAGAGTAGTCCAAACATACTTTATGGTGTCCCTTTTTGGTGTCCCTTCACTTGAACCAAAATGGAACCAGGCTGCTGGCGCTTAATATTAAAAAGGTGGCAGAGCAGCTTTTAAACTGATCCCTGGGGGAAAGCCGACAGGAGCCGAGTGGCGTCCGGTTCGGAACTCCTCATCCCTAAGGGAAGAGGAGGGTGGAGGAGTACCAAAGAGTAATGGAGGAGTAGGAAATAGAACTTCTAAGCTGAGTGTAAGTGACAGTTTGTCCAGTAAAAAGAGAGGAGGGGAAAAAGGATCAAAAAACAGTCCCTCTTTAGAGAACCCCGTATATAGGTGTTATTATGCGAATGCTCGAAGTCTCCGAGTAAAGATGGGGGAACTGGAATGTTTGGTTGCTAGGGAAAACATTGATATAGTAGGCATAACGGAAACCTGGTGGAGTGCACAGAACCAGTGGGATACTGCCATCCCAGGCTATAAACTCTATAGGAGGGACAGGGAAGGGCGTGTTGGCGGAGGGGTGGCCATCTATATCAAAGAAGGGATTGAATCCAGCAGAGTAGAAACTGAAGGTGGGCCAGACTCCACCATGGAGTCACTGTGGGTTAAACTGCCAGGCCGTAAAAGCAATGTAATAGTGGGGGTGTGCTATCGTCCTCCCGATCAAAAACTTGAAGGTGATCTTGAAATGAGGAAACAAATCAGGGCTGTGACCAAGAGAGGCAGGATTGTAATCATGGGGGACTTCAATTATCCTCATATTGACTGGGTCAACTGCTGCTCTGGTCAAGAAAGAGAGACCGGATTCCTTGACAAGCTGAATGACTGTGCCTTAGAGCAACTAGTCATGGAGCCAACCAGAGGACAGGCGACTCTGGATTTAATATTGTGTGGTACTCGGGATCTAGTTAGGGATGTAAGTGTTACTGAGCCATTGGGGAACAGTGACCATGCTGCGATTGGTTTTGCCATGCATGTCCAGGATAGAGTGCAGAGCAAATCTGACACAAGAACCCTTGACTTTCGAAGGGCAGATTTCCCTCAGATGAGGAGACTAGTTAGACAGAGATTGAAAGGGAAGGTAAAAAGAGTCCAATCCCTCCAGGCTGCATGGAGGCTGTTTAAAAAAACAGTAGTAGAGGCCCAGCGGAAGCGTATACCGCAAAGAAAGAAGGGTTCGACAAGGTCCAGGAGGGTGCCTGCATGGCTGACAAACAAAGTTAGAGAAGCTGTAAAGAGCAAAGAAGCTTCTTTCCGTAAATGGAAGTCTTGCCCCAGTGAGGAAAATAAAAAACAACATAAACTCTGGCAAAAGACAAGTAAGAAGGTGATACGGGAGGCCAAGAAAGCGTTTGAGGAACGCATGGCTAGCAACATAAAAGGGAATAATAAAAGCTTCTTCAAATATGTTAGAAGCAGGAAACCTGCGAGAGAGGCGGTTGGCCCGCTGGATGGTGAGGGAGGGAAAGATGAGATAAAAGGGGACTTGGAGATTGCAGAGAAATTAAATGAATTCTTTGCGTCCGTCTTCACAGCAGAAGAACTTGGGCAGATACCACAGCCTGAACAGCCCTTCCTAACGAAGGAATTAAATCAGATACTGGTTAATAAAGAAGATGTTTTAGATCAAATTGATAAACTACATTTAAATAAGTCACCAGGCCCAGATGGTATACACCCAAGAGTAATTAAGGAACTAAAGAATGAAGTTGCTGACCTCTTAACTAGAGTATGCAACTTGTCCCTTCAAACGGCCATGGTGCCAGAGGATTGGAGGATAGCCAATGTCACGCCAATCTTTAAAAAAGGGAGAAGGGGGGACCCTGGAAACTACAGGCCGGTCAGCCTAACGTCTGTTCCGGGTAAGATGGTGGAAAGCCTAATCAAAGATAAAATCCTAAAACACGTAGAGGAACAAGTACTGCTAAAGGAAAGTCAGCATGGCTTCTGTAAGGGTAGGTCTTGCCTCACAAACCTTTTGGAATTCTTTGAAAAGGTCAACAGGCACGTGGATGTGGGTGAACCTGTGGATATCATATACCTAGATTTTCAGAAGGCATTTGACAAGGTCCCCCACCAAAGACTGCTGAAGAAACTTCACAGTCAGAGAATAAGAGGGCAGGTCCTCTTATGGATCCAGAATTGGTTGAGGGCCAGGAAACAGAGAGTGGGGGTCAATGGGCAATTTTCACAATGGAGAGAGGTGAAAAGTGGAGTGCCCCAGGGATCTGTCTTGGGGCCCGTGCTTTTCAACTTATTCATAAATGACCTGGAGACAGGGATAAGGAGCGAGGTGGCTAAGTTTGCAGATGACACAAAACTTTTCCGGGTGGTAAAAACCAGAAAGGATTGTGAAGAGCTCCAGAATGATCTCTCCAAGTTGGAGGAATGGGCAGCCAAATGGCAGATGCGTTTCAACGTAGACAAATGTAAAGTGATGCACGTTGGGGCAAAAAACCAAAACTTTACCTATAGGCTAATGGGTTCTGAGCTGTCTGTGACAGCTCAGGAGAGAGATCTTGGGGTGCTGGTGGACAATTCAATGAAGGTATCGACCCAGTGTGCATCAGCAATTAAGAAGGCCAATTCCATGCTTGGGGTCATTAAAAAAGGGGTTGAGAATAAAACAGCCAATATTATCATGCCATTGTACAAATCAATGGTAAGGCCACACCTGGAATATTGTGTCCAGTTCTGGTCGCCGCATCTTAAAAAGGACATAGTGGAGTTGGAAAAGGTGCAGAAGAGAGCGACAAAAATGATTACGGGGCTGGGGCACCTCCCTTATGAAGAAAGACTGCAGCGTTTGGGGCTCTTCAGTCTAGAAAAAAGGCGCCTGAGGGGGGACATGATTGAGACATAGAAAATTATGCATGGAAGGGATAGAGTCGATAGAGGGATGTTCTTTTCCCTCTCTCAAAACACCAGGACCAGGGGGCATCCACTAAAACTGAGGGTTGGGAGAGTTAAAACAGATAAAAGGAAGTACTTTTTTACTCAGCGGGTAGTTAATCTGTGGAACTCCTTGCCACAGGAGGTGGTGATGGCATCTGGTCTTGATGCCTTCAAGAGGGGATTGGACAGATTTCTGGAGGAAAGGTCCATCGTGGGCTATAGGCAATGATGGATTGTGCAACCTCCTTACAAAGGTGGTGGGCTACTGGTACCGGGTGCAAGGGAGTGGCAACAGGATGCAAGCATCTTGTAGTCTCATGCCTTCCTGGGGCACCTGGTGGGCCGCTGTGAGATACAGGAAGCTGGACTAGATGGGCCTTTGGCCTGATCCAGCAGGGCTCTTCTTATGTTCTTATGTTCTTGTGCCAGCCTAACTTTGCTGGCCTAACTGCACTGGCCTAACTCCAGGTTAGGCTTGTGCTCTTAGTAAGAAGGCAGGGGCATATGGGAACAAGCATAGGCACCCTAGCCCAGAGGCACGCATATTCAATGTCACACAGTCAGCAAACAAAAAACAACAGTTTAAACAGTGCAGGTGATTCTGCCTGCCATTCTATGTATGAAATACTTCCCCTGGAGGGAGCCTGAGGTTTGAGAATGAAGCTGCTTGGTCTCAGTTCTGTCTCAGCCTGGGTCTCATCATTTTTAAAGAGTCAAGTACACGTTTACTGGATGCCAGGGCTAGTCAAGGCAATTTTGAGTATACACAATTTGAGCTTGATGTGCCAACTCTGGATGCAGGTTGACCATAGAAATCAAAATCAGAATTGTGCCTTGTACATATCACTAACCTTCTGGCTCTACCTCCAAGACAGCTTCCCACACTCCCAGTCAGGCATTGTAGCACACAAGCATCAGCCCAAGAGATTAAGGTGAAAAGCCACACAGTTTTATGCAAGATTCCCCAGGTTAGGATTGTGCCCTGGGAGAAGCAAGAGTTTCCCTCCACAGACTCTTAACACTCCCATGCTCTGCAGATTCCATTCCTGTCAATCCTTTCCAGCCACTCAGCAAGACACAGCACATTATCCTGTTGGCCCTTTGAAGCCACTTTCCAGCTCATTATGGCACAAAGTCGCTAACATTCTTTTCTGTGCCCCTCTATGGCGCTTCCACCTCACGTACATTATCAGCACTAATGAACTGCCGGCTCTGGAATCTTTGTTGCTGGCTGGTTTGACACTTTGGTTGCCCTGTTCCTTTAAAAATCCCCTGACGGTGAACTGTTGACAGCAGTCAACAGCAGTCAAGGAGACTCTTAAATCAGCAAAGCATTGGTTGCAACTGGGGAATGGTGTGGTGTTGTTTTTTTCCCTGAGCCCCATGTCCCCATCATCTGCACTATCTCTGTCCTGTGACACAATTCCATTCAATCAGAAAGATTAGACCTTGTCAGACTACCGCATTCAGACTGTCAGAGGTAAAAATACCTAGCAGAGGTTTATTATTAATTATTGCTATTACAGCTAGAGCTGACAACATTTATTAGGTAGGAGTCATTAGCCCAGTGCTGACTAATCTATATATACGTATATAAAAGGACGTGTGTGTGTGTGTGTGTGTGTGTGTGTGTGTGTGTGTGTGTGTGTTCCAGCATAACTCTGGAATGCCTGGAGCGATGTGCACCAAACTTGGTACACATATGCCTTACGATCTGGAAAGAAATACCTCGGGCGTAAGATACCCCTAGCGCCCCTAGGGGTGGGGGTGCGAATGGGGTGCCATGTAAAAATACTCGAAAACGACTGATATGAGTGTCGAATCCATAGTTTCCAGGGTTGCTGAGATGAATGGTGATGCTCCTGATGCAGTTTAAGTCCAAGTTCGGCCCCCCTTGGCATGGGGGGTGAGAAGGGGTGCAAGATACAGTGCTTGGAAATAAAATATCCGCAGCATGCTGATGGTGGCATAGAGGACACCATTGGATTTCAGATTTCAAAACTCATCCCACTTCTAGAAATACTGTGGGGGTAAGACACCCCTAGCACCCCTAGGGGTGGGGGTGGAAATGGGGTGACATGTCAAAATAATCAAAAACGACCGATATTAGTGTCGAATCCATAGTTTTCTGGGTTGCTGAGATGAATAGTGACACTACTGATGCCGTTTAAGTCCACATTCAGCCCCCATCAGCATGGGGGGTGAGAAAGGGTGAACAATAAAATGTCCAAAATGACCGACATTAGTATCAAATCCATAGTTTTTGGGGTCGCTAAGCTGTTGGTGACAGTCACTATAACATTTAAGCCCAAGTTTAGTAGAATAGAACAAATAGAACTCTGTAGAACCTTCTGGAAATTTTTAGAAATCATTATGCCCCGGTCTTGGACTCCAATCAAATATTTGTCATGTTACCAGGCGTAGTCACTGAATACAAGTCTATTGATACCGTAGAAGATGCCTATGATGTCATCTTTTTCCCATCAGACTTCCTAAACTCACTTGATCTGGCTGGATTGCCACCACATCGTCTTTTACTTACAGTGGGATCTCCAATTATTTTACTACAGAACCTCAACCCGCCAAAACTTTGCAATGGCACAAGGCTGTGTGTCAAGAAGATGCTGGGTAATGTAATTGAAACGACTATCTTAACAAGAAAGGGAGAGGGTGGAACAGTTTTTATCCCACGGATAACACTCATTCCGACGAATCTCCCTTTTCACTTTAAGAGATTGCAATTTCCAGTGAGACTTGCATTCTCGATCACGATCAGCAAGTCACATAGGCAGTCTATTAAGTACTGCGGAGTGGATTTGAGATTGCCATGTTTCTCCCACGGACAACTTTATGTTGCTTGCTCAAGGGTGGGTTCACCCAAGAATTTATTTATTCTTGCTCCTGGAGGTGAAACTGAAAATGTTGTTTATAATCAAGTTTTGAGTTAAATTAATATTATAGTGAGTTTGTAAAAGATTTCACTTTATAATTTTTATACTGTACTTATACTTTCAATTACCTGTACATAACATTACTTTGATTTTACACTATAGATAGAATGCATTCCTTTTCCTGTCTAAGAGAAGCTTGGGATAAATAAATACCCGGGCAACGCCGGGTAAGGACAAGCTAGTAAGGAATACTTGTCGGTTATCTTTTTTTATATGTTACCCAAGGACATTTTGGGTACTTGCACGCATTAAGTCAGATTGATCACAAAATGTTCCTTGGAGTGTAAGTCAATACAATAAATCTGAATTAAAAATATCCAAGATAACACAATCCTGGTTGTCTTCATTTAATTTGCTTTCATCAGAAAAAGAACAAGAAAGGAAAACCTGCCAAGTCCAAAAGCATAAAAAATACACAGAATAATGCACAGAAATCAATAGTGTCTGAAAAACAGAAAACCCCAGGATAGATTTTCATTAAAATATACAGAATGGCAGAAGTTCCACAGGAAAAGAAGGACCTCATCCAGAGGCAGATCTAAGGGAGGGCAAGGCTCTAAGTGTTGCAAGAAGCCTTACCTTGCAGTGGAAATCACTCCTCTCCTGCACCGTTTTAGCCAATCCTCACAGGGAAAAGCAACATCTTGGTGTTGCTTACTGGCTACAGCAGCAAGGGAGAGGAGGGATTTACATGACAGGGTAAGGCTTCTTGCAAAACCTAGAGCGTTGCCCTCCCTGTAGAAATGCCACTGACCTCATCCCATGCAAGAGCAGCAGCTGTTCCTTGGCCCTCCTAGGAGGGGGCAGTGCATTTGGAAAAGTGATGGATGGTACCTCGACACTGGATAATTCAGGGGCTTCCTTTTCCTCTTTATGGGCTCATGGCTAAATGATAGCTCATTTGCATACTACAAATAAGGCACAAGGTTCAATCTGTGGCAGATCCAGATAATGTATTGCTTGTGCCTGGATTAGGGAAACAATACTATACTAAAGTCACTGAGGATGCAATCCTAAAAACAAATCAGGCTGGCTCATGTCTCCTGCGCCAGAGAAGTGTGGGGCGGAGAGAAGGCAGAACGGTGCAGGGGGAGGCGGGGGAGGGCAGGATTTATGCCAGTGATTTCACTGGTGCACATCCCAGTAGCCCTATTGGGGAGGCTGCCACTGGCCTCAGGGTAAGGGGAATTAATTCCTTGTGGCAAGCAGCAGCTGGCCCCAAACACACGCTGGATACAACCCTGTTCCTGCACATGTTAAGGGTGATTTTCAGAATAGCAAGTAGAGTGAATGTTGAGAATTTGCAAAAGTCAACTTCATACAATAAGGCTGCAATCCTAAACATGCTTACCAGGGAATAAGCCCTATTGAACTCAGTTAGACTTATTTCTTAGCAAACAAGCTTAGGATCGCAATGTGAAGTTACAGTCTTCTATTAAAGCAGTGATTTTTCCAACCAGTGTGCTGCAGCACATTGGTGTGGCTTGATTGATCCACAGGTGTGTCACAGAAGTTTGGAGGAAGGTCACATACTAGTGGGGCCATTGGGAGATGTGAGCTCCCTACCAGCAGTGCAGTGTTCCTTTCAAAATTGTCAAAAAACTGTTCGTGTGCTTTGACAATTTTAGTGCCTTGTCAGTGTGCTGTGTTGGAAATTGCTCTTTTAAAGGCTTAGTGCTGCTGATAGAGACAGGTTGTTTTGGCAGCAGCGATTTCTGCCTTTGAATACAAGGCAAGCCAAAGGGGAAGCCCATCTTACTGATATCCCTATAAGAAAATCAGAGATATGTCCTGTATCTTTAACAGTTGTGTCAGAATGGTAACTTTAACAAGTGAAGCTTTTCTGCCTCATGGATGAGAGGCACCCACCCCAATAACCTTAGAAATCAATCAACGTAGTTATATACTGCTCTTGAACATAAAGTTCACAAAGCAATTTACAGGCAAATAATAATAATAATAATAATAATAATAATAATAATAATAATAATAA
>JAJKFI010000078.1:4522840-4550289 GCA_029204185.1 Lerista edwardsae
AGAAGAAGAAGAAGAAGAAGAAGAAGAAGAAGAAGAAGAAGAAGAAGAAGAAGAAGAAGAAGAAGAAGAAGAAGAAAGTGCTTAACAGGAAAATCAATGAGAAGATGATTCCCCTGCCCCAAAAGTCCTTACAGTCTAAACAAGATGCAACAATAAAACAACTTCAGGATCCCTATGTAGCCTGTACACCATCATTTCTTCTGCCAACTTCAACAAAGACTTCCAAAATTGTTGCATTACTGGACAAATATGAATAAAATATGCCCTTGCACCTTTGCACGACCAACAAGTGTCCTGCACATTGGGATAAATTCTATTTGGCCTATAAAGTGTTAATGCCATTGGATGGGCAGCCCAATCCAATGCTACGGCACTGATGTGAAGTCTCCTGTGAGGCCAGAGCAGTTGCTAGAGTCTCCTTGTGATGAGGGTACTTTGGTTCCCTTACCTTGTATCAAACTCCTCTAGCCCCGATGGTTCTCCTCAGAGCTTTGCACGCTGTTTAATGGGTGCAGAACCAAGGTGGCCCATATCAGGTAGCATGGCTCTGGAGGGAGCATAGAATTTGGCTGCAGCCTCTGCTGCTATCCCTGCTCCCTTGAGGGCCCGATTGCCCACCGGTCTTCCTTCCCTCCACCCAGTTCTGCCTCCTCCCTGCCTTTGCCTCAAAAAAAGCCTCCCTGCCACCTGGTGGGGGAACCTACTGCCCAGTGCTCCTCAGATGCATCCTTCCAGCTCTGATGCCCAGCACCAATTGACACTGGCCTCTCCACTGACTTGGATGTCTCCTGCCAGTTGCAAAGTGCCTTACAGCACTTTTGCGATATCCACCACCAGTGGTGGTGCTGGACCACCAGCCATGTGTCAGATGGGATTGGGTTCCAAGTCCTCCAAAAACTTTCTATTACATCAACCGACACTAATGGTGGTAACTGGTAAATTACCAATTATTACCATAATAAAATGGTAAATGGTGGTTCTCATATCAAGTTCTAATTTCTCAGAAGCCTTCTCACCTTGGTCTTTATCCCACACCTTCACGAAACCACTCTAATCATTATCAAGGCTTAGTAATACGGTGTAAAAGCATGAAATTATGCCTTTTGAATTTCCCAAGTCTATCAACCTCTCAAAAAGTCCTTTTCTGACATTCCTCATTCTTGCATAACGATAATACAGTGAGCGTGAATTGCAATGCCTAAACAGGTGTGCCAAACTCCACCCTAATGCTTCAGTCACTTCTTCATCCAGTGAGGAAATGGACATCTTTCATCAGTTTCTCAAGCTTGTACAGGTTCGTCCATTACCATAGGGAAGAGAAAAAGGATTTTGAAACTGGCAATCTTTTTGCCCAAGTTAAAAATAGACTTGTCAATTTGTGGGCTGGGTAGGAAGGGCACGAGGGAATCTGGCGTATGGTTCCAAGGTTAGCGCATGGCAGGTCAGGACCACTCAGGCAATGCTTGACCGGGTTGGTGAGCTTGGCTGACAAATCCCTGGCTACCACGAGCAGAGAACATCTGTGGGCAAGGCCTTGGTGGACTATGGGGTGCAGCTGACTCAACCCCTAGGAGTTGGTATTGAGGAGCTCTCTTGGGACGAGGACCGAGGGAGTTCGGAGCCAGACCATCATGCCCATGTAGCACGGGGGTATTGGTCAGCTAGTTCTGCTTCCCCTAAAGTAGCGCCCACATGTGGGGGGTTCTTGTTAGTATTGCCCGTTGCAGGTTCTATTTATTTCAATAAAGTGACTCTTTCCCAAGCCTCCGTCTGGAGCGTTTATTTCAGAGTTGTAAGGGTAATGGCCAAAATAGATGAGTATCAATGATTGGGATTCCTGACGTCTTTTTGTTTCTTTTTTTCTAAAACAATATTTGGCAGATGTGAACTTGGATCAGGAGTGTGGGGGAAAGGGTGTAATCTTCCTTCCTGTGCGGCAGCTTTGATCCAAATCACTTCTAAAGTTATTAGTACCTGCCAAGGTGAAACTTAAGTGTGCAAGGACATTGTCTCCAGCGCAGCTTAGCAGCTTCAGGAGTGATGGGAATCAGCTTAGGGGTAAAGGGTTAAGCCCCGTGCCACATCCCTGGACAATATTTAACTCCCATGGCTTCTTTTTTAAAATAAGAAAAAGTCACTGGGAGTCCGAATCATGGACCATCTTGTCTGACTCTGTATGAAACATACCATTGAATTTTACTTTTTTAAAATAAATAACATTGATAAAGTAACTTTGAAATTTCATCTGCCAGTGAATTTTTATATTTTTCTTGATGGTATGTCACTTGAATGCTGAGTTGGTTGTTGAGGCATATATTAAAATTTCATATTGATTTTTAAAATGTCAGCATACCATTAAACACAATTTGTCTGTCATTCAAAGCCAGTCTTACATGGCTTCCATTTTTCATATAATTGGAGGCACTATGATTGCTAGAACTTATCTTTCTTTATCACCTATCGGCTGTAGTGCGGGTTACCATCTTCGGCATCATTCAGGAAATCAATAGCTCATAAACATGGGCATATGTCCTTCCTGTTTACAAAGAAAATCAATCATCAGTAGAGAGGGCTATCTAGCATGAGTAAAACCTGCTAAATTATTTTGGCCCCCTAAAAATCGATTTGCCGAAAAGTGGCATAGCCTTTTCAGGACACTTATCTTCCAAAGCAGTTATGGAATTTTCAGGAGGGGAGGATTTTGAAAAGAACTGTGAGTTCACATTTTACACTTTTGTGCTGTGACTTTTCTTCTCAAAATGAAAGTCATGCATTTTGGTTGCATTTGCTAGGACACTATCAGTTAAGTAAAATTCAATCCAATGGCTTCTGCTGCAGATGCTGTCGAACTAATTCAGGTATGAGCTAGGAGAAAAAATGCAGGTTGCAATCCTATATACACGTTCCTAGGAGTAAGTCCCATTAAGGACACAATCCTAATCTGGACTTAGTCTGGCACAGTTAGGCCAGCAATGTTTGGCCAGCACAAGGGACACCATAAAGTATGATTGGACCACTCGGAGTCAGAGCGGCAAGCACACAGAAGTGCGCCATCCTCCCTGACTCCACGAGTGGTTCAAATATGCTTTACAGTGGCCCTTCTGCTGGCCAAACTTGGCTGTCGTAACTGTGCCAGCCGAACTCCAGATTAGGATTGCACCCTGTGTACGATGAGATTTACTTCTGTGTAGATATACATAGGATTGTTCTGCTAGAGCAGAGGTCTTCAACCTTTTTCATTTCACAGCACACATTGGAAAAGTGCTAAAATTGTCACCACACCATCAGTTTTTTTGACAAGGTACACAGTGCTGCCAGTTGGGGGCTCACCCCCCAATAGCCCTACTAATAAGTGACCCTTCCCCAAATTCCCATGGCACACCTGTAGATGATTTGTGGCACACGAATCCAAGGTATGCTGCTCAGACCATCACTGGAGAATATCTGTTGTTTAGTGAAAGGGCTCACCAATTTACCTTTTTGCATTGTAAAAGGAAAGAACAGGGTCCTAGAGGAGCATTAGGCAATACATAGATAGCCACATCAAGGAATTGATTTTTTTCTTTTTTGTCACTTGCATTTTTCTTTGCCAACCTTTGTTAACCACTCCTTGTCAGTTCTGTTTTTTTTTTTTTGGTTCCTGTCTGGCTTTGATCATTTGCATGCCCCTATTGCTTTAGTCCATCATTCGTTTTGAAGACTTTTTTGCTTTTACTACGCCTATCCTTAGGTTTAGAAAAGGAGCATCCTTGCAGCACCCCAAGGTTGGAGTAACTGTTGAAGGGAGCTCCTTGCCTCTGAGCAAAACAATCCATAAGATTAGATTACTCTCCTGTTGGTGACGCATATACTACATAGCTGTGTAAAAATACATGGCCTATAGATGCATCTAGTTCCATTGCTGAAGTCCAAAAAATGTGATAGGGTTGAATCCACTGCCCCACAGCACCCACCTATGTGACTGGTCCTGATCTCAGGGAAAACGAGCAAAACTCATTGGGAGTGTTCTGGGCAAGGGCTGTTGTCAACCAGTCACATATAGTGCAATTTACATGGTGATGCAATGTTGTTACATGCCATAGATAGACTGCATAACAGTGGCAGGAGGGCTGCCTTTCTTTTCTTTTTTTCAACCTCATCCAGCAATGAAAAAACACTGAGAAAACAAGAAGACACCCACAATGGATGTTGCTAGTTAGAAAACTTAAGAGTGCTAAAAAGACGATTCCTACGGCATTATCCTTCCCTTCCCTGCCATACGGAGTCAATGCTAGCAGAGTTAAACATAATGTCTTTCCTCCTCTACCCCTGGTAGTCCACAACTGGGCATGTTGCTACTGTATATGGCATGGGAGAGAAAAGTGCCCTATAGATCACCATATGTGAGTCATGGGTGGGTGGGTTGGGGCTCACATTATAAATGGTGCACATTGCGAGCGCAATCCTATACCCCCTTTGCGCTAGCACTGCGCTCTTGCGCCGGCCGAACGCTGTTGCAAACGTGCCGTAAAGTGCGTCTGTGGAGGCGCTATGGCGCTGGACCAGCGCATGCAGAAGCGCCAATGCTCAGGCGCTGCTGCGACCGTCGGCAGCACTGGCCATGTGCCAGTCAAGCATCGGCGGCGCTTAGTTGGTGCAGGGCCTCCACGAGGGCATTCCAGAGGTGTTCCGGGGGTGTAACTGGGTGGCGCAGTGGGCAGAGATGGCGGTTGTGATGTGGTTGTGACACAGGATGGCCGTAGTGCCAAACCCTATCCCCGGCCAGAGCGGCCCCGACTCAGGCTGCTCCACGTTCCTCTGCATCTGCTATTTTGCCAGTATAGATCCGAGCAGGCCCATAGGGGTGACTGGGGCTTACAGGGGTGCAAGGGAAAAACCTCCCCTTGCCCTGCACGTTGCTGCTGCTGCCTCCGAATGGGCTTTAGGATATTGCCCTGGTATGTTGGCCTTACTAGGCCGGCATAGTATAGGATAGGGCTGTGCATTGTACCCCACAGAGTAACAGCACTCTGAGCTTTGGATTGGCGCATGAGAGGACTCAGTGGAAACCTCTGGGGTAGAAATTCTCCTTGTGCAAGACTGGACTGCACCATTACTTTTCTCGTCTGTGTTCACAGAGTGCAAAATGTAAAAATGAGAAAACCTTGCCTAGAATATTAGGAGCTGGATGAGTTCATTGAATTTGAACATTGTGTAATTTCCTTCCCTATTCCTATTTGTAAACATGCCTGAGCAGATGCTGCATGCAAAGCGTAGTCCTGATGAGCCGTATGTAATGATGACTTCTTTTCTTGATTTGCTCCTTGGCAAATCCGGTCAGAGACGATGGATCTCCTTTCAAAACGAATGGGCAAGTTAACATCCCCAAGGTGCATTACTGCCTGATTGCTTATATTTAGACAACTGTGTTATAACATGAAAATCAATTCATTCACAGTCTTTGCTTCTTTCCATGTTTCCTGGCATGCGAACATCTGTGACTCCTCGAGATGTTTGGTGCATTTCATTCATCATACCAGATATTTGCATAATGCAAACTTCCTACTTTATGCAGACGCACTGCTGCATATTTTGCAGACTGCCATTGCTATTTTCATCTCCCATAAATATCAGGCACAAGGGACCAGCCTGAATAAAAGAGAGCACATGCAAGACCCATGCTGTCTTTTTAACGTGTGTTGCAATGCTATATGTACATTTCATGTCCTCTGGAAACACTATGCTCTTCCTTTTCTTTTCTTTCAAAGGCCATTAAAATTCTATTAGCTGCTTGCAAATATTATTCCATGCCATCTGCATTTACGCCACAAGTTGTGATAACGACAGCTGCAATCATTTGTATGCTTTTGTGTGTGCGCCTGTGTACAGTCGTTTATTGAGTAACAGGGCTTTTTTTTTTCTTGAGCTGTCATTGATGTTATAGCCAAATACAGTGATTTGTTTGTAAATCTCTTTCCCCACAGTATTTATTTTATTTATTAGGATGGCAAGAAGAGGAAGCACAAGAGTCAAAGGCAAACAAAAGCGGGCTTATCACAAGTGATAAATGAGAAGACAGTTTCTTTCCACTTATTTATTTATTTATTTAAATGGTGCTGAGTCGATACTTGTTTTTTGTCTTTTTAAAAAATAAAAAATAAAAAACCTTCCTCTAGTAATAGAAGAGCAGCTCTTTCCTTCTACAAAAGGTAGAGTATGCTTGGCTCCCTGACAGCCTGAAAAAAATATGAATCTCCTTGTTATAACTATTGTGGAGCTGGCTATCGAGAAACATAAACAGCAGGATTTAATGGGTCAGATCCTCAAGGGCTATAAACCAGCACGGACGGCTTTAGGACGAATGGTCTATAATGCTGGTGATGTAGTGGAGTTGTGCCATGATTAAGCAGCTCGGTAGTGATCTCTGGTTCCACATACGAATGAGGCTTCTGCTCCTGCTGAAAGCAGACAGAGAGCCATATAGGAACAGGGCCCTTTCTGGCATGAAAAGCCCACAACTATAGACAGCTCATTGTATTCCTGCACTTGTCTGCAACTGTGTGGGAGCAGCTAAATGAACTGGTGCAGCAAAGACAATCAGATATGATGACTGCAACATTATTCCCTTTTGATGTTAATATCCTGCAAGTGGCAGCTATTTAAAAAAAAATCACAGCATGTGCATGTGTTAGGGGAAAGTCTCAGAGGAAGTAGTGAATCTATAAGATGTGAAGGGATAGCCCACCGTTACAGCTTAAATGGGGGGGAGCATGCTCACTAGTGATCTCGAACATCATGAAGGGACAATGTGCCCTTACAGTTTAGAAGAAACTTTGAGAACATTTTGGCTTGGACAGCAGGCCCCAAAGGGTGTGTGTTCTCTATGCCCAATCTCCCAGGCTGAAACAAGTCCAGTGGAAAGTTGATTGCCCTCCAACCAGCGGCGTCATGCAGCCAGAATGCTGGGCGGGAGGAACGGGTGAGCGGCAGCCCGCCCGTTGCGTACCGCTCCATTTAGCTGTCTTCCCCGTCCCCGCGAAACGGAGCGGTACGCAATGGGCGGGCTGCTGCTCACCCGTTCCTCCCACCCAGCGTTCCGGCTGCATGACGCCGCTGCCTCCAACTCTCAGCCTTGCCCAGCTTACTGAGGGCTCACATCTGCAAGCTCCTCTCTGCTGCCACTGTTTTTAACAGTGTGAACGTAGTGCACATGACTTGATCAAAGCTAGTTTTCAGTGTTTGAGGAGGCATGTGGTGGGAGTGATGAGTGCGCCGTGCAGATGTTCTGAAACTATGAACATCTTCCACTGTTACAGAGCCTCTGTGAGCATGCCAGCAAGCTGTTCTGCTGTGCTCCAAAGTCCCACCCTATCCATCACAGTTACAATGTTAATTTGTATAGGCTACTTCCTTCAGTGGGATCTTCCTTTAGGGTTGCTGGAGGCATAAACCCTGCCCTACCCACCAAAGCCCCATCCTATCCTTCACAATTACAATATCCATTTGCATAGGAAAATGCAACTAGGGATCTTCCCTTAGGGATGCTGGAGGCATAAACCAATCACAGGTTATATCTCTTCCCATCCCCAGCATCTGTCTATGTAGACAAGTGCAATCACCATGGTACACAGCAATAGGGGCAGGACTTGTCAGCACACTCACAGAAGTATAACTGTGGTTAATGCTCACAGTTACCAAAGGTCTGACTAGTGTTAAAGTGATATACAGGATCACCAGTTGTTGTTGTGTTTCCTGTACAGGTAGAGTCTGAAATACATTTCTGGAATGAGAGTTGTGATGCCACTTTGGAAACCTCAGGTGGTGAGTTATTCAAGCAAAATCAGACTAACTAAACAAACAAAAATATGGGAATAGGTAACTAGAAGAAGAAACAAGGGGCAGAGTCTATTCTCATCAGGCCTGTAATCAACATTAAATTAGCACTCATGCTGGTCTGGTGCAGCCCAGCTTTCTGCTAAAGGAGTCCCTCCCATTCTAATTGGCCTCGTGGGGCAATGAGAGGAATGGAGCTGAGGAAGTGAATTTGGAGCTAGCTTGCGAGGAAGCCGGCTTGCAGTGTGTGCTCCACTGGCAGCGCTGAATTCTTTGGGCTGGCAGGGGATAGAATTGAGCTACTAGTGAAGATTAACTTAGCTGGGCCAACATCCACAACTGTATTCACATGGGGGGGGGAGGGAAACGTCCACATGGGTTTGTTTCAACATCACAAAAAGCATGAAACAGCAGAGTTAACACTCGCAGCTCACAGTCCAATGCCCTCCATTCGTCCAACGCTAGCGTCTAGCGTCGGTCAAACGGCAGCAGCGCTGGTGCAAGAGCACTGACTGGCACCCTTGGCTTGTGCAAGAGTGATTCTGGATGGGGGGAGGGCAGGAGGGAGGAATTGGGCAGGCCGAGAGTTGTGCCAGCTCAGGGATGGGGTGGAGTTGAAAGTTAGGCTGCATTCCAGCCTCCGTCTCCAGGTCGCACAGCCCCAATTCGTGCTGCACAGCTTGCACAGATCTGAGCAAGCCCATGGGGGCGGCTGGCGTCTACCCCAGGGCAAGGGCGCAAACATGCCCTTGCCCCAGGGCGGCTCCAGCCAACTCCTAATTTGCGCGGGATATGGCACAGCTGGCCTTGCCATTCCAGGTTAGGATTGCACCCACAGTTCAAAGTTCTACTAGGTTGGAGCTTGATTCATGTAAATAGTCACTAAAGGTGAAGTACCAAAGTCATTCAAATGTGTGCTTCTTTTTTCTCTCCCTCCAGTGTTTATTCTCATCCTTTTGAGACACTCCAAGGAAGTCAGGCATCAGTGTAAAACAACTCACTCTGGATAATCCTCTCTGAGTCATGAATTTAAATACCTTGTTCCCATTAGCACCTTTAATAGTCTCTTCTAAGAAGCTCTGATGAGGTTATGGCTGCTTCTGCCAGAGGGTCAGGGTGGTTCATGGCACACGCCGTAATTCTGCAATGCTCTACTGAGTGGGAGGCCTGTTTCTCAAATGGAGCATTTAAAATTATGGTTTAATGACCAGGAGATAAAAAATTGTGATTGTCATCATTATTAACTAGTAAAATCAGAGCATCACTGCTTTCAGCTGCTTATTATTCCACAACCTTATATGCCTCTAGGATAAAGTTCACATAATAAAGTTTCAGAGGAGTCAATGCCAATGAAAAAAGTATATATCTCACAAGAAATATGCCATAAACACTTCTGCTGTACAAACACGCAAGCTTTAATACAGAGATGTGTATGTGGCTATATAGGGAAGAGGGTAAAATCCTGTCATTGCTTGTGTCAGTAATTAGGCACTGGTTTGTAATCAGAATGATTATTTAAATGGATAATTACAATATAATATTTGAATTTCAGGCAGCTCAATCTTGAGCCCAGCAGCACTTAGGTATCCAGAAGCGCCAAAACGGGGACTGCTGGAAGATGGCCTTGCTGGGGTACTGCCGAAGTATTTGTTCCCTTCCCCTAACTCCGTGCCCACATTTGAGAGGGTGCAGAGCAGAGGAAACCCATGTCGAGCTGTTGAACCATTTCAATAGTGAAATAACGTGAAAATAAATAGCCTTATGGAATAATACTCTTTTTTTCAAACTTGTTTCAATTGCCTCAGGTGTATTAAAACCTATAGCAGAAAGAGTCTTTCTCTTTCTGTTTTTCCTCTTGACTCTTTTCAATTCAAATGATTTGAGTCTCCCTTGTCTATGTACTCATTGCCTTTCTTCTCCCAGGCATGGCAGGGAAGTGCTCCTGCAAATAACAAGGAGGAAATGGACGATGTTCGACCACTTCACTTTAATCCCCCAGCTCACCCTAGAGTTATTTTCAACCTCAACCCATATTTATAGCTTGAAAACCTGCTATGTGGGCCTCACTATCACAGCTTTTAAAGGCTACCTATAGATAAAAATCAATGGGAACCTCACATGCCTGATGCTAAGTGACTGCACGGAATGAAGGAGTTATATGAACCTGCTGACCTTTGGTGCAGAAAGACAGTATATCTCCCCCACCTTCCCTTCAACCCCCACCTTCCCTGATCTGGCAGAATTATTTCAAGCTGACAGCACCTTTGTTTCCCTCGCTGCATATTCTTGATTTCTTTTTTTTTAAAGTTGTGAATTATTGCCTATCATTGCATGATCCCCCTACCATAGAAATTGTGTTAGATCAACGCTCGTCCAGATTCCAAGTGCCAAAAAGCTACTCATCCAATAATTCTGTAAACCCTTAATGGATACATAAGATGTCTATAAATCTAGAGAACAGGTGTACTTTAACGCATAGGTTCATTAACAAAGTGATGGACCTTGTAAGAGAAATTACTTTTTCTACAGTTGTCATAAGTGGGTTTGTTAGCAATGAGCTTTCTGACCTTGCTGGCCAGAGAGATGGCATATATCGCAATGATTGTAGAGATTAGGAAGTAATCACCGTTTTATAATATGTTGTCGTGTGATGAGCCTTTGCTTAGAAATGGATTCTCATTCTGTTCCCTTGAAGGTCACAGGTTTCTAATGTCTTGGCATCAGCCCACGAACTAGCAAGTTATTGTGTAGTGGGACGATTCTGTCACATAAATTAGCAGAGAGGAGGGGCTAACCTTTTGTTTACCCAGTTTACTGGGGTTTCTAGGATGTAATCAATACACATCAATTGATTTCAACCTTATCAATCTCTTTCTAAGGGGCTGTCACAGTATTCCTTGTGACTTACACCAAAGGGACATTATTTATATATCTATAAAAGTAACATGGAAAATAAGGAGCATATGCATTCATTTTTGGACCTAATGGAACCAGATATGGATGGGATCCATTCCTATTCCTTATTCTAGAACAAATGAGCCATAGAATGGGTCCATTTTTACAGCCCCTATGCACTGCCATTCAGCAGGGGTATAGTTAATGAAAGTGTAGCCCAGTGCAGAGGGCAAAATGTTGCCCTGGAAGTGACATCACAACAGTAAGTGGCATAACAGTTGTATTTTCATTTTCTCTTTTTTTGGGGGGGGATAACTTTTAATAGAGTGAAGACATCACATTCCAGTCTTTTTATTGCATTCTGCATTAAATTTCCTTTCCAATGATATATGTTGTTGTTCAGTTGCTAAGTCGTGTCCGACTCTTTGTGACCCCATGGACCACAGCACACCAGGCCTCCCTGTCCTCCACTAGCTTCCGGAGTTCATCCAATTTCATGTTCATCGCTTCGGTGACACTATCTAACCATCTCATCCTCTGTCGCCCCCTTCTCCTTTTGCCTTCAATCTTTCCCAGCATGAGGGTCTTTTCTAAAGAGTCCTCTCTTCTCATGAGGTGGCCAAAGTATTGGAGCTTCAGCTTCAGGATTTGTCCTTCCAGGGAGCAATCAGGCTTGACTTCCTGGAGGATTGACCGATTGGATCTCCTTGCAGTCCAGGGGACTCTCAAGAGTCTTCTCCAACACCATAATTCAAAAGCATCTATTCTTCAGCGCTCTGCCTTTCTTATGGTCCAGCTCTCACAGCCATACATTGCAACTGGGAAAACCATAGCTTTGACTATACGAACCTTTGTTGGCAGGGTGATGTCTCAGCTTTTGATTAAGTTGTCTAGGTTTGCCATAGCTTTTCTCCCAAGAAGTAAACATCTTTTAATTTCATGGCTGCAGTCACCATCTGCGGTGATCTTGGAGCCCAGGAAAGTAAAGTCCGTCACTGTTTCCATTTGCTCACCTTCTATTTGCCAGGAAGTGATGGGAGTGGTTGCCATGATCTTAGTTTTTTTAATGTTGAGCTTCAAGCCAATTTTGGCACTTTCTTCTTTCACCCTCATCAGCAGGTTCTTTAAGTCTTCCTCACTTTCTGCCATTAGAGTGGTGTTGTCTGCATATCTGAGGTTGTTGATAGTTCTCCCAGCAATCTTGATTCCAGCTTGTGAATCATCCAGCCCAGCCTTTCTCATGATGTACTCTGCATATAAGTTAAATAAGCAGGGTGACAGTATACAGCCTTGTCGTACTCCTTTCCCAATGTGAAACCAATGAAACCAATGATATATAACATGAGGTATTATTCGTAATGTGACATTTTTACCCATTATTCGTAATTATCAATGTTTTCACAATTTTGGCCACTAGTCGCCCCCCTGTAACTTGTTGCCCAGTGCAAAGGCACTCCCTGCACTTCTTTAGCTACATCCCTGCCATTCAAGTTCATTTTTGAACTTGGTCATTATTAAAATGGTTTTTCATAGGTTGTAAGAGGAGAACCTTTGACTGTTAGCCTCTTCAGCAGTCCGAAGGAGTACCCATTTACTGGCCATGGCCATTCTTTTTTATTCATATGCCCTGAGGCACCTGGTTGTCATAATATGTCTAAAATGAAGTCAATGAAGTCAATGTGGCAATGAAGAGAATTCCTATTTGGCCACCGTATTGTCAGATTGCAGGAGAGCTGTGTATTTTGACAAGTTACTGGTCTGCACAAGTTCTTCCCAATGATGACTCTGTTCTGTCGCAATTGGGTTATATTAACCTTTGAGTAAAAGTGATGAGTCATGCTTTGTTAGCTTTCACCTCTGTTAGTAAGCATGCCTCCCTTGCTGTATCATAGCTAAAGACATTCTGAGCACTAAGCCAAGGTCACCTATATGAATGAAGCCACATCTCAGGGGATTGCATCTACTTTTTTTCCTTAAGAAGGTGCATCAAAGGGGACTGGGACACCCGCAGGGCTCCCCAAGCCTCAAAATGTGTTAAAAATCTGATAACAACCCACTTCCTGTTTTACCATGGCAATCCCGGAAGTGGGTCATGATCACATTTTCAACACCTTGCGAGGCTTGGGTAGCCCTGCAGGGGTATCCCCAGGGCTCCCCACACACCGCAGAGGCCAGCACTGCGAGGGATAAGTGTAAAATAAGCCCCTTTGCCAAAGGTAGCAGCACAATCACATTGTTGCCTTCCTCTTCTCCCCGCCCCTTAAAGGGGTATTCCCTTATGTTGTGAACAAACGTATTCCCAGGTCTTCCCTTATGTTGTGAATGACTTCATGACTGCCTTCCCACCACAGGATAAGCATGCACCCCCATTGCAGTGGCGTCATCCTGGCGGAACGGCCCGGTACGCCGTTCCGCCAGTTCTGCGGACTGGCCTGGGCCGCGCCGCTTCTCTCGAGGACGGGCGAGCTGCTCCTGGGCCCGCCCTCCCTCCCTCTCATTCCGAATCACTCTGAAATGGAGTGATTCAGGCACTGTGAGGCGCAGGGAGGCGTGGCTGCCCTCCGCCATAGGGGCAGAGGGCTGCCAATCATCCGGGCGTTCCGGTTCCTGGCACGCCCGGATGACGTCTCTGCCCCATTGGCACCACTGCATTGGCACTAGAAAATTGGATAGGATTGGGCCCTCCAGCTGCTTGTCACAGCCCGCCATTCCATCCAGAATCATGACCACAGATTCTCCTGCCTAGGCAGTACTGGCAGCTAAACCATCAGACCACACCTCCTGCCCATTAGTTATTTGAGTACCCTAGGATACAGCCTATCTGACCCCAAAGACCCCAAAGCTGCTTATTAGAGCAGCTGAGTGGTCCCAAACCACATCCTTACCTAAGGGCTGTAGCTTCCTCCCTTTCTCCTTCATTCCATTCTTATCACATCTTATCACATCGTCTCCTTTGCAGTAAATGACAGTCAATGAAGGAGTTGAATAGTCCACCTTCTCTCCATCCTTCATTTGCATTATTGCTTCTTGTCAAAGGCAATGCCACACAGAGCACATTACAGTCATTACAAGCCAAGCTTGGCTATTGCTAACTAGCCAAGCCAACTCTCTCCACAAACGGTGTGCAGCTGGCGCACAGGTCAAACAGGCTGAGTGGCCTTCCATGCTAGGAACATCACCTCTACATCTCATGCCAATGCTAGGTCTCAAAATACCCCTAGACCCTCTGCATGATTGCTTGTCCTCTGTCTACCTACATTGAAGAGCGTATAGAATATGCAAAGCCCTGAAAGGTGATTCTTCACATCCAAAATGAGCCCAAATGTTCATGAGAATGGATTCTTAATTTTGCCTGGGGAAGCTGCCAATTAGCACAAGTGGGCAAGGCCCCAGAGGTTGGCTGCAGCTGGGAAAGTGATTGGAGACACTTACCAAGTTGTTACT
The DNA here is from genome assembly GCA_029204185.1 of Lerista edwardsae. Lineage (NCBI taxonomy): Eukaryota > Metazoa > Chordata > Lepidosauria > Squamata > Scincidae > Lerista > Lerista edwardsae. The sequence continues at coordinate 4,536,992 of JAJKFI010000078.1, forward strand.
TATGGCCTCTCCTCCCCCAGCATGGCTAAGTAAAATACTCTGATGATCCTGTCATTCTGACCTGTGTTAATAAAAAATGAGCATGTAAGTGGTGAGATTTCACCTGCTCAGGAGTGGCAAAAGACTACTAAATGAAATGAGAAAGCAAAAAAAACCCATGACAGTTCAAAGCTAAAGTTCCATGGCTCTGACTGCTGCAAACCATCCCGCTACCCTTCCTGCTGTCTCACGCTGATAGAGCCATGAAGAAAAATCTCACCAAAAGACACAGAGAGGAAACACGGTGAATGATTTTTGATTTATTCCGTTCCTGCTGGCACCTTGACATTAACAAGCCATTCTCTTTTTAATTAGTCTTTGGGCTTCTTCATTGTCACATCACAAGCCTATATAATGTTCTCTCTGTCACCGAGATGCGTAATTCGTCACCTTCCTTCTTGATCCTCCAAGATTAGAAGAGACATGCACAGCACTACCTGGGAAGCATGGGAGCGACGGGGTACATCAGAGGGTGACTCTCTTGGCATGGGCGTCAGACAGTGCTTCTGTAGGGAGAGGAATTTCGGCGTAACTATCAGCAGCTGTGGTTAGTGAGAGGGAGCAGAAGTAGCACATGGCCGCAGTGCAGAGACCGAAAGAGAAAGGGCCCAGTGTGCTTACTGGTGGGTCTTGCACAATGGAAATGTAGGCAGGTGACAGGGTGTGCATGAGTGCTGACTAATCAACAATATCCTGCATGGGCACAGATCAATGGCATAGGGCAACCTCGGGGTCGGGACCTGAATGGGGTTGCGAAGCCTCAGTTATGGCATCGCAGCAATGAAAGGGGTTGAAGCCCACTGGACTAGACCATCACCAGGTCAAGGGGGAGGCATCTGGAGTACCCTTTCAGGTACTAGGAGATGGTATCCCAGTCCTTCTCAGGCTCTTAGCAATTGTGCTAAAATAGCTTTCACTGGTGCCAGGATAAATGGTAACTTGCTCTGTTCTCTCTAATAAGAATATTTGGTTACAGTAGACAATGCTGGGAGAGCATGATAGGAACAGGGAGCGGGTGGTGACAGGGGTTGGATCGGCTCCTGGGAGGTGGGCAGGAATGAGGTGGGTAGGTTTCAAACATTACTTATTTATTTATAGGTTGGGGTCATGGCCCCCAAAAGTTTGAAAACCACTGGCCTATGGCACTGCTATTCATGAGCAAACCACTGCATGGTTGGGTGGTACTAACCTCTTTGCCCCTGCCAAAGTACCCCTCAGTGACATCCACAAGAAAGCATGAGGGCCTTGGTCCCCCCCTCATTCACTGGCTAGTGATAGGATGCATTACTACCACCACACCACTAGCCACTCTGGACAGGAGAGGACTAAATTTGTGCTTACCTGGAACATCATACAAACATAAGAACATAAGAAGAGCCCCACTGGATCAGGCCAAAGGCCCATCTAGTCCAGCTTCCTGAATCTCACAGTGGCCCACCAGGGGCCTATGGGAGCTCAATAGACAACAAGATGCTTGCATCCTGTGGCCACTCCCTTGCACCTGGCATTCTGAAGTAGCCTACTATTAATGTAAGGAGGCTGCACCACCCATGATGGCATATAGCTCATGATGGACTTTTCCTCCAGAAATCTGTCCAGTCCCCTTTTAAAGGCATCTAGGCCAGATGCCATCACCACCTCCTGTGGCAAGGAGTTCCATAGCTTAATAACCCGCTGGGTAAAAACGTATTTCCCTTTATCTGTTCTATTCAATTTCAGTGGATGTCCCCTGGTTCTGGTATTGTGAGAGAGGGAAAAGAACATCCCTCTATTGACTCTATCCCTCCTGTGCATGATTTTGTATGTCTCAATCATGTCCCCCCTCAAGTGCCTTTTTTCCAGACTGAAGAGCCCCAAACGTTGCAGCCTTTCTTCATAAGGGAGGTGCCCCAGCCCCGTAATCATTTTTGTCGCTCTCTTCTGCACCTTTTCCAGCTCCACTATGTCCTTTTTGAGATGTGGTGACCAGAACTGTATGCAATACTCTAGATGTGGCCTTGCCATCAATTTGTACAATGGCATGATATTGGCTGTTTTATTCTCAACCCCTTTTTAATTACCCCAAGCATGGAATTGGCCTTCTTAATTGCTGCCGCACACTGGGTCGACACCTTCATCGAGTTGTCCACCAGCACCCCAAGATCTCTCTCCTGAGTTGTCACAGACAGCTCAGAACCCACTAGCCTATAGGTGAAGTTTTGTTTTTTTGCCCCAATGTGCATCACTTTACACTTGTCAACGTTGAAACATATCTGCCAGTTGGCTGCCCATTCCCCCAACTTGGAGAGGTCATTCTGGAGCTCTTCACAGTCCCTTCTGGTTTTCAACACCCGGAAAAGTTTTGTGTCATCCGCAAACTTGGCCAGCTCGCTGCTTATCCCTGTCTCCAGGTCATTTATGAACAAGTTGAAAAGCACCGGCCCCAAGACATCCCTGGGGCACTACGCTTTTCACCTCTCTCCACTGTGAACATTTCCCATTGACCCTCACTCTCAGTTTCCTGGCCCTCAACCAATTCTAAATTCATAAGAGGACCTGCCCTCTTATTCCCTGACTTGAAGTTTCTTCAGCAGCCTTGGTGGGGAACTGTGTCAAACACCTTCTGAAAATCCAGGTATATGATATCCATCAGAACTCCACTCAGCATTTGATAAGCTATGGAACCCCTTGCCACAGAAGGTGGTGATGGCATCTGGCCTAGATGCCTTTAAAAGGGGACTCTGGTGTTTCCAGTGATGCTGGGGGCATTACTGGGAAGAGCTACTAGTGTATTACTGCATTACTGGGAGGGTTGCACTAGCATGGCTTTGCACTTGGCACCAGCATCTGTGCACCATCAGTGCAGCATCTGAGCAGGCTGGAATCCTGTATACCCTAACTGGAAGTAATTCCCATTGAACACAGTGGGACTTACTTCTGAGAGGGCATGCATAGGATTATACTGCAAGAGAGATGGGGTCAGCTCATACCTCTGCAGTCACAAAAAAAATGTATGCGTCCTGGCAGAGCAAAGGATGTGTTCCGGAACTGGTACATCCAGCACAGGGTGAGGGAGGGGTGGGAGAGGGGTGCTAGGGAGGAGATGGGTACGGGTTCACTGATCATGCCTTCAAGCTGTTGGGAGAGGTGGTGTATCCAAACCTCCTTCCCAGGCCCATTCTGCCCTCATGGATAAACACAGACTTGCACCAGCTATAGGGGCAGCTGCTGGGGCTTACTCTGGGGCAAGGGGACAAATAACCCCTTATCCTAAGGAGCCCTTCAACATCCAAAACTCCCCTGAAGGTCAGGGTAGGGAGAAGGTGGAGATTACGCCGGTTCTGCTGCATCACCGTACAGAGTTTAGGGCGCAGTCCTAAACTGACAGTGCAGTCCTAGAAGGCACGTAGTGCTAACAAAATGCAACATGCTTACTGCCCGCGTTGGCGCTAAAGCTCTGAAGCTGATGCTACTCGTAGCATTGGCTTCAGAGCGCAGACAAAGAGCCTCCCTTGTGGTGACCGAAGCCGGTCGGCACGAGGGAGGCTCTGTGCCGAGGCAGCACAGGGATTGGTCGGAGGGAGGGAGGCAGGGGTGGAACGTGGGTGTGCTCAGGAGGTGGCTGTATGACCACATCCTAAGCCCATCCGCGAGGCCCCGATTTGGGCTGCGTGGTCTCCACGGATCTGCGCCCACTCTTTAGCATGCGCAGATCCGAGGAGCACATAGGGGAGGCTGGAGCACACGCTCCCTTGCCGTGGGGAGGCTCCAGGCTCTCCTAAACAGCATAGGATACGGCTCTGGTCCGTTGGCCTCGCCAGTTCGGTGCTGTTTAGGATTGCGCCCTGAGTTAGGCCGGCATAAGCTAAGCCAGCAAAGTTTGGCCAGCACAAGGGCCACCGAAAAGTAAGTTTGGACCATTCTCTGAATCAGAGAGGCCAGCACATAGACGTGAGCCATCCTCCCTGACTCTGAGAGTAGTCCAAACACGCTTTATGGTGGCCCTTGTGCTGGCCAAACTTTGCTGGCTTAGTTTATGTTGGCCTAACTCCAGTTTAGGATTGCACTCTGAGTTAGGACTGGGCTGTTTGTTTCCATATACCTTATAGCAGTTCGGAATCATAATCTGTGCAAATACGAGTCAGGCCCAATGATTCAATGTTCGTTTTTGAATCTGAAAACTCACCTCAGGACCCTGGATTTCTCCTCTTCTGTCTTAGAAGCAGCCAGAGATATATTTGTGTATTTGACAAGAAGGCATATTCCTATCATGGGACTTTACCTGGAGCAAGTTTGAGCTCATTGCAAGTGCAAATGGCAATGAATCAAGCACCACCCGCTGCTCCTAATAATAACACTTCCTATCATTTGCATGATAAAATTCCGCTGATTTTAGATAGCATTTTTTTCTAGGATGTATTGATGACACCCAGGTTGTATAGGAGGGGAATAAATTATTTTGCTACCTTCCAAGCAGACGGCAGTCATGAATGATGATTTGCTAACATTCAATCCCAAACAAAAGCACAGCACCTTGTCTAACAGGGCAATGAAAAAAGGCTATCTGGGAACGATGAACACGTTTCATATAGTAATGTATGTAAATGGAAACGATCACTCATTTGAAAAGTTTCAGCTGAACTTATAGAAAGGAGCTGCCAAACAAACCGAGGTTTGCACTGTCAGAAATGAATTGATACTGAGGCTTTGAAACTTCCAAGTTATGATTTCTTGCAAAACCTGCAGAGCAAAACAACTGAATGCTCCCCTTGGAAAAAGAAGTTTTCCGGCTTTGACAGCTACCGTGTTTCGGATTTGCTGGCTGCATGTGCAGGTCAGCTACATTTCTCCAAATAACATGGAAGGAAGCTAAAATATTCGATCACGGCTTCAAAGAAATGGAAGGCAATTTTTGTAGGATTACACTGATGTGGGGATACATAGGCAGACCCAGTGAGCAAATGTGCACTGTTCAGATAATGGGAATTATTTTCTATTTGAGATGCAGCTGAGCTAATATTCAAAGCAAAGAATTTCCTGAGTTCATAAAGTGGGGATTTGAGTTCTCACCGTCTTAAAGAACTCTCTTTGTCATGTTGGTAAAAGGTTAACTAGACAGACCCACAGTTCGCAATTCATGACTTTTCTTTCCATAAACTGTCACTCGTCTTCCGATACTGTGACTGCAGTTCAGTTGCTGCAACAAGAGAGAGCAACTTTACATGTTGAGTTACTTCACTACTGAAATAAGGAAACCCATATTATAAAGTCACAGGTTCTGATATAAACTTATTACCTTATTATTCAGTGCCAATCACTCTTTTTTCTAGAAAAGTCACCATGGATGTATGTGAACTCATCAACATAAATTAATATGGTGCAATCTCATTTATGAAAATAGCCAAAAGTGCCTCATAGTCAGCAGTAAAGGTTACACTGACATGGTGGAGCTACTTGGTAACATCAGAGTAAGAACATAAGAGCCCCACTGGATCAGGCCAAAGGTCCGTCTAGTCCAGCTTCCTGTATCTCACAGTGGCCCACTGGGTGCCTAAGGGTGTTCAGTAGACAACAAGATGTCTGCATCCTGTTGCCACTCCCTTGCACCTGGGATTCTGAAGTAGTCTGCTACTAATGTAAGGAGGTTGCACAATCCATCATTGCCTATAGCCCACGATGGACTTTTCTTCCAGAAATCTGTCCAATTCCCTCTTAAAGTCATCTAGACCAGATCCCATCACCACCTCCTGTGGCAAAGAGTTCCACAGATTAACTACCCACTGGGTAAAAAAGTATTTCCTTTTGTCTGTTTTAACAATCCCAACACTCAGTTTTAGCAGATGTCCCCTGGTTCTGGTGTTGTGAGAGAGGGAAAAGAACATCCCTCTATCAACTCTATCCCTTCCGTGCATAATTTTGTATGTCTCAATCATATCCCCCTTCAGGTGCCTTTTTTCTAGACTGAAGAGCCCCCAACGCTTTATGTCTTTCTTCATAAGGGAGATGCCCCAGCCCTGTAATCATTTTTGTTGCTCTCTTCTGCACCTTTTCCAGCTCCACTATGTCCTTTTTGAGATGTGGTGACCAGAAACTGTACACTGACCTAGTGGAGCTACTTGGCAACATCTAAGTAATTCCAGATGTTAACAAGATTGCAGGTGCAGCTGCATAACAGCTGCACCTCCTTTTACCTGCCACTCTGGGACTGATTTGTTTTTGAGGGACCTGCAGCGTTGGCTCCGGAGTTGTATGGCATTTTGGGGCAGTGGGGGTTAAGCACTAGGCTACCCCCCCATCTGGCAGGTCACTTGCAGGCTGGGTAGGAAGGGCCCGAGGGAATCTAGCATACGGTTCTGAGGTTAGCAGTGTCATGGGGCGGGTCAGGAGCACTCAGACAATGCTTGACCAGGTCAGTGAGCTTGGCTGACAAGTCCCTGGCTGGCACCGGCAGAGACAATCTGTGGGACAATCTGTGGTGGACTCGGTGGCATGCAGCTGCCTCGACCCCTAGGGGTTAGTATTGAGGAGCTCTCTTGGGACTAGGACCAGAGGGAGCCAGACTGTCATGCCAGTGTAGCCTGCGGGTATTAGCCAGCTAGTGCCGCTTCCCCCAAAGTAGGTTTTTGTTAGTATTGCCTGTTGCAGGTTCCATTTATTTCAGTAAAGCAACTCTTTCCCAAGCCTCTGTCTGGAGTGTTTATTTCAGAGTTATAAGGGTAATGTGAATGGGGAGTCATGTAAACAGTAACTGATTACTTGTGAACCTTTCTATGTACTGGGCCATCTTTGCACTTCCGTTGCATTAGATCAAGGAATGGGGCAGAGCGTTGTTCCTCCCCAGAATTAATGCTGGAGCCACTGTTTTGGGGGTGGGTGAACCGATTTCCCAAGTTGATCTAGGATCTCCTACTTTCTGGCAGATTATAAGCCCCTCTGGAAACACAAGGATACTTCCAATGCAGTGAGTGAAACGTGTTCTTTCCCCATCCCTTAATATAGTCTCTGTCTGCAAAGGCTGAACATGGGAAGGGTTTGTTCCTGTGACTGGAACTCTGTAGTATTCCAAGGTGTCAGTCTGTCCTGAATAAGCACTCACTCCTGGAGGAAACTGCTGATTTTTCCCTAAACTTCACCAGCCTATTGAAAGTTGTGAAGCTGGGAGACTTTCCCGCAATTTTGGAGTGTGTGAACAGGCACATAAGTAAGAAGGACAAGTCCAAAAATCCAGCATTCTGTTTCACATGATGGTGTTACTCAGATGACTTTGGGAAGCCCAGAAGACATACTTTCAGTTGCTTCCCAGAAAGTGATATTCAGTGGTAGGGCCATAGGAAAGATGGCTGCATGGAAAACTCATAATCTCCAACAACATGTCTTCCATGCAGGCTACCTACATCATTGCCTCAGGAGAACAAAGCCTTAGTTGTACCTTTCACTCACACCAGCAACAATCCCTGCCTTCACCCTTGCAATGTGATATTAGATTGGCGTGTCTATATCAATTTATTTAGCGAGTGCAATCTAGTAGGGTTATTACCTTTATTGTTCAAAGCCTTCAAGCCCCCAGCAAATTTAATAAAAGGACAGTTTCCAACAATATGCTACCGTCTTCCACAGCTGCCGTGGAGCCTTTCTTGGCACCACCCATCTAGGTCAGCTCTTCCACACAAATGCTGTGATGCATCTTAACAAATTGCCAGAGAGCCCACCAGAACTGGGAAAACCCAAATGGGCTAATAGGCTTGGAAGATGGGCAATGATATAAAGTTGGTTCTACTTTAGGGCCTTCTCATCTTGGGATGATCACCTATTTGCTATTCCTATTATATTTGCAAGGTTCCTATAGTTGCCTTTGAGGGTGGAAAATTCTATGCACAACCTATGCAAGCATGGAACCTTCTTTGCCCGCAGTGGGCTGTGAGCAATTTATGTATACACTGAGCTCAGGATTGCATGCTCTTTGAAGAAACATTTCATGTAGAATCCAGTCACCAGCACTTTCCTTTCAAGTTAGGTGGTGGGTTTTTTAACATTAAAATGTTCGCTTTGGATTTCCCAAAGCCACACAGTGTTGATAAAAGGTAATTTTGAAGTTATGCTTACTGTAATTAAGCAAAGCTTATGTCTTTTTTTGAAGCATAATTAAGAGAGAGGTGCAATGTCGGCTGGCTCGCACCATATGCATGTTTTCATAACAGAGTTCTAATTATGTTTTCCGTGACACAATGATGATAATCTTTTGCACTCCTGAGTGCTAACATAATAATGCTCAGCACTTATCGAGCACCTCTCACCCAGGGGACATGAATGGAAAACTGAGCATGCCCAAAGTCTAGCAAGACTGAATCCTGGTGTATCATAGGCACTAACTAATCAATTAAGAACGGGAACCAAAGCATTACAGAACTGAGTCTATAGACTGCAGTCATAGAGGTGCATCAACAAATATTTTAAAGGTTAAAACTTGACAATCATGTCTATTAATGTTTAGGATCCAAGCAATAGGTTCAATTTTTGGTCTTCCCGGGCTGAAGAAATCTGTAATTTGTATAGCTGTGGCATCAAAGTTTTATGATACCCAAGGAAACAGCTGGTGGAAATAGGAAGTTCTTTTGTTCTCTGCTGTCTTCTCTCTAAAGGGAAGATGTGCTGAGACTATTTTGCGGGGTACAAGGATGGATATGTTGACAATTGCTCCAGTCAGGGAAAGTTGATACCCTTATGGTGTTGGAGATGAATAGTTGTTTAAAGTGGAATAACAAATTTTCCCCTTTTTTGAATTGTTGCAGAGACAACTGATCATTTGGTTGTGCTGTAGTAGGGAGTGACCAAAAGGTACATATATACTACTTACCCCTTAGTTAGTAGCCCTTCTGGTCTTTGGGCATCCTCAGACCTACGAGAGCTATGTAGCTAGCTTAAGTCTGAGAAGAAGAAGGGATCTGGGCGGGTGGGGAATTGGGTATAGGATCCTGATGCAAGTTGCTGCTGCCAGGATCAACCCCTCCCTCCCCCAAACTGCTGTGGATCTGGTACAGGTCCAAGTTGACACAGCAGCTGCTGAGGCTTACCCCAAGGAGACATCCAGCAGCAAAACTTCCTTGTGGGGTGCACTCAAGTCCATGCTGATGCAGCTGAATTGCCACATAGGGATTTGGTTAGGATTGGGCTGTAAATGTCAACCATTTTGGCTCCAATCCTATCCAACTATCCCAAGCTGATACAGGCATGCCAATGGGGGGTGCATTGCATCTTGTGGTGGGGAGGCAGTCGTTCTCTCCTCAAGGTAAGGGAATGTTTGTTCTCTTCCCTCGGGGCAGCATTGCAGAAAGTTGAATAGGTTTGGGCCCTTAGTCTCCAAAGTGACTTACAGCAATCTACAATAACAAGAACTTAAGAACATCCATTCAATAAAATGTATAAAATGCAGCAGGGGATAGCACACTATTAAGCATGTTTAAAATGTTCTATGGCCAGGATCTGGGGGGGGGAATTCCATTGGGAGGGGACTGTACAAAACAGAAGACATCATGAAGAAGGCTCAACTTGTTATAGATTGCCTCACTTGGTGGCAGGACCCCCAATAGAGCCTCTGTTCTTTGATCTCTCAACTCTCAGATGGAAGTACCTCTTCATGTGGTTCAAAAACATCACCTTGAGCTTCACGCAAAACCAACTGGAAGCCTGTGCAGTGCTGGAAGAGTCAAGGCAACACGTTTCCTGCGTGGAACATCAGAAAACAACTGAGCCATCTCATTCTGGACCAGCTGATATTTCCAGCTAGCCTTCAAAGGCATAGAATTCCATAGTTCCTGCAGCTTTCCCTGTGGACATGTGCCTTCCTTCCACCATCTCGGAGATCAAGCAACCAGCCCATGTCCCTCAGAAAGATGAAAAGCATTATTGAGAATATCACCTTGAGAGCCCTTTGCCACTCCAGACTTTGATCTAATGGCCCTGATGTCACCGGAGCTATCACATATTAACTATTTGCAATGTGATACAAACAGCATATTCATCAGTATAACCAAAACCGTATGATCAATGCAGACCAGCTTCAGTTTGAAAATAATGAGTCCAGGGTTCTCGCGAGAGCCCAGCTCCCATTCAAAGATGCTGCCCTACCTACAACCTGCACTGCATCTCCAGGGAGGGTGATTTCCAAGAACGCTTTCCATAGTGCCAGGTAAATGAGAAATGACGTTTCCTTAAAATTCAAACACAATGATGAGGGTTGTAGTCTTTGGGAAGATGATGTTGGATCCAGATTTTTTCCCCATTTCTTTAACAATACTGCCTTTTATCATCTCATTTTCCCATCTCCAGCCATCTCATGAGAGAAATTGCTGTTGTTATTTCTGCTTTGTTTCTATTTCGGTCTCTCCCATCCTCCCTTGTTACTGGGAAGAGGTTTCACATTAGGCGGAACAGTCATAAAAAGGAGCTGCCGTCATTACACCCGAATGATACACCCGGAGACGTCCAAATCACGGCTGTGGGGAGTTGGTGCTCGGTGGACCTCAGAACGCATTAAAGATGGCAGGCTGTGACGTCCTAATTGCCTTTCCAATGGCTGGCATAAATCAGCTGACTCCCTGCAGAGGAGTAATAATTTTGGCGACAGCAGCCTGATGCCACATCTGACCCATCCTTCTTCTTCATTTCGAGTTGTCCCTGCCTCTGTTTTAAAGCAGTGTGCTCACTAAAGAATGCAGCAGTGCTTTATTATGACTCACCCATCCATCTTTATTATTATTAATGATGAAATATGGAGGCCAGGATGCTAATGAGCCTAAACTCCCTCCTGTTAGTTTATTTTTCTTCTCCCTTCAGACTGTCACCTTGGAGTAAATTACATTTGGCTGCATCGTTGTCGGGCAGCATTGTACAAACCTCACCCATACTTTGGACCCATCAGGACAGACGCACATAGCCTTTACCCTCCATTCCATGATTAAGCTTGTTCTGTTTTTCTGACTCAAATATATGAAGTTATATTACAGACGTGGCGTGCTCGGCCACAATCACATACAACAACTACATCTTTATTATGCTGGATACATATATTGGTCCATTCCCAACTTTATGACTGTTATTATTATTATGTAGTAAGTACTACTCTTGATAATATGCAGGTTCTCTGGCTATTTACCTTTGAGGCTTGTTACAACTGCAGCCCAAGTGATCCAGCCATTTGTGCTGATGTCTAAAAAATTACAGTTTCCACTTTGTGAAATTCACTCTAGCATTGCCTCCTTCCCCCCTTCCCTGCCCTCCTGTCACATGGCAGGAAGATTTAATTTTGCCAGAGGGAAATTTTTTTCAGGTCAAGTATAAGGCTCAGAGCAGTGAAGGAAACAGATTTTTGACCTAGAGGTTACACCTTCGATATTACACATACTTTTCTACAACTTGTGCTTGTATGGTTTAGCATTGCTCAAGAAAATGTGGTTGAATATAGAACATAATTTATATATCCGATATATGTGTAAATATATGTGCGTGTATCTCCTGTGTACATAAAGCTCCACGCAAAACAGTCTATATAAAAAGAATAAGAAAAATAAAATGTTGCCATCCTTTAAATAGTAAAATCAAGAAAGTAAAATCAAATCAAAGTTGTGGTTTCCCTCAGTACAAACCTACTGTGTTCACCTCAGTACAAACCTTCTCTAAGCATGGTGACACGCCTAGCGTGTCGCCGCAGTTTGCCCTGCCCCGCCCAGGATGCGCCAGGTAAAGGCGCGAAAATGGGGCAACCTGATTGGCTGTTGCCCCTGAGGGGAGACGGGGCATCTGGGGAGCCTTCTGGTGTTGCTACGGGGCTCCCTCAGTCGGTGCCCGCTCGCTGTACTCCTCCCTACCCCGCCCTAGGTCAGTCTGAGCTTAGCTGGTTGCCCTTTTGGGAGCTGGGTAGGAATTTTTTGCTACCAGCTTGATTGGCTTTGGCTGGTGGTTTTTTTTGCCTACCCCAGACTGTCATTTTTGGTGTGGGTAAATTTTGGGTAGGGAGTTGTTGTTTTCTTTTAGGGATGGCAGGTGGCATGCAGGCCGGGTATCCAGGTAAGTGTTTGGCGTGCATCCTGAGGTCAGCAAGGCCAGGGGGCAGGCCAGTACCGCTCAGACGACACTGGCCCGGGTCGATGAGGCTGGCTGGCAGGTCCCCTGGCTGGGGCATGCACAAATGGACCCAGCATCGGGCCGGGGGATCTGCGCTCTCACAGCTGCCTTGGCCCTGTCAGGTTGGCATTGGTTTCCCTGTCTGGTCTACAGCTGGGGGGGGGGAGAACCCAGTCGGGATGCAACGCCCAAAGTTAAATGGGGGAGGCAGACAGTTATCACCGTTTCCGCCAAGTTAGGGCCTGCACGCTGGGGTTTGTTCAGTTTGGTCCTGCTGCTGTTGCCTTTGCTTAGTTTAATAAAGCGGCCTTCAACCCAAGTCTTTATTGGGGGGTGCAAGGGTAATAAATGTGGTTACCTTCAGGCACACAATTAAAAGGAATGTTTGAAAATGGCACTATTTTTGCAGATTTTGCAATTTGACAGGCAGAAAGCAGTATTATGTGTTTTCATTCTAAGTTCTCATTCCAAGTTCTCATTTTTAGTCATTTTAAATGCTTTTAAAATCAGGTAGGTGATATAGTATATCAGGTAGGTGATATAGTGTCAGCAAATGCAGCCCCAGTATTATTCCTAATTGGAAAAAATAATCTATTTTAATATCTGGAAAATACCTTAAACACCAAAATGCAGTGTTTTGTCATTTTATTCAGATACTAGCTTTTTTTGACCCGGTGTTGCCCGGGCAATAAATTATCCCAAGTGCAAACGTGGACTCAAATGGCCTCGGGAGCATCGCCATTCATCTCGGCGACCCCAGAAACTATGGATTTGACACCGATTATGGCCATTTTTGACCATTTTCACATGAAGCCCGCTGTGCACCCCCACTCCTGGGGGCGCTAGGAGGGTGTGACCCCCGTAGTGTTTGTCCTCAAACCATAAAGCATACTGGTGTCAATTGCTCCAGGTATTCCAACGGGTCACAGTGGACGTGTTCGACCATTTTCACATGGGGCCTACTGCGTACCCCCACCCCCCGTGGGCAGTAGGGGGCCCTGACCCTCGCAGTGTTTGTCCCCAGGCTGGCAGGGAGCCGCATGCCAAGTTTGGTGCCAATCGGTCCAGGCGTTCCAGCAGGGCATGGCGGACGTTTTGTTTCGCACCCCTTCCCGCCCTCGGAAATGACGGATTTGACACCAAAGTTGGCCGTTTGTGAT
>JAJKFI010000078.1:4555423-4568098 GCA_029204185.1 Lerista edwardsae
ATAATAATAATAATAATAATAATAATAATAATAATAATAATAATAATTGGTATTTATATACCGCCTTTCTTGGTCATCAGATTGCTCCTTTGACTTTAATTCAAGGCGGTTTACATAGGCAGGCATTTTCTAAACCAGAAGGGTTTTTACAAATCACAAAGTTCTAATCTTTCAAAAACAACTACATGCAGATGACACTTTCATCGTCCAGTCCTTCTTTCTCGCCGCACAATTGCCTTCCGCCGGCTGATAATCTGCTTCTTTGCTCTCATAATGTCCTTTATACCCCCGAATTATACCCCATTCCTCCTCGTTTAGGATCCTCTAATCCCCAGTAGCTGGATCTAAACAAGGAATTTTCAGGTGGATCCTATTCTCAGTCATCTTTGATGCAAAATCACGATCTTGTAAATCCTTCTGACCCCACTGGAGGCTCCAAGAGCTTTATAAGTGTAGGAAGGATTAGCTTTCTGTATATACAAGGGCTCACCTTGCTGAAATCAGAGCGAAAGCCATTCTGTTATTGCTGGTTCAAAATACATTGCTTGCAAGACATTGTATAAATGCTTCAGAAAATACAATATTCACAGAGGATTTCTTGATTTTGTTTTTCTGTATTTGCCAAGATTGTTTTATGGAAATCAGAACATGTTAACCTCAGCCCCTTCCCTCCCGTGGGAGTCAGATCAATTTCCATTTACGTGTCTGAAAACACATTTCAAACCTGACCAAATCCTGTGCAGTTGAAACTGAAGTCAACCCATATCCACTTTAGTTTGCGCTCTGACACACAGCCAGTTAAAAGTAAGCATATGCCAACTGCATATTCTATAATTCATGGCATTTAGTCAACATGTTACAAAGAATTCCATTGAATTCCCACTGATTTAAAAGTGACTTCAAAGAATGCTTCTCAAACGGCCAAACACCATTTTACTGCCTGGGCTGTGATGAAATGTTCTCCTTGACTTCACCGACCTGCTCTTGGGCTGTGAAAGGAACCCCCTTTTAAAGTGATTGAGTGGGGAGTAGCAAAAGGAGTGAAGCATTCATCCATTGTGTACATCCCTATGTTGTATAGGTCACTCTTTCTTCTGGCACTGCATGACAAAGGCGGGCAATGAAAGCAGCCTGAGAAGACTGTCAGTGGAAGAGAAAACATATCCTATGTTGCATTGCAGTAGTTTCATGACTCGTCCTCACAATGTTGGAGAAAAGGTAGCATAGCATGTTTGATAGGCAAGTGTGCCCTGCTCCCACTCTTCACACTGTTTTACAGCAGAGACGTCTCATTCACTATGCAGATTATATCAGTCCACCAGGTGCCCATCTCATGAGAACAGTGGCAATATGGGGGGGGGGGCAAAATGCTAAGTTTTTCAAGCTCTTGAATGCCTGTGTAAGGCAGTCCCTCCCTTCAGAGCTATTTTGAGCTGTGAAAGGAAAGCAGAGGCAACTCCTCAGTTTTCCTTTCGTAGCAACAAATGGCTCCAGAGGCAAGGGGGAGGAACCACTTTACACAGACATTCAGGAACCTTACCATTTTGCCCCCCCCTTGTACACCACTGTATGAAAGAAATGCCTGTGTGCGTTCCTTTCCTCATCCCTTGTGCCATCCCATTCCTACATAGTCATGTGGGGGCAGAACATCTGAATTAAGCCTAATCGTGCATTTAAAATATACTTAATACTGTATAAAGCATTGGTTTGGATGTTCCACCTCTGATTATCTTGGGGCATACAAATGTTCTTCTTCACATGACTGGATGTCTGATCAGCCAGTATCACCCTAACAGGTTTCCTGCTTGGCTAGGATAACTCAATAACAGAGAAGATGAAATTGCATGAGTAGAGGAACTGATGGCCAGATACTGCGGCTGCAAATAATCATTTAAAAAAATGTAAGAAAAAGAGTTTTAAGGCATTTTGCTTCCCAGGTTCCATTTCACCCCAGCATTTTCACCTGATAATTCAACACCGCCTGTGTGTAACACAGCCAACACTGACCTACACCTCCTAGATTCCCCGAGCACAAGCCTAACCTTGAATTAGGCCAGCACAGTTTGGCCAGCACAAGGGCCGCCATAAAGTATGTTTGGACCACTCTTGGAGTCAGAGAGGCCAGCACACAGATGTGCGCCATCCCCCCTGATTCTGAGAGTGGTCCAAACACACTTTATAGTGGCCCTTGTGCCAGCCAAACTTTGCTGGCCTAACTGTGCCTGCCTAATCCAGGCTAGGCTTGTGCCCCCAGTAATGTTGAGTTAAAGCAGGCGCATCATTATATTATATTATGCTCAGTGTATCCTTGCTCCACTCCACTTCCCTGACCGCTGACTGACACTTGCAGAGAATGGGAAAACAGTGAGTATTGTGACATCATATCATCCATGCATTTTCACTAAATTTTCCAGGGAGATGCCAGGAGAGGGATACTGGCAGCTGTTTATTTAGGGCAACATAGTTTGGGCCTAAGGCCTCATTCATAAATCCATTTATATGTGTGAGTGTCTGTTTGTTTTTAACACAACCTTATACACACAGCTTATTCCACAGAAGTCAGGAAGAATTTTTCAAAAGAATTAAATGTTTGAATTTGGGCCCATTTGTGGTTAGCCCTAAAGTTGGAATTCATATTTGAAGCTGTAAAACTCTTGAATTAATGTGTACGTATAATTTGTAAGAACATGGTCTACTTTGTCTGCAGAACATTAATTACGAATACATCAATTAGAAAAAGAACACAGGTTGAAATATTACCACTACTAATAGTTTCTCCACATGGCTGGCTCCTAATAGATGTGGTAGAAATTAAGAAGAAGGCATTTTATCAATTTTCACAGACAAGTATTTTTTTTTAAATCCTTTTATTTCTTTGAACCTTGTTTGTTTGGAATTCATTTTATTTTAAATGTTACATGTCCCGTAAACTGCGCTGTTTGCAGTAATGGTGGCTTTTTTTTAAGCAATGAAAGCTCAATTTATTGTTTTTAATACTGTTCAGAAACAGAATAGGATTTTCTGTCTAAGAAAGTACAAAAATATATTTTCCCTGATCTTCTTACTAATAACAATTATGACAATGATGCACTACACACATCACATCCATTATCCTAATTATCCTTCCAACTACTTTTTTCAAGTACATCAATTGCATTATTCCCATTTTGAAGGAGAGAGATTTATGGCCCAATCCTAAACTTACCATTGCGCCTCTTCTACTGGCGCTGACTGCCGTGAAACAGGAATAAAAAGCGCTGTGATGGTATGCTACTCAGTGCACGACTGGGGTTGCTGGTGGGAAGGCCAGTTCCTACCTAGGAGCAGGCAAGTCAGCGGGAGAGGCAGGAATGGGGCAGGGGAGGGTGAAACAAAGCAGCAACAAGGGCAAGGAAGGGCAGAATGAGATAGCGATGCAGGTCGGGGATGGGCAGGTTGGGTCTAGGAAGGGGGCAGGTTTGGTGGAAGCAGTGGCCGCCAAATCTTAGCTCCCTTCCTGGTTCTGATCCCACAGTGTGTGTCCATATTGACTGAGGTCAGCTATTTAGCCAGCACAGGTCCAAGTACCCCCCCCCCAGCACCACAAACAATTGGTAAGCACACCCCTTTGGCAGGGAAAGCCAGGAATATTTATCACTGGCAGAATAAAGGTGGGAGGGCATACATCAAGATTCAGCCAGGCACAGCCACTTCAGCACCAAGATGACATTTGATTGCATCTGCCCTGACAAAAGTCTCAGTTAAGGTGCAAGAGAAGGCAGATCAGATAGAATGGTGGTTTCTTTTTTTCCTGGCAAACCAAAAGATGGGGTGGTGTCACCCCGGATCCACCACCCCCAACGGCGGCCCCGAGCGAGGGGCGCACTTACCGGAAGCCCCAGGGCTGTTGGGAGGCTCCTGGGCGGTCCCGCGACACAGCGGGACTGAAGGCAGCCCAATGTACGAGCTTGGGCACAGCTGCGGCATGCCGGCCCCCATGGCAGCGCCGGACGGGGGAATGGACGGCCCCGCGGCAGCGCCCGCCCAGTCAGACCCCCCCGGAAGAGGCTGGGGAGGCCGCGCAAAGCGGCGCCACGCCAGGAGAGCCCGGGGCGCCGCCGCTCAGGCCTCCTGCTGACCCAGCGCCCGGCGATGACATCATCGCCGGCGCCGGCACACAAGCCGAGATCCGGCGAGGTCTTGCCTGGGGGGAGGGGCTAGGAGGGATCCACCCTCCTCCACAAGCCGGCGGGTTCATAAGGAGCCCAACCGGCAAGGCAAGAGGTCGCTCTTCCTCCTGCGGCAAGAGGAACCTCCGAGCGGCCTTGGGCAGGGCAGGTTGGGTGCCCGGCCTCGCCTCTGCTCATCACCTTCCCGGGGACTCCCAAGCCCCGCTCCTGAGGGGTTACCAGGCCCCCTGGCTATCCTACCTGTCAGCGGGCCAGCTGGACCCGTGGGCTATTGTACCAGGGCCCTGGTCTCTAGCGCCCCCCCACTGGGGCTTGCACCCCCCTGTTGCCAGGCTGGACCCGCGATCAGCACAGGGACCCACAACCGACCAACCACCCTTGCCCTCATCCCACTTACCTGGACCTACCTGGCTGGGGAGCCGCCACCGGTCAGTGTGACAGGGGATAGTGACAGGGGATAAGAGGCCCATGGCTAACACGGGGTCTCTCGTGAAGTGGAGACCTACCTGACCTGTGTCAATGAATGTAAAGGCACTTACCGCATTAAACCGATTGAGATGCCAATCCTCATGCCTCGTGCCTGATCCTGGGTTGGTGCAAGAGGCACTCATTGAGCTGCTGAGACAAAGGAATCAATACAAGGTATGTGCTTGATTAGATTTCAGGCAGAGGCTTGATCAGGCTCTGCATTCAAACCAAGGAGGCCATTTTTCTTCCCATGATTCCCTTCAGATAGTGTTTAAAGGCAAGGTTTTGCTTTGGTCAGCCTCCTATGGCTATTTATGCCAGGGGAAAATGTTCTTTAATATTACCTGTTTCCAAATGAAACCCTCGGGGGCTGTTGTGCATTGCGCAATCAGACCATCAGATCAAGCAGCAATTTGCCTAAATATTTTCTATGTTTGGAGCAATTTTTCAAGTGTTTCTTGCAAACCTTTGACTTGTTTGCTGTTTCCCAGAGCACAATCCTAACCTGGAGTTAGGCTGGCATCGTTAAGCCAACATAGTTTGGCCGGCGCAAGGGACACCGTCAAGTATATTTGGACCACTCTGGAAGTCAGAGAGACCAGCACACAGACGTGCGCAATCCTCCCTGATTTTGAAAGTGGTCCAAACACTTTATGGTGGCCCTTGAGCCAGCCAAACTTTGCTGGTCTAACTGTGTGGCCTAACTCCAAGCTAGGATGGCACTCCCAGTCTAAAATCTCCTTTTGTTTGGGTGGGTGGGGGGTTTGAGGTGGGAAGGGCAGGAGGACAGGATTGGGGTTGAGCTTCCAAGCAGCTGACAGCCATAGCTAGCAAGAGGAACAATGGCTTTTAAGGAACAATATGATAAGATGTATATGTGCCCCATCAGTGCAAATGAAGCTTGGTAACATACAGTAAATGTAACATACTTACATTTGAAGCACATTTTGCAGTTCCTCCTGAAAGAGGGGTGGATTTCTTATGGGGTTGTGCACAACTTTAGCATGCATCAACATTACAGGCTGGAAGAGAATGCTTGGACGCAGACCCGGTTTTAGCCACATGATTGCTGAGAAAGCTCATAAATACAAGCCAGTTCAGGACTGAGCCAGGAAGAGTTCACCCATCACTAATAGCGCCGTTCTCATGAAACAATGCTGCCAGCTACAAGACAACTGTCGGCCATGATGACTTTTCTCATTGTTTACAAGCTTGGCCTCTGCCGGGTGAAGGTGGCAAGCAACACACCTCATCAGTCATTTGGTTTTTCCTGGCCGACTCAGATGCAGTTTCCTGTGACCCAGTTTTATACATTGGTCTGACCATTAATTCACTGACCAACACCCTTGATTGGACACCAGAAGTGACAGCATCATATGCAGTTGGGCTTGAATATCAACTCCAGTTAATGTCACCGATGTACTAAGGGCTTCATTGTTGTGACAGAAACGTGTCAAGGAGGAAAAGTTCCCCCTGAACAAAAAAGTGTTTTCTGGGTAAATAAAATGTTCAAACATAGTCTCTGGTTGTGGAGGTCACTTAGAACTAAAGTCAGAGCTTCGGCACTTTTGTAACCCCCATTCGGCTTCAAAAATAAGTAGCAGTGTCATTTTGAATCATGTACAGGGCTAGCTTTATTGCCATTAAGTGGTACAGTTCTATTAGCCTATGTACAGCAACATGGAATTAGCCAAGGACTCACATACTTGGGATGCTTCAGAAATCCTCTGCATTTTTTCCTGGATTTTGACTATCTGGGCTGAACTAGAAGTCCATCATTATGCCATTAAAAATGTTATTTATTTTGCAGAGAATATTGTGCATGTACAGTTTACCATAGCTTTCAGTTCCATCTGTCATTCTTGCTATTCCCACATGCATATAACCAATCCACATGTGCACACTGGTAGCCAAAACATTAATCTTTTTGTGACCACATGCATAACTGCATTGAGATCCCTTTTGTGTTGCTTTCTACAGACCTGCATTGTGTGCTCTTGCATGCACTGATGCAACACCATGGAAAAGCAAACTCAATGTGATAATACATGCGGTGTTATCAAGATTATTTTTGTGCTGTGCTTTACCAGTGCACAGGAGTATAAGTGCACACTAACAAAGCATTGCACACAAAATTAGAGCCTTAATGCAGTCATGCACACAATCACATCAAAGTTGTTTATACCTTTTTTTGTAATGTGTATGTGGATAATTTGTAATATAGAGGGGAAAGGCAAATAATCTCAAAGAGCAAGAGATGTCATGAGAAATTGATCAGGGAGTTTGGGAATTTGGGAGTTTGAATATCAAGGTGGATTGAAGGACCTTTCCTGGGAAAGGGATGCAGAATTTCAGTTCCCCATAGGGGCTACTAGGATGCGTAGTTCCCAACCAGAATGGGGAACATATGCTCCACCAAGGATCAGGAATATCCAGTTCCATCTCAACTATTCCATGGTTGTCTTTCCCCCGTCCCAAGTTCTGAAATGCTTTGGGTCAGAGAAAAGGGGAGGTCGTGATGACAGAGGAGGTTTGGAGCATCTTCAGTCATTGCTTCTGCTGCAGCCACTGCCTTTTCTCTGCTTCAAGCAAACTTCTTGGTGCTTTGTACAGGGGGAAGGAGAGGTGGTTCTGAGAGCAACAGTGGCAATTGGTTGCTTTCAGACACTTTGCTTGCAATTGTATTGATTGATCAATTGCACATTCCTGATGATTTGCACAGATTCACTTGGAACATGCACAAATCAACATGCCTTTTATGCCCTTTTCAATGTTTGTGCATCCTTAGCAGTTACTAAATACTGCAAAAATAGCTTCTGCTCTGATTCCAGAATTAGCATTAGAAATTCTCCTTATTCAGCTGGGAATTTATGAGTAGACACGACAGAACGAACTAGAAGAACCAGAAGGAACTAGAAGAACCAATGGAAAAACAACAACAACCCAAAAAACAATTCTCCCACCACTAATTGTATCTAGTCTCTCTCTCTCTCTCTCTCTCTCTCTCTCTCTCTCTCTCTCTCTCTCTCTCTCTGTGTGTGTGTGTGTGTGTGTGTGTGTGTGTGTGTGTGTGTGTGTGTGTATCTATCTCTATCTCTATCTCTATCTCTATCTCTATCTATAAAACCTTATTGCAGTTTGGGGAAAAGGAGTCTTCACAATTTTCATGGCTCCTGTAAAGTGTAAAAACAAAAATCACTTTATCAAAGTCTATTGAGACCAGGATGAGGAAGATCGTACTAGTCTCATGTAATTTTATCAGCTGGCTTTATGTTTGGAATGATCTACTTGAAGAAAAAAGCCAAACAGATGTGCAGTGACTTTTGCCTCAAAGACCAGCCACTTATTTGCTGCTGACTATGAAGTCATAGTGTTGCTTCACTTCAAACACCCAAGAGAGGAGAAAAGGGCAGGAGTATAATTGACCAAACTTCATTTTGGTATTTTGCTGTATCCTCATGAGAAGGCTCTTGAAGATGAGTCAGGTAACCTTTATACTATGCCATTAATAAATACCTGTGGAGAACAGAAACAATTTGAAACATCAGCTAGAGAAAGAGTTGTGTATTGCAGGTATGTTTTCCCTACTCTTTCTTCCCTTGGCAAATAAAAAAAAATATCTGTACAGAAATTAGATGCTACTTGATATCTCTCTCTTGGTATGCAAAATCTATCAGACATGCCCTTTTGCTTCCTTTGTACTAGAGAGTTCTCAAACATGTTCTTCCACCACTAACTTAGGGCCCAATCCTGTCCTACTTGAGGCATGTATTCAGTGGTGTCATCTACGAACAAGGAACGGGAACGCTGGGCGGGACTTCCGTGGGACTTCCACGTGATTGGCTGCCCGCCCGTCCCATTCTGCGGCTGCCCTGGCCTGGGGGGGTGCCTGCTCACCAGGGGAGACGGGTGGGGGGCGCGCCGGAGCCTGGGCAAGCAGCGGTGGGGCACGCAAACCGGGGGCAACCCCCCCTGAGGCCAGGGCAGCCGCAGAACGAAACAGGTGGGCTGCCAATCATGTGGAAGTCCCGCCCAAGTCCCACCCAGCATTCCCGTTCCTTGTTTGTAGATGACACCACTGCATGTATTGCCTCCAAAGATGGAGAGGCAGTCATATAGGCTTCCTCAAGGCAGTGGTGGTCCTGCCATTTAAAGGGGGGTTCACATGCCCCCAGTTGCCATACCTGTGGAGTCCCTGAGGGTGACATGCACCTTCCTGCTGCTGCTGCTGAGCTGCTGCCACCCACCCTCTGGAGCGCTCCCACAGCAAAGGAAGCACATTTCAAGAGCACATTTCAATCGGCCATGGGAGGCTTCAAACTAGTCAAAATAAAAAGACCTTTACTCTTTGAAAACCACCGGATAGCGACCCCTCCGTGATATTGATTTTGGTACTAATAATATTTCCTGGGAAAGAGAGTTCCAAAGTTAGGTGCTGCCATGGGAAAGGCCCATACTTTCCCCCAGTTGTACTTTATTGAAAGACAATGCTTCAGAAAAAAAAGTGTACAGGTTAATACATATGAGATAAGACGGTCCTTAAAGTAGCCTGGTCTTAAACCATGTAGGTCAATAACCAGAACCTTACGTTGAATCTGGAACCATACTGGCAACCTCTTAGTTAGAAAAGCATAGCAGTAATGTGGCTAGACTGACAGGCCCCAGAAAGTAGATATTATCTACTCCATAGGAAAGTGCTTTGTGAGCCAACAGGGAATAGGACAACGGGACAGCTACTTTGGGAAGATGGACCATCACTCTGCTCATGGAAGAGAATGAAGGAGAGGACCAAGAAAACTTAGGAGCTGCTAGATGGTGGCCACTGGTTTAAACAGGAAGTAGCAGATCTTTTCCAAAGGGTGAAAAAAGCAGGCCCTGTAAAGCAACTGCAGCTTTCTGCAAGTATTAATGGGCTCCAATTAGAAAATCAACATTTCTTAAATACTGAAAGCATGCTTTGCTTTGTAGAATGTGATTAAGCATTGCTTAAAAAAAATTAAGCCTGTATTTTTTTTTTTTAAAAAAAATTAATACCCGTATAGTTTTCTGTTTCTCAGGGGGAAAAAAATCTCTGAATGTGCTGTGTTGCTTCTGGAGTAAACATCAGCATATTCTATTAAGCCATCACATACAGATGATAACAAATGAGGCCCATTAGAATGAGTTTGGGAGCTTTCTTGTTTTGTCCTCTGAATGTTTGCTGTTGGCTAGTTAAGACAACTCATCCAGGTCTGACCTTTACTCTGGCAATATTTATTAGATTGGAAAGAAATATATTCCCAGAAAAAAAAGTAAATGCTTGTGCACACTTGTGTTGGGAGCAAAAAAAGGAAACATTTTCTCACTTTAGCTGATGTGTGTCAAATCTGTTCAGACAACAAAACCAGAACAAGGTCACTGCACATTCCTAGGAAATACAGAGATCGGTTCTGATCAGCTTTGAGTCATCAGCCATTGGGGGATCCTAGCCAGTGGCTTAGTTAGAGAAGGGTAAAAAAACACTAAGAATTTACAGTGCCACAACACGTCATGTAAATGGCTTCTCCCCTTAGCTGCTGGAGCCTCACCAGGCAGCCAGAGTAATGTGGAGGCGTCTCCTCTGCATTACTCTGGCCACCCAGTATATGGCTCTGGTGGCAAGGGGCCACATGTACACAGCATGTTGCCGCACTGTAAGTATTTACTGTTTTGATCCCACTCTAGCTACACCACTCATCCTAGCAATTCTCCAAGCATAGTAGAGAAAGGGAATGTAAGTTCATTCTTCTTACGAGGTATGTTTGGTTAGAACACTACAAAATACGTGGGTGGCAATTCATTTAGGGCACTGAGTGTAGTACCTGTATGTTAGAGCACTGCAGAGACGAATGGAGTGCGCCCATGGCAGGGTGACGAAAGCGCACCCCCTGCATGTCACCCCGCCCCCGTGCGTCACCTTGCCACGCCTCCCTGCACCTGGAATAGCTCCATAACGGAGCGATACAGATGCAAGGGAGGGAGGGAGGGAGGGCCAAAAGCCGCGTGGGTTCTTCCGCACAATGGCGCCTCGCCGCTGCCGGCGCAGTGGCACCCATGGCTCCCGCCACCCCTGGCTACACCCTTCCTCCGCCCCTGGAGCAGTGGTTCTCAAACTGTAGGTCAGAAGCCAATTTTAGGTGGGTTTGCGAAGCACCTAGAGCAGCCATATTGGAAATGTGGGAAGATGGGATGCTGGAAAGAGGAAAGGCTGTGTGATTCTTTTGTTTGTGTCAAGGTTGTAAACAGGCTTTTTCTCTTTCTGATTCACGTTGCTTTTGGCAAATGGCTGAGAAATAACCAACATATTGCTACATTCTCAGGAAAGCAGCAGGCTCTGGCATCCCAATGACGGCACTTCCGGCCGTGACATCACTTCTGATGGGTACTGGACGGATTGTCATTCTAAAAAGTGGGTCCTGGTGCTAAAAAGTTTGAGAACCACTGTGTTAGTAGTAGTAACACATAACAACTTGCAAACTCACCCTGTGGGGGGAGGTTCTTAACAAGGCTACTTCATCATGGAAAACTAAGACGAAAATCACCTCTTGGTAACTTCAAAAATGTTTTTGTGTAGGTAGTGATGTGCAAGACCTTCTATCTTCCCCCACCCTTGAGAAAATTTGCTAGCCTTTAACCACTTTTCTCAAAAAATTTCAAAATTCCTCAGATGTCTATCTTGAGTAGGTATCTACACACTTGGCTTGGAGAGTTTGTGTGTCTTGAGAGATTTTTATATAGTACATAAGACTTGTCCTGGATGAATTTGCAGATTTTGGATTGACTCCCCAACACGTACCCAAATGCCCCCAACAGTTGCCCAACTGGACCTACTAAAGTCTTAAAACTGGCTCTATCTTGGCCTGGGAGAGGTAAATAAAAATCTGTTTTACTTACCTCCCCAAAGGATATCTATCATACAGTGGGTTTCCTTGGACTTGTATTGCTCTAGTTAGCAGTTTAGTTGACTTAAGTCTAAGAAACCTCAGGGAGTGTGTTGGGCTGGGAAAAGGCGGATTGGGTCTTGGCTTGTGCAGCTGTCATGAGGTCCCCCCACCACTGCAGGCTGACTGGTGGGAAGGCCAGAGAAGCCTCCCATGCACTACAGATAACTGAAGATCCACCAGTCCAGGTAAACCAGTGCAGGAGGTTGGAAGGAGGCAGGGAGAGGGTTGAATGGGGCAGGGTGGCAGAACATGGTGGTGACAGGGTGGGGGAGAAAGCGAATCAGGCATGGGAAGGGATTGGACTCAGGGGTGACAACCAATGCTGAATCCCAACCCCCTTCCCAGGCATGATCCGCCTTCATGGGTCAATGCCAACTTGCACTAGCAATACTGCTGGCACAGGTACACCAGCATGCTACCACTCAGCATACGCCACTACTCAGCACATTCCACTACGCAGCTCAGTGGCTGCTGAGGCTTACCCCGGGGCAAGGTAACAAATGTCCCCTTACCTCAAGGAGACCTCCAGCAGCCAGTAATCCCCAGCGGGATACAGCACTAGCTGCACTGGCACCGCTGCATCACCACATGGGGATTTACTGTCGGTAGGATTGGAGTATCAGGGCCAAATCCTGCCCAATTTTCTAGCCCTGATGTAGCTGTCCCAATGGGGTGTGTGCTGCATTCTGTGGCACAGGAGAAGTCATGGAGGCCTCCTCAAGGTAAGGGAACATTTGTTTGCTTACTTCAAGGTTGCATTGCAGCTGCATCAGCACCAGAAAATAGGATAGGATTGGGTCCAAAGCCTCTATTCACAATCCCTCTGCCCCAAAAGCACAAACTGCTTTTCACAGTTTGTGAAACATGATCCCTTTTTTCCAGTTCAGTTGTACCTGCTTATACAACGCCTGTATCTCTACCTACATATTTTTGGGCAAAACATTGATACATTATACATTCATGTATCAAACGTTTCTAGTGAAATCATGTTTTTAAGCAAGAGTGGCAGGTTTCCCATTTATATTATTATTATTATTATTATTATTATTATTATTATTATTATTATTATTATTATT
>JAJKFI010000078.1:4568638-4598766 GCA_029204185.1 Lerista edwardsae
AGAGAATCCATCTAATTTAATAGCTTCTCCTGGGATAGAAGCGTCCACAGACATTGTAGCAAATGCAAAAACACTTTTACCACCATCAGAAACCTGGAGGCCTTTATTGCTATATATACCATTGCCAGTAACTGTCATCATTTCTCACATCTGGCACATACCACTATACGCTGTTTTCTCCTTTTTCAAATGCAAAGTTAGAAGGAAATGACAAAAGGAATAAGTTAAGAAATACTATTAAATGAAAGTGAGGGCTACAGCAAATAGGACTAACAGCTTGTGATCAGGAATACAGAGGCTGGAAAAATTGTCTTCCTCTTTTAAGTGAATAGAGATGATAAAATTCTGTTCTCCAACATATAGATTGGAGAAATAGTTCATTCAGAAATAGTTCATTCATTCTGAATATTTCATTCAGAAATAGTTCAACTAATTAATAAATCCCATTCTTTTCCAATACACTTCTCCCTTTTTCCTTTCCTTCCCTCTCATTCATTATGTTTCAGATTGTAAACCTGCTGATATTTCATTTTATCTTTTAATATCATATTTATATTTCATTAGTATCATCCATTTCTTCAGATCTTCCTGACAGCAATTTGAACTGTTATGTATGTAGTTATAGCCAGCTTCTCAGAACATGAAGACGCACTTATTAATTTGGGGGGAGGAGAACCTTACTCTCCTCTTCTTCACCAGGAAATGAGAAAGTGCACATCAATCGCATCCAGTCATAGCAAAATGAATATTATCAGCCCAAACCCAAAACAAGTGGCAAAATTACACAGCCAAACAAAAGCACAGTGGTGTGCACCTAAATAATAACACAACAGTTTTTTTTTTAAAAAGGACAAAGCCCCCAATGTAGCAACAAGGGGATAAAAATAACTAATAGCCCAATTCAATGCAGCTCCACGTGTGGCGAATTAGTGGTGCCAACATGGCAGCTGTTGTATCCCAAGGGAGAGCTTCGGCACCTGGAGGCCTCCTTGGTCTCCTCCTTCCTAAGGAGGAACATTTGCTCCCTTGCCCTGGAGTAAGCCCATGCTTGGCTGCCAAGTCTACTTGGAGCTGCACCAGCTCTGGTGTAGCTGGCACAAGTCCACATGGATCCAGGTTGGGGACTGAAGCTAGGGTTAGGATTTGGCATATACCACTGCCAAGAAAACTGACTAGAAGCAGTACTTAGAAGTACTGGATAGCTGATTGTTTTTTCACCTTGCTCAGGTTGCATTCTCAGGTGTGCTCCCCACACTAGAATTTTGAGAAACAAGCTCAGAACTAGAAAAGATGGCCGCCACCATGCTTGTCACTTCCACCTATTTTCAATCAAAATGAATGCTGGAACCTCTCAGGAACATGGCGGCCTCCACCAGAGTGTATGGTAACAACATGGCGGCCTCCATTCAATTGAATTAAATGAGGGGATTCCATTTTGTCATTTTTAATTAACTGTGCTAGAAGCATGCTGGAAACATCATGCCTGCCAATTCTCCTGTCTAAAAAAAAGAACCCAGCCTTACTTGTGGCAGTGGACAGGGCACATACTCTGTGTCATCGTTTCTGACAACCAGATAGCACCTAACACTGCCAGAAGCTCATTCTGGCAGTAAGGCACCCATTAAACAAAATACAGCCCATAGAAAGGTCTTCTCTAAAAAGGCACATGTTTAACTGGCAGCTAAACACACTCAGAAATGGGGCTGGACAGGCTGTCCTTGGGAAGGTATTTCCTTTGGTACTACAGCCAGTAAAGAATCTGGAGCAGAGCCTCAGATGTTAAATAAAGGGGAGGAAATAAGCACTATCACCTGCTAGTGTTAATCTAAAAAACTGCTCCCATTTTCTCCTTTCTCACTCTAGCACTTCAGGTTCCTAGACAGCAATCAATGGTTAAGGACAGAGGGCAATTGCCCCTTTAGATTGAGCAAGTAAATCTTATCTTAAATCTCCAGACCATTATCCAAATTCTTTTCAGTATGGATAGCCACATTTCTGCCCTTTAAGGCTGCAGATATATACCACATCCAGAAAGTGGGGCTCAACCGATTAATTTATGGCCTTTCAAGTTCATATCTAACCATAGCAAATGAATACCTCTGTTCAGATGAGATTGTTTGGATTTCTCTCAAAACTTTTCTCCACTGATAAACAAAGGACTATGGGTGGTTACTTATGGCCCAAAAGTTGGTCCTATTAAGGCACAAGTGATAAGCCGTGGTTTCCAAACTCTCTCAGGGAACGTTTGAGCCACTGTAAATGCTTGCGAAAGTGGGGCAAAGGCAAAGGCTGCATACCTATCACTGTGCATGGCTCTGAGGGGTGTTTGGACTACTCTTGAAGTCAGAGAGGATGGTGCACATCTGTGTGCTGGCCTCTCTGACTCTGAGAGTGGCCAAACATACTTTACGGTGTCCCTTATGCTAGCCAAACTTTGTGGGCCTAATTGTGCCATCCTAACTCCAGGTTAGGATTGCACTCCAAGTTAAACAACTAGGACTAAGGGCCCAGTTCTATCCAACTTTCCAGTTTCAATGCAGCCACAATGCAGCCATGAGGTAAGGGAACAAAAGCTCCCTTGCCTTGAAGTGGCCTCTGTGATTGTTCCCCCACCACAGGATGCAGTGAGTGCCCCATTGCCACAGATGTATCAGCACTGGCACGTTGGATAGGATTGGGCCCTGAATCAGCCTCGGTTCATGCAACCATTTGCTTTACATGCTAAAGTCCATATATTGTACCTTGACTGTACCTTGATGGTACTGCATGGTATTAACTGATCTGGTGAGCAGTTCAGAATCAATGCATTTCTTTAAGAATGTAAGGACTAGCATAAAAAGAAATGATAGTTTGGCAGTTTCTACTCTGTATATACTACTAGCTTTTATGTACCCGGCTTCGCTTGGGTGTTTATATCTGCCCTCCCTGACCCATCCCTGACCCATCTCCCAATTTCGGGCGTTTTCGACCATTTTCACCTGGGGCCCCCTGCACACCCCCACCCCCGGGGGCACGGGGGGGCCCTGACCCCCATAGTGTTTGTCGCCAGGCCGCAAGGGATACACATGCTGAGTCTGGCGCGAATTGCTCCAGGCGTCACAGTGGGGCATGGTGGACATCTCGTATCGCACCCCTTCCCATCCCCCACATTGGGGGGTGCGGACCCGAACTCCCACAGCGTCGCTGTTGGCCTCGGTGAGCCCAGAAAGTACAGAACCGAGGACGCTCTCGTCCATTTTTGACCATTTTCATGCGGGGGCCCTGGGGCCCCCTCGGGGCGGTAGGGGGGCCAGAACCCCAGAGTGTCTGTTGCCAGGCTGGAAGGCACGCGCATGCCGAGTTTGGTGCACATCACTCCAGGCGTTGCAGCAGGGCAAGGCAGATATTGTGTCTTGCACCCCATCTCGCACCCCACACCTAGGGGGGGTGAACCCGGACTTCAACGGTGTCAGGAGCATCGCCGTTCGCTCCGGCAACCCCGGAAACTATGGATTCGATGCCGAGTTTGGCCGTTTTCGACCATTTTCAATTGGGGCCCCTCGCGTTTCCCCCCCCGGGGGGCTAGGGGGGTCTGACCCCCGCAGTGTTTGTCGTCAGGCCACAAGGTGTATGCGTGCCAAGTTTCGTGTTGCTCGGTCCAGGCGTTCCAGCAGGGCACGGCGGATGTTGTGTCTCGCACCCCTTCCCGCCCCCCACGCCGAGGGGGGGTGAACCTGAACTCGCACAGCGTGGGGAGCATCGCCACTCGTCCCGGCAACCCTGGAAACTATGGATTCGACGGCAATTTTGGCCATTTTCGACCATTTTCATGCAGGGACCCCCACATACCCCCACCCCCGGGGGCGCTAGGGGGGTCTGACCGCCGCAGTGTTTGTCTTCAGGCCACAAGGTGTATGCGTGCCAAGTTTCGTGTCGATCAGTCCAGGCGTTCCAGCAGGGCATGGTGGACGTTTTGTCTCGCCCCCCTTCTCACACACCCCGCCAAGGGGGGGCTGAACTCAGACTCCAACGGCATTGGGAGCGTCACCACTCATCCCGGCGACCCCGGAAACTATGGATTTGACACCGATTTTGGCCATTTTCGACCATTTTCACGCGGGGACCCCCACGTACCCCCACCCCTGGGGGCGCTAGGGGGCCCGACCCCCGCAGTATTTTTGGCCACGCTGCTAGGCTTCCACATGCCGAGTTTGGTGCCAATCGGTCCAGGTGTTCCAGCAGGGCATGGCGGACGTTGTGTTTCGCACCCCTTCTTGCCCCCCACGTGGGGGGGTAAACCCAGACCCGAACTGTATCGGGAGCATCGCGGCTCATCTCAGCGACCCCGGAAACTGTGGATTTGACTCCCATTTTGGCCGTTTCTGACCGTTTTGATGTGGGGACCCCCCTGTACCCCCACCCTCGGGGGCTCTAGGGGGGTCTGACCCCCGCAGTGTTTGTCACCAGGCCGCAAGGTGTATGCATGCCAAGTTTCGTGCCGATCGGTCGAGGCGTTGAGGAGCCTATTCAGAACATAGCCTATTCAGAACACACACACATACCCACGTTCGTTTTTATATATATAGACTAGCTGGTTTTGACCCGGCGTTGCCCGGGGGACCAAGGATCCTGAGCCTCTAGAACGTATTGATGAACCCGATGAATCCCAAATGCACACTATCACTGTGAAAGTAATGAGGAAAGAGGTTCACAATCAACTGAGAGAGCGAAATGAAACTGGCACACTTACTGATGTCTGCAGGCAATGCGGTGGGCTAGCAGTGAGGTATGAGAAACGGGAACAGCCGGCCAGTTAGCTCTGTGTAAATATGTCCATCCCAGACCCGAGTGGGTGCTGGAAGTCTCTGGAACCTGCTCTTTCAAGCCTGGCCAACCTAGACGTAGTTTCACTTTCGGTTTTGAGGAATCAGCTCAGCTCAGCTACTGCAATCCCAGCACATGACCTGCAGAATCGTTTGTGACCACAGACCTGTAGTCCAATGCAATCCCCTTGGTTCTTGACGATCTGGCCCCCTCCCTGAAAAACCGGGGGCTCTAGGGGGGTCTGACCCCCGCAGTGTTTGTCGCCAGGCCGCAAGGGACGTGCGTGCTGAGTTTCGTGCCGATCGGTCAAGGCGTTGCGGAGCCTATTCAGAACATACACACAAACAAACCCACACACCGGCCACGTCCGTTTATATATATATAGATTGCACATATGAGGGCAACAGCACACAGTGGACCTAATAACTACTATTTATTGCTGACAGTTCAGCAGAAAAGCCCAGGGCAGGAAGAAAAACAGATTGGTGGGCAAGGAAAAAATAAAGTACAATTTCTTAGGACAGTCTCTAGCTTCTAGTCCATCTGAGTCTATGCCTGTTTATGCCCTGAGATGACCATACAGACCTAACTATTCACACAGGCTTCTGCTACAATGTTGAAAATGTTTCCTGAATTGTTTCCATGGCCTCTCTCACCCTGAGGCCTTCTGGGTCTGGTTCTTAAAGAGTCAATGCACAACATCAAGAGCTGCCGGATTGGAGAAACATCACGAGAACACAATCAAATTGCTTTTCCAAAGAGTTCAAAGTCAAATCTGCTCCATAGGATGTAATAGCTCAATTCAGCACTGACCCCGTGCAGCCCTATCAATTCATTTTAAGTGGGGCTTATACATTAGAAAATGTGGGGGTGGAAAAATGGAGAGACACAATTGTAGATTTTAAAAATCAGTATCCATGCATATTCATTTGTTGGTATCCCAGTTATTATATCTAGTGAGATTCTGCTGTGATGACGATAGGGAAGTATTTTCCCCATAATTGCCATTTCTTTTGCTTTAGTCTACTATTAAGGCCATTTAGGCAAAGTCACTTAAAGAGCTCCCTCGCTCTTTTTAACCACATCTGCCGAATTAAATTCCATGCACTGACAGTGAAGCTTTCAAAAGCTCAGAATCAATTCTTCAATCACTCCACATTCTTAGCTGTGATTAAAAACATGTGTCCCCTAATTAAGCTAACGAGAAATTGTTAATTGGCACAAAGCCCCCTTCTGTGCATGCTTGTTAATGTCACTGTCAGTTTGACAGGAGAAGGAATTTAAATGAAGGGCAGACAATCTTAACAGCCTTCAAAATTGGACTTCTGGATGTTGGCTTTGTCTGCAAAGTGATAGCCATCTATTTAGGGTTGAAAGGGCGGTGGGAGACGGGGGCGTTCCTCATGTAGCCAAGGTCAAGAGGAAGTATATAGAAGAATAGTGTGGTGATAACCATCACATCAGCTATGTTTCCTCATTGAAACCAACACATTGGACTTGCTTTTCAAGCTTCTTCCTGATTTATACCATAAACATGAACAAGCATACATAATCAAAACAGACACCAGTTACTTGAAGTCTATGCAAACCGGGTTGGGGGGGGGATATGGGAATCTAGTATGAACTCGTTGCCTATCACCTTTCTGGATAAGGTCTGCAAACAGAAATGCTTCAAGAAGTCTGGACAGAGTGTGATTTCTAATCAGGGATGGGGACTTGAGTCGCAAGACTAAAGTTATGAAAATGCCAATTTTTTGTGACTCGTGTTGGACTCGAGTCATGGATGTCACTGATGACTCAAATGCTCACTCTCTTTAGTGTTTGTGCACTTGCTTACTTTTTTCTCCTCCAGTCGCTTCCACATTGCCCCAGAAGATCTGGTGGGCAATCCCGTCTTTCAGACTGATGGCAACAGCAGATGTGATGGGAGGAGGGTAGGTGGTTCCAAGAGACAGGGCTGGGGGTGGGAGGAGGAAGGCTTAAGGTGTGTGTTTTTTTTCTCAAAATGACTCAGAACTTGAGTCAAAATGACTCAAAAAATTTCCACCAGTCACAACAGTACACTATGACTTGAGACTCAACTTAGGTTATGGGGTTGCTGACTTAAGACTTGATTCATTACATGTGACTCCAGCACATCCCTGCTTCTAGTTGCCATCTCAGCTCATCATACAACATTGACATTTCATGCAACTCTCTTCTGTCTTCCTTTCCCTCTTTTCCTTCTGGGTGAAAATTCTTACTAGCACTGGAGGTATCAAAAGGATTGCCGTGCAAGAACTGTCATGCAGTCTGATGTTTCTTCCTAGAAATAACCCTGATTTCAGTTTCACATAGTTGCTCTGATACAGTGAATACCAAATGTTACCACCTAAGGGCCTTTCCTTAGGAGAAGGATTTGCCAGACAAACCTGAGTGCTAGGATTTGAGAGAGGGACTGGAAGATCTGTCAAAAAGTTTCTGTGGGTTCCTTTTGAGTAAGATCCTAACCACTTCCCTGACACACCAGACATTTGAAGATGAAAGAGTTTATTAAGAGCCATGCTGACATTACAAAAGGAAATCAACATTCTCTCGCCACCAGCATCGTGGTGAGAATAAACTTCTCTGCTCTTCAGGAGACAGCAGGCACTTGTAACAAAATAAATAACCTATCTCAACTACCTTAGATCAGTAGCATAGGTCAGTTGTGAATTTTCTCGCACTTGCTCTGCTCCAAGACCGTACTTCCAACTGGCTCACACCATGGTACTGACCTCTGGTTGAGCTTCCAGCCCATTTATATATACTCCCATAATCATTTTACTTAACTCCTTCCTATCTATGACAAGATCAAATCCGCCACCCCCCCCCCGCAGCCAAGAAGCTTCCTGGGTGACCTTGGGCCAGTCATGATCTCTCGGCCTCACCTCCCTCATAAGGTTGTTGTGAGGACAACCAAGGACAGGAGGAACCATGTACACCGAGCTGAGCTCCTTGGAGGAAGGGCAGTACAGAAATGTGAAAAACAAAGAATATGGAGAAAAGCCACCTTTTCCATGCCACACATTATAGGCCTGGAAAGAAAAAGCAGATGCTATTAAGCCCACCCTGTGTCAGCAGGTAAGCCTTGCATACATATTCAAGCCCCTCATGAGATGTCAGTTGCTCTGAAAGAAATATTAAGAGCGATCAAAGTTTACAATGTAAGAGAAGGCAGAGGCACGCAGAGGAAACTAGCATCAGATTAGAAACAGGAGTGGTGGCAATAGCAGCACACCATGCCGGCTTCCCCGGGTTTTGTCAATCGGTAAATTGCTTAGTTGTTTCATGCAAGATTGGTGAGAAGGGGTGATGGGGAATGACAGCTACACTGTGCTCAGGGCAATGATAAATTTCCCACTGCAGGAAGCAGGGAAGCACAGACACCATCGGCTTCGAAAAAAGAAAATCCCGAATGCATTTTCACTGGGTACAATTGCAGGAGGAATGTCACAGAGACAAATGACTGGGATTTTCAAACAAAGGCAGTTAGGCACTCTCACACTTAAATTTCAATTGGAGCTGTTTTCCCCTGGGTACGAATACAAGATCTCCTACATCAGGTTCATACCTATATTCCATCTGACAGTAGCTGATAACAGCACATGTTTCTGATAACATTAGGATTTCAATATGTCTCCTCCCATCCCCTGCAAAGAGAGTGCTGTATCCAGTAACATCACTATCATTGATATTTTAAATTCATTGTGTCTTCCTCCTCATGAGATTATTTGATTTAGGGAATTTCTTTTCTTTTCCAAACTAGCATTTTCTCCAAACTGCAAGTGCAACAGTGAACATCTGCAGAATGAATGTTTGCCAATAATGCTTCGGGTTTAGTTGTCCGATGTTATCTACTAACTGTTTTTGTCATTCTTGTCAAGCCTGTTCTATGCTAACATAAATAGCAGGCAGATTGGACCTCTCATTGTTTTGCAAATTGTTAGTTTCTGTGTTGAACTAATTGGTTTTTATTGAGAAAGAATCTCATTTTTAACAACTTCTTCAATTCCCACTAGGGGAATCTGCATTTCTCTAAGCAATGTTTCTCAAACTGTGGGTCAGGACCCACTTGGTGGGTGGCAACCTGATGTCAGGTGACTTGCAGAAAACTGGGAGCTGCCATCTTGGAAGCTGTAGACCTTACTCTTGCTATATTTCTTTCATGAGTGTTAACAGTTTTAATTTTCAAGTAAGACTATTAAATTTTGTTTGTAGTTCAGTGTTTTTACATAGTATTTTATTCTAATCTTGCTTTCTGACAGGGATGTTTCATCATTGTGCAATTGCTATAGTCCAAGAATGACAGTTTGCATTCCAGGAGTATCACTTGATTACATCACAATGACCTCACTTCGTGCTTGATGATGTCACTTGCAGCCATGACATCACTTTTGGTGGGTCCTGACACAAGTGCCGTTCTAAAAAGTGGGTCCCGGTGCTTAAAAGTTTGCGAACCACTGCTCTATAGTATCTTGTGCTGACAGGATGTGGATGATGGAGCTACACTGGCATATGGCAACTGATACCTCATGTTTTAGATAATTCTCAAGAGGGCACCATTAAGATCTTATGCCTGGTTTTTCTACTGTGTTCTAGGGAAACCCAGGATTCCTTGAAAGCTTATCAGGGGTTCTTCAATAAGAAGATCAGCAATGTCAGCAAGCTTCTTTGGAAAGCAGTTTGCCTGCCGCTATCAGTCTTCCCCTGCTGGAACTTCCCCTGAATGTGCCCTAGAAAATGTTAACATAAGAAGAGCCCTGCTGGATCAGGCCAAAAGCCCATCTAGTCCAGCTTCCTGTTTATAAACAGTGGCCCACCAGGTGCCTCAGGGAGCACACGAGACAACAAGATGCCTGCAACCTGTTGCCACTCCCTTGCACCTGGCATTCTTTAATAGCCTACTATTGACGTAAGGAGGTTGCCCAACCCAACATGGCCTATAGCCCACAATGGACTTTCCCTCCAGAAATCTTCCCCTTTTAAAGGCGCCTAGGCCAGATGCCATCACCACCTCCTGTGGCAAGGAGTTCCACAGAATAATTACCTACCGAGTAAAAAAGTATTTCCTTTTATTTGTTTTAACTCTCCCAGCACTCAATTGTAGTGGATGTCCCCTGGTTCTGGTATTGTGAGAGAGGGAAAAGAACATCCCTCAATCCATTCTATCAATCCCATGCATCATTTTGTACATCTCAATCATGTCTCCCCTCAGGTGCCAGAATTCATTGTATTCTTGGGTTCCAGAATTCATTGTAGAGGCAGAATTGCAGGGGTTCTTTGACAATATGGAAATGATTCCCGAAAAGTAGAAAGTTTGAAAACCACTAGATGAAATGTTTGTTCTCATCACAAGCATTGGGCCTCCTGAGTGCCTATGGGTGTGGGAAATTCGACAGGCCAGCTGCAGAGTAATGATAGTCACTGGGTCAGTTTGATCACACACCTCTTCCTAAATAGCACAATACAGGAAACTATTCACCCTTCCATACTTGTCAGTGCTTCAGATGAACACATAATCTCAGCTACGCTATAGTGAATACAGGGCTGGCTCTAGGAGTGGCGGGGCCCAATGGAGGGCATTCCTGTGAGTCCCCCTCCCACCCTCCCTGCAGGGCCCCACCCACTTACCAAGAACTCTAGTGGTGCCATACTTTGTGTGTGTGACATGATGACATCACCATCGTCTGCTTCCAGAAGGCCTATTTTGGGCAGTTTGGAGGCAGGGTGTAACGGCCGGTGGTAGGCCTAGCTACTGCCTTCCATTCTGTGTTACGACTTAAGCCACTGTCTCACATCTTGTGTGCCTGCCTGCAATATTCTGTGTGTCTCTCAGAGAGGGGGGAGCTGACCATGCATTCACCCTGCAGCCCCCATAAGAAGCAAGAGAAGTTGGACTCAAAGCAAAGACCTTAGCCGCCGCCCTTGACTGATGTTATGATTTGTTTTATGTGTACCCATTAAGCTAGGTGCCCGCCACCCTAATGAGGGGAACAACTCCTATTGACCTCACTGTTGGCAGGTGTCTGTCCCGTTATTCTCAGCACATGATGGAGAAGATGTCTCTTATCAGTCGCAGGTGCCTAACCCGCCGTCTTCCAAAGAGGGGGACATCTTCCACTTGTCAAGATGAATGATGTGACCCATGTAGTAGCTTGTTATATATCACTGTGCGGTCAGAAAGGTTTTTTTCCTGCCAATTAGCACTGATGTCCTAATAAGTGGGCACCTCGCCTATATAAGCTGGCTGTAACTTAGGTTAGGGAGCGACTTGACTTGGAACAACTTGACTTCGGACACCAGCGCGCTGCAGTGTCACTCTAAGCCACCTGATGACACTTTGTAAGTTTTGCTTTGCTCGCTGATATGAACCTTGCTTTAGACTTAGAAGAAATAAAGTGCCTTTGTATCCTGACTCTGGACTGAGCATATTCCTTCCACTAATATCCAAAAACAACCCCCGGCCTGTGGCTCGAGCTGCCCGGCTGGAACTCAGGGACAGGTGGGTGGGCCCAAGGTAAAGCTGCTCTGCTCACCCCACTGACCAACAGCCCACAGAGATCCCAGCTGTAGCAGAAGGCAATATGTTTGCTGCACTGGTGCTGGTCCCCTCAAAGCGCGGGGCCCAATGTGATAAAATTGGTCCCATTAGCTTAAGGCCAGCCCTGAGTGAATCAGACCATTGGCCCATCTAGCTCAAAATCTGCCTATGGCACTCCAGGATTTCAAACCAGGTGATTTCCCAGCTCTAGCTGCTTTGGCCATCCCAGTCACCCAGTGTATCAGTCATACCTCTTCCTCTATCATCGCTGGGGATCACTGGGTAAGCCGTCTTTTTAAGCAAATATTTTCCTTCGGCTTCTTAGCAAGCAATCTTTAAGAGCCTTAGGCTGAAATGTTTCTGCTACGTTTCTGCAGAGAATATGAAATAACAATCCAGGTGGTTTTCATACATTGCCTGATACAAAGTATCTCCAAAACATAAAGAGATTTCCTGTTTTTCACACCTGCTAACTATACTGTGCAGGAAAGCTTCTGAAATGCTATTAAGACGAACAGAAATTCTCATAACCCCCCTAGCATTCTCTTGACAGGCTTATAAGGCTGTCAGTCTGTAGCATTCTGAGTAGGAGGTGCTTCTTATAGATACAGAAGAGCTCATATATCTGGATGCTGAGGTGTCAATGACACAATTTAAAATGTAGTAACCACCTGATTTAGGATTTGCTGCTGGTTACACATCCACATTACCCTTTTTTTACAGTTCCCGTAGATATCTTCAAATGCTGCCATCTGAAAACAAGGGATACATTTTATAAGCCCAAAGTTGATTTTGAAGTTAATTCCGATCAATATGAAGCAAGGCTACTAATCAAAATATATGGACAACATAGACGCCTTAGGTCAGTGTTTCTCAAACTGTGGGTCAGGACCCACTAGGTGGATCATGTTTCAGGTGGGTCCCCATTCATTTCAATGTGTACTTTATTTTTTCAATATATTAGACTTGATGCTACCATTTATGTGACTGCATTTGGGGAAAAGTTACTTATCTGTATTTTTAACAAGCTATTATCTATAAGCTTTTAACAATGATAGTCAATGGGGCTTACTCTGGGGTAACTCTATACTTATGGATGAAAGGGCCACATTATTGTGGAATTATACAGAAATACAGAGGAGGGAAAGCTGGAGAACAGCAGCAGTTAAGCTAAGGCACAGAATGCTGCACTGGCTTCTTGCTGAAGGGGTATCAGACAGAAGCCTGACCCCAGGTGAGTGTTCCCACCCTGACTGAAAGCCATGCCCGCCTTACAAGGGTACACAGCTTCTCAAAGTCAGCCCCTGCAGGGGTGGAGACAGCTGAACCACATAGGCCTGCTCAAGCCAGCAACTGAGGCAGGCCATGCAATCCAGAGAAGGAACGCTCTGCCAACATTTCACATTGAGGGGCAACAGAGGTGTTGGAGTTGGGTCATGCCCTGCTTTAGCTAACCTGTAAATTAGTGAGAAAGGAAAAGGACTGCTGGCCAAGAGCCAAACAGGTGGACAGAAAAATTCCTATGCGGCCCCAAATTGTGACCAGCAAGGATCAGACTGCAGAAATGGGAAAGCGGGCAGAGCTCAGCGTCCTGCAAGCACCAGAATCGCATGCAGAATGGCCACCTAAGGAGGTGCAGCAACCAGGTGCCACCCTTCCCCCGAGGCCACCAATAGCAGAGGCTGACACCGCTCATGTCAGAGAAGAGGCCTCCATGGCTTCCTTTCGAGTAAAGTAAATAACACCATTTATCAGGGCCTCTATCAGGGCCACCTTTGGGACAATGTGACCTACGTCATCATAGGTCACCACTTTGGGCCGTACTGGAACAGCAGATGG
The DNA here is from genome assembly GCA_029204185.1 of Lerista edwardsae. Classification (NCBI taxonomy): domain Eukaryota; kingdom Metazoa; phylum Chordata; class Lepidosauria; order Squamata; family Scincidae; genus Lerista; species Lerista edwardsae. Next base: position 4,581,843 of record JAJKFI010000078.1, read on the forward strand.
ATAATTTGCTGCTGCAGCCAGCATCTGGCAACCTCAGAGGGAAGTGTGACGAGCGTAGCATCTGGCTTGCTACAGCTGCGTGGTGAGTGGGGTCCGTGGGGAGGGTTGGGGCCTCACTGGTCCTGGGGCCAGCCTTGACCTCTGTGACTGCTCTTTACCACAAGAGTACCTGGCATAGGTTGAAGACACACAATACAGCAATTTGGTAGTAGCACTAGACTGCTGGAGGGTCTGAGGCAAAATCTTTTCTTTCTTAATGTTTTTTAAACTGTCTAGCACTATGGTCTCCTGATCCGGATTGTGGTTCACAGCATTATATACATTTCTTGTCTCTAGAATGTCCACATTTGAAAAGTGGTTGTTTTCTTGCATGTAGATTTGATACAATATTCCCAAATGCTTTCCTAAATGCTTTCTCCTTTCCTAAAGGTTCTACAGTACATTCTAAGAATTCTTTTAAAAGCCAAGAACAATCTTTCTGGGACACTGTCACGTCCGTCATGGTGGAGCGGCAGAGACCCCCGGTGAGAGCCAGGTGCGAGGGCAGCAACGGGGCTCGCCTGTACTTACGGCACCTAGGAAGGATGCTCTGGACACCGGCTGTTGGTTTGCCAAGGCTCTGGTCAGCGCTTTTACATTCATTGAGCCCTGTTGCCCCACAGGGCTCTCTCACAGTCTTTAACAAGCACCGCCGCCACGTCTGGCGTGCTCACAGGTCTGGTCTGGTCCTCCTGCGTAGAGTGGCTGGGTCTCATTCCTCACTGCAGGGGTTGTGGCCCGCTAGGTCCAGCTGGAAGGTAGCCGCTTCCCCAGGACCAGGTCTGGCCCTGCGGAGTCTGCTCAGTCCTGATGCCTTGGCCCATGCGGGAGTGGTCAGGACCCTTGCTGGGGTCCTGTCAGGAGAAAGACCCCTGTTGGACAGGCTAGTCTCTCTCGCCAGAGGCCTCCTCAAGTGTGGGCTGCAAAGCCTGTAAGGGCAAGGAGGTTGCAAGCCTCCCTGCACATCCTTTCCCCCGGCCGGCCAGCCAGCCTCTTTCAGCCAAGCCGGGCTTCCTTTTAAGGCCCAGGCTCCACCTCCATGCCCTGCTCTTTCCTCCCCGTGATCTCCCGAGTCTTCCCTTGAGGCCGTCCCCTGCACTGGCGTAAGGCCTGGGGCTGGCTCCTGCACCTGCTCTCCTGGCCACAGGTCTGGATAGGCCCTGTTCTTCCCTGAGTGTATGGGCCTCCAGCCTCCCACGGTTGGCGAGGCCTCCCCGCTTGGCCCCTTTCCCAGGGCCGGCTGTCTCCAGGGGTCGCTCCCTGCAAACCCCCCTCCAGTGTTGGTCATCCTGGTCCTGTCTAGGGCGATATACACCCACAAGGAAATTGGCTGCCAACTATTGAATATTCTTCAGAGAATCAAATGAATGACAGACAATCAGGAGTTAAAGGTTTGGCATTAGAAGCAGGTGTTTACTAAAGTTAGGAGTACATATTTCTTCTAATGCATTTTTCATATATTGTTTGATGCCAAGACTTAGCTCTGCTATGCCGCAGCACAGGATGGATGGGGGAAAGTGGCTTTTATATGGAGATAAAGTGAACTCTTTTCTGACTAATAGTTTGCTTAAAATTAGCTTTAGTATTTATCTGTTAGGCAATGAAAAGACACATTTCTGGCTCTGTCAGATACGCTAAGGAGGAGGTGCATAGACAAAAGTTTAATTTTCCATAATGAGGGGAAGGCTCCTAGTTTCTGTTTTTACTCAGTATTGAGACTATAAGTATTTAATATCCCAGCCCTAAACGGTGTGAACTGCAGTGGCACAAGCCATGATTTGCAGCACTGCGGCTGCAACCTGGAATCGGAGGAGGGGATGATTTGTCCTGCTTTGTCCTGCTTCTCAGCAACCAATATCTGCCTTCCCTTATTTTGCATTGTGACCAGGGTTAGCCTTAGGGCAATTTGGCCAATTAAGGCCCTGCGCCTGGAGGGACCAAGCACTGGGATAGTGAGTGGAGCACGTGCAGTGCAGCCCACATCTCACCCCGTCGCTGATGTTCTGGCACAGTCCATCACAGGTTGATGGGTATGTGCAAGCTCCTGGTATTCGAAGTAGACTATCTCACAATGCCAGGTGCAAGGCAGCGGCAACAGGATGCAGGCACCTTGTTGTCTCGTGTGCTCCCTGAGGCATCTGGTGGGCCGTTGTGAGTTACAGAAGCTGGACTAGATGGGCCTTTGGCATGATCCAGCAGGGCTTTTCTTATCTGCTTAGGCACAGAAACTTCCACGCTGAGGCATCACAAGGAGGGCATGTTGAGTCAGGGCGCAATCCTAAACTGAGTTAGGCCGGCATAAGCTAAGCCAGCAAAGTTTGGCCAGCACAAGGGCCACCCTAAAGTATGTTTGGACCACTCTTGGAGTCGGAGAGGCCAGCACACAGATGTGAGCCATCCTTCCTGACTCCGAGAGTGGTCCAAGTGCGCTTTATGGTAGCCCTTGTGCTGGCCAAACTTTGCTGGCTTAGCTTAGGCCGGCCTAGCTCCAGTTTAGGATTGCGCTCTCAAGCATTGCTGCTGGGCGGCACCCCCTCCTGCCCACCTCTGGGTCCGAATAGCTTGAAAGTCCCCACCAGAAGCAGTGCTGCTGCTGCTGCTGCATGCCTCACCACTCCAGTCTGTTTCATTGCGGTCTGCCTGAAATTCCACAGCAAATGGTATACAACATGACAGTTTTATTTCTAAAAAAACACATGATTTTAACAAACTGCAATTTTTACATGAAGTTGTATGTTCATGTTCTGGTGTTTTGGCCACACTTTTTAATAAAGACTAGCTTTTTGTTACCCGGCGTTGCCCGGGGGACAAAGTATCCCCAGTGTGTATTAGGAGAAGGAATGAATACAGGGAGAGAATCAAGCAAAGGAGCGTACTGAAATTGTCACACGCACTGATCAATGTCTGCAGGTCCCGTGGCAGTGTGAGAAACTCACAGTAATGTTAATTTAACTCAAACCCTGTTTGTAACCCACATTGTCAGTTTCCCCTCCAGGAGGAAGAATAAATATGAGGAGACAGGGACACAATCAAGTACAAGGGCAAACTGGAGCAGTCATACTCACTGACCAATGTCTGCAGGATATTGTAGACAGGAGAGCACTGAAGTATGAGAAAGTGGAAGAGGTGGCCAGCTAGCTCTCTGGAAATAGGTCCCTCTCAGATCCGACTGAGTGCTGGAACTCTCTGGATCATTTGCAACTCTGGCAGTGCAAACTGGTTTCACTTTCAGTTTGGCTTTGTGTATCACAGAACCTGCAGAATCGTTTCTGACCACACGGTGGCAGCAGACCTGTAGCCCAATGCAATCCCTTTGGTTCCTGACGATCAGGCCCCCCTCCCCAAAAAACGGGGGGCTGTAGGGGGGTCTGAGCCCTGCAGTGTTCTTTGCCAGGCTGCAAGGTACGTGTGTGCCAAGTTTCGTGGCTGTGGGTCAAGGCACGGAGACGCCTATAAATAACATACATACATACCCACATACATACACACACACATACATACACATCCGTTTTTATATATATATACTAGCTTTATGTGACCCGGCGTTGCCCGGGGGCAGAAATTATCCCCAGGCTCTATTAGGAGGAGGAATGCGTTTGTTCTGCAGTGCACCCCCACCTCTGGGGGCGTAAGGGGGGCTCTACCCCCACAGTATATCTGTCCAGATCGTAAGGAATAAGTGCACCACGTGTGGTGCACATCGTTCCAGGCGTTCCAGAGTAATGGTGGAACAGACCCACAAATATACAAACCTCCCTCAACAGTATGACATAGTGCGATGCATATATAGACATATAGAACTCGTCCCTGAAATAAAACAGTATTGATGACCTGGAACCCCAAACGCACACTATCACTGTGAAAGGAATGAGGAAACAGGGACACCAGCAACTAAGAGAGCAATAGGAAGGTCCCACTTACTGTCTGCAGGTCCTGTGGCAGCATAGGCCTGACGTATGAGAAACAGGCAGAGGTGGCCTGTGAGCTCCCTGGACATAGGCCCCTCTCAGATCCGACTGGCTGCTGGAACTCTGTGGATCCTGCTCTTTCCTCCCTGGCCCACTCAGGCCACGCAGGCGAAGCACTTTAGTTTCGCTTTCTGTTCTGCTCAGTTTCAGCCGAGCTGCTGCAGAATCGTCTGTGACCACAGGGTGGCAGCAGACCTGTAGCCCCATGCAATCCCCTTGGTTCCTGACGATCTGGGCCCCCTCCCCGAAAACCGGGGGGCCGTAGGGGGGTCTGACCCCCGCAGTGATTCCTTCCAGGCTGCAAGGAACGTGTGTGCCAAGTTTCGTGGCCGTGGGTCAAGGGACGGAGATTTGTATAAGGAACATACATACCCGCATACCCGCATACATACACACCCACGTCCATTTTTATATATATAGATATATTACAGTCCAGCATTAAAGGAAATCCAGCATCTGCATTAAATAACCTTTCCAAAGAAATATAACATGATGGTATTATTCCTACGTACCAAAGTTTTCACATTTTTGGCCACTAGTGTCAAGCTCGAGCCCCCTAAAGCTTTTTACCTGATGCAATTGCACCCCCCTGCACTTCTTTAGCTATGCTCCTGGCCTTATGGCACCTGAGTTGACATGCCAAATGCTGCCCCTGTTGTGCCAACCTCTGCTCCTTCCTGGCTTGGAAAAAGGAGGGTGGAACAGAAGTGATGGTATGGAGAATGCTCTCTCGGCCTCATATTCTGCAACTTCAATTATGCAGCAAATACCAGCCTACGTGACAAGATTACTGGCGTATTGTATGTGAAAAACTTGGAATTAGCTCTACAACCTCTCCATATTATCAGTCATAAGACCCACTCTCAAATTGGGAAGGGCTGTGCAGTTATTACGGAAGGAAGCCGCCTGTGCTGTAAATGGGCCGCAAAAGCTTGCAGAGAGGAAAGAAAGAACATATTAAGAAACAAATTGCTAATGGTGGTCATGGAGGTGTGCTAGTGAGGACAGAGCTTCTGTTTCATTATGTATAGTAGAGAATGCATTAGGAGCTCATGAATATGTGTTTCCTTCAAAAGAGGACAAAGAAAAGAACAAAGAAAAGAAAGGAGCAGTCAGCAAAGGAAGAAGCCATTTAAAAAGAATCCCTTATCACCTGGCATGAAGATACCCCACAGCACAAGCCTGTGCATGTCTGCTCCTACGTAAGTCCTATTAAACTCAATGGAGCTTATTCCCAGGAAAGTGTTATAGGATTGCAGCCTCAGTCTGCATTCATCAGGAAGCTCCTCCTTTTTTGAGCATGTTGTATCATTCAGGGCCAGCTCCAGGAGAGGTGGGGCCCAATGCGGGGCATTCCCGTGGGGCTCCCACCATCCCAGTGGGACCCCCACTCACCAAGAAGAGCACTTGTGGTGCAACATGCAAAGAGTGGCACCTAGAAATAGTTGGTGGAAATAGTTGGCAACTGGAATTATTATGTCACTGCTAACTGATTCCAGGAGGCCCATTTTGGGCCATTCGGAGGCAGAGGCAGGTGGGATGGCCCAAGGTGAAGCTGCTCTGCTTGCCCCACTGACTTACAGGCCACAAAGAACCCAGCTGCTGCAGCAGGCAATATGCTTGCTGGGCTGGTCCGGGGCCACAATGGCTTAAGGCCGGCCCTGGTATCATGCAACATGAACGTGATCCAATGCTTTACTCCAGTGTTTCCCAAAAGGTTTAGCACTAGGACCTACTTTTTAAAACAATGCTCTTTATCAGTACTCACCTAGGTTTACTAAACCTTTAAAAAAAAGAGAGATCTAGAAAGAAATGTGCTTATTTATAACATAACTAGCCTTTTGTTACCCGGCGTTGCCCGGGGGACAAAGTATCCCCAGCTTCTATTAGGAGAAGGAATGAATACAGGGACAGAATCAAGCAAAGGAGCGTAATGAAATTGTCACACTCACTGAACCATGTCTGCAGGTCCTGTGGTAGGGCAGTCAGCCCTCTGGAAACAGGTAGCTCTCAGATCCGACTGGGTGTTGGAACTCTCTGGATCCTGCTCTTTCCAGCCTGGGCAACACAGGCAGTGCAAAGCAGTTTCACTTTCATTTTGGATTAGTCCCTGTGTATCACATAACCTGCAGAATCGCTTGTGACCACAGGGTGGCAGCAGACCTCTAGTCCAATGCAATCCCCTTGGTCTGGACGTTCTAGCCCCCCTCCCCGAAAAACCGGGGGCTGTAGGGGGGTCTGACCCCCGCAGTGTTTCCTTCCAGTCTGCAAGGTACGTGTGTGCCAAGTTTCGTGGCACTTGGTCACGGCGTGGGGAAGCCTATGCATAACATACATACATACACACATACACAGACACCCACCCACATACCCACGTCCACATTATATATATAATAAGAAAAAAAAGATCCTCAGACATTTATCTCCCAATGATAAACACATGCTTGCAAACTGCAGGAGTTCAGCTCCTTGCAGGGCAATTAACAGCTATCTTGCAAATTGCAGGAGCTGAGCTCTTTGGAAGGTAATTAAAAGCTATCTGATTTTTGAATAGCCTCTGGGCTTGAGGACATTAGTTAACTGATTTTTCCATCACCCTTTACAAACCCGCCCCCCCCCCAAAAAAAAAATCAGGTTGTGATGCACCACTGCGTCTTGATCCACAATTTTGGAACCACTGCTCTACTCCATTCGCAATTTGTTGGTCACTGTGTAGACTAATCAATATCTGTAGCATGTCATTGTTCTTTTCTCCCCCTACATAGACTACATTGTTCTGCCCTAAGTATGCATTTCTTTTTTGTTTTGAATTTGGTCTTTCTCATCATTATACTGGTGATTTTCCCATTTGCAGATTTTTGGGAGTGCTAAAAATATATGCAGGAAACCTTCTGCCACTATTTTAGGTGAAAATGTTCTGTGCATAGGTGATGATGTTAGTGTTCTGCCTTCCTAATTTTCAAGATAGTGTGACTATTCTGTTCCATTCCATTCCACTAAACCCTGTGGACTCTGTAAATCTAATCAGACTAATAGTATACAAATGTTATTCTGTGCTTGTGTATTGTAATTAGAATAGACCAATCTCAGGGATAGCATAAAGGTTAACCTTTGGCCTTCTGTCTGCCTCATACTTGGTGGCCCCAGGGCCGGCCCATCCGTGAGGCCAACTGAAGTGGTTGCCTCAGGCAGCAAATTGGTGGTGGGAAATGCCCATCTCTATCTGCTTTCGTGTTTCCATTGCTCCTCCTTCCATTCCCTGGATTGGAAAATGAAGAATGAGACAAAGAAGAGATTTGGAGGGGAATGTGAAGCAATAATATTCAAGAGTGGGAGGCTGGCGCATCATCAGTTAATGGGAAGCTGCATTTGGTAGGTATCCAGAGGCCTTAGGCCAGGCCAGTCCCATACAAGCACTTCATCTGCTAGGAGTCAAGTCCAACAGGCAGATAAAAAGGATTTGCCTTATCTCTAAGCAATTAGTCCATCTAGCCAATAACTTCTGCTAGGATTGACACCAGTTTTCAAAGCAGTCAGAGGTATTTCCTAGTTCTGCTGACTTCTTTTTCAATGGCAAAATCCAAGAATTGACTCTGGGACCTTCTACATGCTCCTTACCAGTGAGTTGTGGCTGCTCTGTAAGAAAAAAATGGCTTATAAGATTATGCATAAGAACATAAGAATAGCTTTGCTGAATCAGTCCAAGGGCCCATCTAGTCCAGCTTCCTGTATCTTACAGTGGCCCACCAGATGCCTCAGGGAGCACATACAACTAAAAGACACTTGCATCTTGCTGCTGTTCCCCTGCATCTAGCATTTACCCTATTTACTCTCGCACCCGCCAGTGAAGTCACCAGACTATGGCTTGGGTTTAGCTTTATTAAACACAAGCCATCAATTTTTAAATCATGAAACCTACTGAACACACTGGCCTTCCCTTGCCAGTCTGGGGTAGGCGAAAAAACTGCCATCTATGGCCATCCTAGGCAAATAGGAGTAGGGCTGTCAACTTGCCATTTTGACCTACCTGAATCAACACAGATGATTTACAGCCAACTCCTAAGCTGAGCTGGCACAGCCAAGCCGCATGGCCTGTGCCTCATCTAATGCAGCTTAGGAGGTGCATTGGCATTGCAAAATGTGACTACAGCATGCTGCTGGGCTGCTGCCGGAAACAGTGAGTGGTGTTGGCCAAGCAGTAGCAGCCTTCTTGGAGCTGCTAGTGCTGGCAAATCAGTAGCAGAGGTGGTTTGGTGGGGAGGGGAAGGATAGGGGCATTCTGTGGGAGGAATGGAGGCAGGGAAGAGATGAGAGGGGTGGATCCAGATGCAATAGTGAATGTGAGATCTTATCCCCTCTTTTTAAAACCTTTCCATCCCTTTTCTCTACTCAAACGTATGCCACCAAATGAGATGGCATTTGTCTGAGGATACCCATAGGTGCCCCCAGTGCTTACAAAGAAGTAAGTAAAAACATTTACTTACCTTCTATTCTGTTTGCCCTTGGGTTGCCCCCCACTGCTGGATGCAAGACATGCCTTTTTGGAGCAGCCACAACAGCACAGATTGGATTGGGGCCTTATTCATGCCATCTGCTGTAACACCACTTCATTTCATGCACTTTATAGTCTCTAATTGTATTGAGTCATGTGGCTTTGGTTACTGAAGCATGACACCAAGACGCATCGTATATGCATCATGACTGTGATATAGTGGGCACAATCCTAAACTGGAGTTAGGCCAGCAGAGTTTGGCCGGCACAAGGGACACTATAAAGCATGTTTGGACCACTCTTGGAGTCAGAGAGGCCAGCACATAGACGTGCGCCTTCCTCCCTGACTCCGAGAGTGGTCCAAACGCACTTTACAGTGGTCTTTGTGCCAGCCAAACTTTGCTGTCCTAACTGTGCCGGCTTAACTCCATTTTAGGATTGCACCCTGTATCTTATCCGTCTAATATGTGGTCCTAAGTATGGGAGTCTTTTTTTAGAGATGGACCTGGAAGCAGTACAGTTTCAGTGGCTTTTACTCCATTGATTGTGGCCCTTTTTTCCTCAACCTACTGTCTGAGTCTTTTGCTTTTGCTTTGGTGGCCTTGAACACTGGGAGGAACGAAATAGCAAGTGGGTGCAGAACATTCAAATCATTTAGAAATGAATGGATTTTGTAACACTCGAAAACTCATTCTGACAATTTTTTGTTGTCCTTCTGAAAAGGTACATCTTGACATGAAAAGCAACATTGTGAGCATTCAACACCAATCTGACATAATAATAGCTATGACACGTGCTTTGGGTGGAATCTTTTCATATGTGGTTGCCCTTCCTGTCACCTTTACACCCAGGCTGTGTCCTGACAGGCAACTTCTGGCCTTTAGCGAACTAGTCTCATTCAGGAATCCTTTTTTTTTTTAATGAACCCATTTAAATCCTAATGACTGTTGGCTAGCTTCACATACTGTGCTCCTCTCCCTACCTGTCACCTGTTCAGAGAATGAATGTTGGAGTCAGCTCTGTCTGTGGCTGCCATTTGCTCTTTTATAAACACATATAATTGTGTGTAATAAGGCCATAATTCAGCAGGCACAGTCTCTGCCTGCCAAATCCCTGCCAAGACAAACTGTTTGTTTTACACCACAGCCAGTAAACCCTTATTGTTGCAGCTGCCGTGTCCATTGAGGGAACATCTCGTCACAAAGACCTCTTTGGGGCTTTTTTTAGGCCTTTGAAAACTGGTATGTTGTTAATTTGAGCCTCTTTATTGCCCTGACCATCTTAGTCCAATGCTGGGCACAAAAGGAAGGGAAGATATTCCTTGAAGGAGAATGAGGGAATGAATTTTATGGTTAGCATTATTGGAGTTAGATGTGGTAGTTTTCTGAGGCCTTGGCTGGAGTGTCTGGTAATGTATGTCCATTTGGAGAGAAGGGGCTACTGGGAACATTTCACATTTCCCTGTGAGAAAGAGTTTTTCAACCAGGATTGTGAGATATTTCTGGATTCCTGTATCCAGAATCTTCTTGAACCTGGAAATCTGGAAAGAGGTCTATTTTATTATTCATTTATTAAATTAATTTGAAATAATCAACACCATCATGAAACAATGATGCAACACATCAGAATGACTTTTCAAAACAGTGTTGGAGGTAGTCAAGCCACCCTTTCAGCTCATTTGTTTCTGATATATGGATGCTACCCTTCCTCCAAAGACTGCAATGTGATGTTCTGCCCTTCCAACAGTTCTGTGAGGTGGGGGAATAGCTGCAGTCCAATTACACTTGGCAACAAGCTTTATGGGTGGGGGCAACAATCTGAGTTTGACACTAGTAGCCAAAATTGTGAAAATCTTGGTAATCGTGAATAATACTATCATGTTATATATCACTGGAAAGGTAATTTAATGAAAAATTCATTGAAACAGAACAGAACAGAGTGTAATATCCTGACATTATCAAAAGTTATGGCTAAAACCCCAGAAAATGAAAAATATAATTATCATGTAAAAATTGTGGTTTGTTAAAATCACGATTTGTAGGAATAATACTGTCATGTTATATATCACTAAATGCAGAATTTCATGAAATGGAGTGCAGTATCTTTTTTTTTAATCAAACATTATGGCCGAAAAACCCAAGAAAACAAAAATACAATTGTGATGTCACTTCCTGTTGTGATGTCACTTCCAGACCATCATTTTGCCCTCTGCCATACTTTCAGTAGCTACACCCCTGCTGTATGGAGATTTAGGCTGCAAGATCTTCTCACATACTGCACCACCATTCAGTGAAGTATCAATCAATCAATAGTATTTATATACCGCTTTTCAACACAAATTTCACAAAGCGGTTTGCAGGCAAATAGTAATAAAAAAGCTAAATGGTTCCCTGTCCCACAGGGCTCACAATCTAAAACAAATGCAGAACACCACCAGCAACAGCCACTAGAGAAGACACTGCGCAGGGATGAAGAGGGACAATTGCTCCCCCCCTGCTAAATATAAGAGGAACACCACGTGAAAAAGTGCCCCTTGCCCAGTTAGCAGGGGTTAGCAGTATGTGTTTTCTCACAACCAAACCAGCATTCCATCCACTAAATCACACTGGGGTCAAACTGGCGTCACAATGCTACATGTAACCTAGAGCCATTTGGGTCAGCATCAGCAAATTGCAGGTGCTCACTGTACCAATTAGTGAGCGCCTGAATGTTCCCATCACTGCCCCGAGTGACTCTGACTGTGAGGGGAGGGGCTGCTTCCATGGCACGTTGCAGCACCTGCCATATTTACCACACCTCTCCCCCTCTGGCTTCTCTTTGTTCAGTTAGGCTTGGGCTGTTAATTCTCACTGGCCACTTTTCAGCAAGCAAAGTACCTTCTGAACAGATAGGTATTTTGAAGTAGAGTATTTATTCTATTTAGTACATCCTGGTGTAAGGTAGCATCTTCAAGAACACTCCTTATATCCAAGCATGTACAGCAGCATCTCTCTTTCTCTTATACCCATGAGACGTCTTATAATCATGAGACGTTGGAAGACGTCTCATGATTAGAGAAAGTGGGAGAATTCCCGTCACAGCCTCTTGGGGCAGTAGAGTTCCAAGAGGAAGGCTGGAAGAGGCAAAGTGTCTTTTTCATCAGAGGACTCCAGCTCTCTACGAAGACTCAGTATCACAGGAATCTTGATCCCATCCCTCCCAAACTAATATTTCTTTGTCTCCCAAAGGGAAAAAGGAAATGTTGGGGGATTATCTCTTGAAATCAAGTGGGTCTGTTACAAATCACGCCATGAATTAATGCTGACCTTTACAGAAGACAGGATAATGGCTTTGATGATTATCTTATCTGAGACGATATAGTCATTTGAAGCCTGCATACTAATCTAAGGTTCAAATGAAGAGGTAGCAGCACTATATTATAATGTTGGCATCAGCATCTGTTGAATTCCACATTTCAATATAGTGTCATTTTAAACCACTGGGAGTTTTGAAGATCAGTGATGGCTTCCGAAGGAAAGTGTGTATAATTCAGTCTTTTGTAACCAAACGAATTAAATGCAATTATTACAAAATTATGTCTGTAATCTCTTTCCAATCTGTCTTTGAAAACAAATGAAACCCACTTTTTTTTCAAAAAGGTAGGCCATTTTTATACTTCTGAAATGGAAAAAAGTGTCACTCTTCAAAGCAATTTATTCCTAATTACAAAATTGCTTTATAAAGAGGCCCTCTTGGGAAGAATACAAGGTATAGAAGCAGGTATTCAAAGGAGGATGTGAATCAAATCGTTCTTTTGTTTGAAACTCAGATGAGCCAGAAGCACTTAAAGTATTTTATTGCTCTTATGCTTGATAAAATTAATTTATATTGTATAAATTAATTTTCTAATTAGTAATTAACTTCTGGTGGAATAAGTCTTTTTTAAAACCTCCAGTAGGATATAAAATCTAAAAACCAAAAAAGTCTGAAACAGCTATTTTGCTATGGAGTAGAAAAGAAACTGTATGCCCTTTTGAAGAGATTGAGAGGAATGGCAATTTTTATAGTGCAGCTGAACGTGCATCCAAAATGTCCCTGACAGGGGGCACAATCCTAACCTGGAGTTAGGCCAGCACAGTTAGGCCAGCAAAGTTTGGCCAGCACAAAGAACACTGTAAAATATGTTTGGACGAGTCTTGGCGTCAGAGAGGCCAGCAAACAGGTGTGCGCCATCCTACCTGACTCCAAGAGCTTTTGTTCCCTTACCTCATGGCTGTATTGAGGCTGTATTGGCGCTGGAAAGTTGGATAGAACTGGGCCCTTAGTCCAAGTTGTTTAACTTGGGGTGCAATCCTAACCTGGAGTTAGGATGGCACAATTAGGCCTGCAAAGTTTGACTAGCACAAGGGACACCATAAAGTATGTTTGGCCCACTCTCAGAGTAAAAGAGGCTAGCACAAAGATGTGCGCCATCCTCCCTGACTCCAAGAGTTGTCCAAACACACTTTATGATGGCCCTTTTGCCAGCCAAACTTTGCTAGTTTAACTGTGCTGGCCTAGCTCCAGATTAGGATTATGCTCAGAGTCATGGAAGAGGGCGCACATCTGTGTACAGGCCTCTCTGACTCAGGGAGCGGTCCAAACATACTTTACAGTGTCCCCTGCGCTGGCCTAACTGTGCCAGCCTTACTACAGATTAGGTTTGTGCCCTGAGGAGAAGCTTGTTCTTTAAGGAAGGAATTAATGGCAGTCAGTATCCTGAGGCTGGTGATTGCAATCCTATACCCACTTCAGCATTGTCATCCGCAAATGAACTCCCGGAACGCTGGGAGGGACTTATGCAGGGCTTCGCCATGATTGGCTGCCTGCCCGTTTCGTTCCGCGGCTGCTCTGACCTTGAGGGGTGCCTGCTCGCTGGGGGAGACAGGTGGGGGCACGCCGGGTGCCTGGGAAAGCAGCGGGGGGCCGCGCCAACCGGGGGCAGCCCCCCCTCGAGGCCAGGGCAGCTGCGGAACGGAACGGAACGGGCGGGCTGCCAATCACGCGAAAGTCCCGCCCACGTCTCTCCCAGCGTTCCGGGAGTTCATTTGCGGATGACGACGTGGACCCACTTGTATGGGAATATGTCCCATTGAATTCTATGGTGTTTACTTCTGAGTAGATAAGCCGCTGATTGCAACATTAGGCCTAGTCCTCTGGGACAACTGCAGAAACATTGTGCTACCATCATGTGCAATGAAGCCACTGGAGGAAATGGCCAGGGCTTTTCGCACTTTCAAATCTTGCTAGGACACTCTGCCACGACAGGTGTGTTGTGGTGCGGGTAGACTGGGGCTGTTCAGGGAAGGTTTGTGGCTATTAGGAAGGGGGCAGGGAGCAAGCTAGAGGGGCGGGGGCCTGGTGGCAAAAAGCACATGCCAGATCCTATCTTCCATTTTCAAACCTGTCCCCTTTCTTTTCTCAGATGTACATCAGCTACCTGGCTGGTAACTACCCATAGGCAGCCAGATGGCCTAATGTGGAGTAAATGCAAAAGTTTTGTGCTTACTTCTGATTGGCCTTCTGGCCGCTCCGTCTCCATTGGATTCAGTGCACATGCTCTCAGCACGACTGCATCAGGTACAATGGTGGGGATAGGATTGGGCTGACAGTCCAGAAAAATGGCACATGTATCTTTCAGATTTGTAAACCCTTTCAGTGTAAAGGTGTTCCTCAAATATCATACGCCATGTGTGGTTGTATCTATAGAACAATTGTTTCCAAATGGAAACTATGGCTCTGCTCTGTTCAGCACTGTTTTATTATGCTGTACCTAATAGTGTATTCTGTTCTTCACACTTAAAAAAAAAATGCTTACAATTGGCAAGGTGCTACCAATGTGGTAAAGAAGAGTTAGAGCCCAATCCTAGGCATGACTACTCAGACGTAAGTCCCATCCTTACCAGGTAAGTATGGATGGGATTGCAACCTCAGTTTGCTTTAAAAAATCAACTATATGAGTACAAAGCAAAAGAACTGAGTATGTTTTACATATACAGAAGATTAAAAGTCAGTAAACTTGACAGCTTTCAAATATCTCAAGAATGCTAGATAGGATGGATTTGTTTACCCTGTCTGCCCAAGACTTGACAACGAGCAGGCTTACAAGCTACACTGTGGATAGTGGTACTTGTCTGATATCCATACATCAGAGAGTTTTCCTCCTAGAATAAAAAATGGTAGTATAGTGGGCCTGCATCTTACATTCAGTTGGCTTGTGTGAAGTCAGGTATAGGCAGTTGGCCTTCACCCAGAAAGACAAACAACAGTGTAAATAGTGCAGGTGATCAGTGGCATTCCTGGGGTGGTGGTGGTGCCCAGGGGCATGCTTCCAGGAGTGCCACCCTCTGTGCCCACTGCCTTCCCTGGAGGCATTCTGAGGGCCAGAGAGGCTACAGGCAACTTCCCCGTCCCTCAGAAGGCCTCTTTTGGAGGCCGGAAATAATCATTTCTGGTTTCTGACCGAAAGGTGAGGTAATTATATCTGCCATTTTATTTACTCTGTTTATGCTGTTAGCAAGTCTGAAATGGAAGAATGAGGCTGCTGTTCCCTCAGAGCACAATCCTAAACTGGAGTTAGGTCAGCACAGTTAGGCCAGCAAAGTTTGGCCAGCACAAGGGCCACCATCAGTGGCGTCTCTACAGGGAGGGCAGAGCTCTAAGTTTTGCAAGAAGCCTTACCTTGCAGTGGAAATCACTCCTCTCCTGCACCGTTTTAGCCAATCCTCACAGGGAACAGCAACATCTTGGTGTTGCTTACTGGCTACAGCAGCAAGGGAGAGGAGGGATTTACATGACAGGGTAAGGCTCCTTGCAAAACTTAGAGCTCTGCCCTCCCTATAGAGACGCCACTGGCCACCATAAAGCGTTTTTGGACTACTCTCGGAGTCAGGGAGGATGGCTCACGTCTGTGTGCTACCCTCTCTGACTCCGAGCATGGTCCAAACATACTTTACGGTGGCCCTTGTGCTGGCCAAACTTTGCTGGCTTAGTTTATGCCGGCCGAACTCATTTTAGGATTGCACCCTCAGTGTCCTCATGTCTCATGTACTGTGCTTTTAGTTTGTAAAGAGATAGCATGAATTTTTTACTTTAAGGGAGTTGCGATGAGTTTGGTGGGTGGTTGTAGGCAAACATGATGCTGGACTAGACTAACCCTGGACCCATAACAGCAGGGTGTTTCTTATAGTCTTGGGAACAATCCGCTTCTCTCATTGTTAGAACTGCCACTAAAAGTTTGACTGATGTCAAATTGAAAGCCAATTTGGGAAAGTTAGAGAACAGTTCAATAAAACAATGAAACAAGTGTCTAGAGAATTCTTAGCCCTAGGCTGTCCGTTTGTCTCTGGATGTTGCCAAAAATGAAATTCAACATGCATTTGGAATTACGTCCTCTGGTAACATATTGGAGGAACTTTGAAGAAAACCTAAAAGTATCAATTGGGGGCAGGGAGAGTGTTATTTATTGCATATCCCCACTATGTCTCCATGTTAGCAGCAACAACAGATATGTCTATATGAGAATGTAAGAACATATTTTGTGGCTTATTTTGGGGGAGGGGCTCTATGACTTATGTGCAGCTCCCATAACCTCTTTATTCATTGGACACCCTTTATATGCTTACTTTGAGTATGAGCCAAATATCCATAACATAATAGCTTTTATGCAAAGTCCCTTTTTAATATCAGCCAGGAAAATTGCCTGAGGGAGATGAAATGGTTTGGTAAGAATGTCAGACCTTTAATGCTATGTCTCTGCATAAAGAGCACAAATGAGAAAGAAACCATTGGCTGATATTCACATGGGGAATCTCACTGTGATCAAGGACAGCATTTACAAGGCAAGGTTTGGCTTGAAACCAGGCCATGTATATGGAAATAACTACCAGTCAACAAGATACTGCAAACCCTGAATCAAGGCCTAACTCCAGATGCCCCCCAGGCACCTACCTCAGAGGAGACAGGGTCCTACTGTCTATTCCCCCTTTGAGCATTTTCACCATGACTCAAAGTTGCAGATCATGTAGTGATGATCCCAGCTTCATCACACCAATGCCCAGGGAGAAGCTGAATTGCACTGCCTCCCCAAGCCAGAAAGCCTTGGAAGTCAGCTTCGCAATCCAAGTTTGAGGGGCTACCAGCTTGAGGGGCTGGAGAGCCATCACCAATCACCACACACAACACAAAGCTAGACAAACCAATGGTCTGACTTACTGAAAGGGAATGTCATATGCACAAATCACACATGCAGAATTATGCCCATGGCCATTCCATTTCTCCCTTTTAAAGAAACAAAACAGCTAAAAATCAAGAGTGAGAATCCGTTCACATATACTATGGTACTATCAGAAAATTATAATATCTCTCTCTCTCTCTCTCTCTCTCTCTCTCTCTCTCTCTCTCTCTCT
>JAJKFI010000078.1:4618635-4658441 GCA_029204185.1 Lerista edwardsae
CTCTCTCTCTCTCTCTCTCTCTCTCTCTCTCTCTCTCTCTCTCTCTCTCTCTCTCTCTGTAATGGCATCTTCTTTTTCTCCTCTGGCTCACAGGACTGTTGCTGACTGGGGTCTGTGAAGGGAGTTGATGCCAGTTCCAACTGCAGGAGCTCTAGCAGAAGGCAATGGTGACTGCCTCACTGTCTTATTCACAATGGCACAAAGGGGGAAACGCTGATGCAGTTGCCTCAGCTCCTGTGTAACGTGAGGCGGTCCAGAGGCGGTCCGGGCCAGGAGCGCGCCCTATGGCAAGGCGACGAAACTGCGCCCCCAGCACATTGTCCCGCCCCCATGCGTCTCCCTGCCACGCCTCCCTGCGCCTGGAAGAGCTCAATTTCGGAGCATTCCAGGCTCACGGGAGGGCAGGCAGGCCAAAAAGCGCCTGGACTCCACACAATGGTGCGCGGACTCCGTGCAATGGCGCCCCCCACTGCCTGGCACCCATGCAGCTTGCCATCCCTGCACCCCCCTGGATCCGCGACTGGGCCCCTCCCCCTCGCCTCCAGAGCCATTCGCTGCTTGGAGAACCACCTCAGAGGCTTTGCTCTCCAAGCCACAAATGGCTCTGGAGGTGAAGGTGAGGGACCATGTTACGTAAGCTCAGCAACACTTAGCTTTTCCCCCCACCCTGTAGGAACACTGCTTCTTCAACTCCTCCTTCATCTCCTGAGAAGAAACACTCCATCTTGCTGTATGGGTATACCAGGCCTAATAATCATGTGTGTCTCTGAATGCCCTCAAGTACAGGAGAAGGGGCTATAAAACTGACATTGACTCTCCTTAGGTCAACATATCATTGTTGGGCAAAAAGAGTTCCAACTAGATATGCCCATTTGGTGGCAAATAGCACAAATGATTCTGAAGCAACTAATGAATTAAATCATTATTTAGTGGCCAGTACATTAAGCATTAAAATGACCAAACTCCATTAAAATGCAAAAGACTAGGAGGCAGCACTTATAAAAAGAACATATTATTCAGGTCTGGCTATTTTATAACTGGTTGTTATCATTAGAAGTGAGACTACATCACTATCAAAATTATATGGTGCACAAAACTCTATCAGTTTATAGCGGTGGAAATCACAGATGAAAGGTACGGGATGCATATTAGCTCATAAAGGGCACCTAGCGACTCCAATCAGAACTTCAAACCTGCCCCATGAAAATTCAGTGGACAGTTTTTAACACTTTCGGTTCCTGGAAGTTTTTTAATGAAATCTGGCCTTAGTACCAATGAGGAGTATGGTGACATGCCTTGCCTTACCTTGGAACTGTACTGCCCTTACCCCAGTGCCTAAAAGTTGGTTAGGATTGCACCCAATGTCACCTGTATTATCTACCTAGTTCACTTTTAGAGCATTTAAAATTAATAAAAATGAGAACTCAGATTGAAAATGTAGAATAAAAATACATAATATCACAGTTTCACCACCCCTCCTCCCCATTCAATCCCCTCCCCACCCATTACCTAGCCTGTTGCACCCCTAGGGCTGGACGTACATGCTACAGCGAGACTCATTGCACCACTGGTACATATGAGAAAGCTCTGATGTTCCCACCAGCTTGCCAGCTCCCACCGTATGTGCCTGCACACTACAGTGCTTTTGCGGCACTGGGGGAATGAATGTTCCACTAGAGCAGGGATAGGATTGGGTTGTCAGTCATGTCCCCACCCCTTTTGTAGACTGAAGGTTACAGCATATAACCTCAAAGGCTTTACAGCGTGTGAAACTACCTTGAACTGCCTCAATTCCATAATACAAGAGTGGCTGTGAGGAACAAAAATCCATGTGTCAAAAAAAAAAAAAGCAGCAGTAGCTGGTATGAGGCTTTGCAGTTGCATTCATATCTGAGTAAGACAGACCCAATCTGTATTGGCAACATCCAGATTGGACCACTGTAATGTTCACTTCTTTGAGGACCGTATGAAAAATACAGCTGGTGCAGAACATGACTGCATATGTGATAATGTGTGTCAGATGCTTTCCCAACTGCACTAGCTTCTATTTTGTTTCCAGCTGCAATTCAAGGTGCTGATGATGACCTTTAGGACACACTCCAGCACCCCCTGTTGGGCCAATGCAATGTGCTTGTGTCAGCCCAACGTCACTAGTGCTGACCGGCACCCCCCCCCCCCCCCCCCCGCCCCGCCACCCCTTGGGCCGATGCTTGCAGTAGAGTCGGCCCAAGGGTGCTGGGGTGAGGCCACACCAAGCCGCCCTTGTGCCAGCCGAACTTGGCTGACGCAAGGCTGGTTCTGGGATGAGGAGGGGAGATGGGAGGGTGGTTCTGGGCAGGGGGTAGGCGAGCTGGTAGGCGTGCCAGCCTGGGGAGGGGGGAGGGGCCAGGATGCAACAGGCAGCATCCAAAGCTCCATCCCCAGGATGAGCAGCCCCGATTCGGGCTGCACAGCCTCCTCAGCTCTGTGCCTTCTATTCCGCAGGTGCAGACCCAAGGAACCCTGGAGCCTCCCCTGGGGCAAGGTCGCGAATATGCCCTTGCCCCAGGGAGGCTCCCCAGTGCACCTATGGTGTGCTGGGTATGGTGCAGGCCTGCAGCAGCAAGTTCATTCCATGGTGCAACTCACCATTCCAGCGCAATGTAGCATTGTGCTCTTAAAGCTCTATTTGGCTTGAGACGATTGTACCTGAAGAACTGCCTTCCCACCCACCCCCATTTTAAATGGCCCATCCATTGAGATCAGCTGAGGGTTCAGTCTTATTAGGTTTGCCGTTGTCTGATGTTCAGATGGTGATAATGTGGAAGAGGGCCTTCTCTCTGGTGGCACTGCAATGGTGGAACTTCCTCCCTCTGGAGCTAAAGCTGCCTCCATCACTTCTGGCTTGCTACCAAATGCAGGGTCGATTTTTATGTTTGTTTTTCAATCACTATTGCATGTTCAGTGGAAAATGAGAGAAGCCGTTTTTTGTAACCCTAACAGCCCAATCCTATTGGGCCTTGCCGCCCGTGGGACACGTGTTCTGCTGGTGGTGACTGCTGAAAAGCAGCCATAAAGCACACAGAAGGACCAACCAAGGCAGGTAGGATGGGAGAGGAGGGAGAGGGAGGGAGGGAGGAAGAACCAGGAAGGGAGAGGGCACAACTGGGTGGATAGGGGAAGGAATGGGATGGGGAGACTGTGGGTGGATCTGGTGGCAATAGTGCACACCAGATCCTATCCCCTCTGGCAGAAGCCTCCTCATCCCTGTTTCAACTTGTGCCAGCTACAGAGCTGGTGGAGAGCCAAAGAGAGACACTGAGAGGCAGGACGCTTATGGAGGGGAAAGGGGATTTTCAGTGCGACTGCTCCAGCCTTGGAGGTGGGAGGATTAGATGTAGATACATTTATGTAGATACATGTATCCAATATTTATACATATATCCAATATTTTAGACTGCTGATATGTCCTGGTATTGTTGTCCTGGTATTAGCAAATTAATAATGACCACTTTTATTTATGTATGTGTTTTTTATCTTGCTTAAAATGAAATAAAGCATTAAAAAAAGCATCTCCTTTTGAAGCAACTCTAAAAGGATCCATAACATTCCCTTGATGTTACCCTGGGGGAAGAGGTCATCTTTTGATTTGCTACTTGCAAAAGGATAGAGTAGTCTCGCCATTCTTTCTGATTGACTGATCTATACAATCAATGTCTGATAAGTGAGAGTCTTCAGAGCAGAAAACAACCTAGCCTCAGTCTCCAGATTTAAAAGTCCTATTAGCTATCCATCTGTGTGGAAACTGAGAGACTGCAAATACAGTGTACTACTATATCACACACTGTTTTGCCACAAGAGAAGCTTCCTCTGATTCATGCTGTGAAATAGTGAATCAGGAAGACTGACTTTGTTTGGCTGGAAAGCATCGATTCAGTTCAGCTGTTGGGTTTTGTATTGGAATACAATTTCAATTTGTTGAAATTCAATTTGGAATAATGGTTGCTTAATTTTGGTTTTGACTTCCTGTCTCCATCGCTCTGTTTATAATATTTTACCGTCAACATTAAAAGTAAAATGAGAAGCAGAATCCAGGAGCTCACGTAGGGCCCTTTTTCAGTTTATGAGCTGACTGAGAGTGCAATCCTAACCTGGAGTTAGGCCGGCACAGTTAGGCCAGCAAAATTTGGCCTGCACAAGGGACACCATAAAGTGAGTTTGGACCACTCAGGGTCAGGGAGGATGGCGTATGTCTGGGTGTCTATATGCTGTCCTCCCTGACTCCAAGAGTGGTGCAAACATACTCTCAGTGTCCCTTGTGCCGGCCAAACTTTGTTGGCCTAACTGTGCTGGCCTAACTCCAGGTTAGGATTGCGCTCTGAATCTTAAGCCTCAAGGAAAGGCAATGTGCACGCACACACGCATATATATATTCCAAGCACAAGTTTCCCATGCTGTATTTGTCCTGAGTACAGTGAATCAATGTACTGTGACTTCTGATAAATCCACCTCACATGAATCAATAAGGGTGGTTGCAAAGAAAATGTCAGGTGAGTAAATTAGAAGTCACAGCGCCTGTCTTTCTGAGGATTGAGATGTATGTGTCAAAGGGAGAT
This sequence comes from Lerista edwardsae, assembly GCA_029204185.1. NCBI lineage: Eukaryota > Metazoa > Chordata > Lepidosauria > Squamata > Scincidae > Lerista > Lerista edwardsae. Next base: position 4,623,231 of record JAJKFI010000078.1, read on the forward strand.
GACAAACAGCAGAGCTGATTTTCGTGGACAAACTTTGCTTTTCTGGCACAACTCAAAGTAAGTTGCATGTTTGAGCTTGGCAAAGAGATTGGGAGATGTCTCATCTGCAAGCATGAGTATATAAATACATCTGGTCCAGTTTTTACCCCATCATGTGTCTTTGGCATACAGTAAGACAAGTGAACTTCTGATGATGGGGCACTGCCTTGGGGTGTGCTGTTGCTTTCCATCAGAAACCTCCATCCCAACCCTACAGAGCACAAATTCTACAGGGTCAGCCAGTCCATTCCCAGAAGATGAAAAAGATGTCATGAAATTGACATTCACAGTTCAGTAGGGGGGGTTTCCCCGCCAGCTATAAAACCCTGTGGGCCTGAAACTGCTGTCAGCTTTGGGATTTATTAGATACTTGACAAGTCAAATTCCACCCACAGCTGGACTCTTGCTCTTCTTCCAACTCATCTCTGTCACAAAGTGTATGGAGCTTGAAGAGGTGTCCCCCTTCTCGCTCTTAGCACTGTTTCCCCTGCCCTCCAACTTTTCATGCTTCAGATTTCTACACTTTCTCCAAAGAGGAGACTGTGCAGCCAAGTGAAGCATTGCATGTCCATGTTGATAACGGAAGGGGAAAAACACAGACTTCTCTCTCTTTCATGAATTTGCTTTTATACACCACAATCCACAATAATGAATGCATTATTTTGTTTGCATGCAAAGCACATGTGTGTCGCATGCGTGCTTGGAAAGATGGCAGCAGTGGTAACACATTAAATCTCAGGAAACTCGGGGTGCAACAAATAACAGTGGACAGTAACAGATAGAAGCATTCGAAACTTCCAGGTTCACTTTTCAAGTAGTTGAAGAGCAGGAGTGTCAAGGCTGGATGCAGCCCATAGAAGCTCTTTATCTAGCACTCAGGCTATCCCATCAGCTACTTTCAGCTGTTGAGCTGTGCTGAGCTGTCAAGGCTGAAAGGGGTAGCCTGCATGATAATTGATATGAAAACTGAACTCTCCCAAAACTTGAAAATATGGTCAAGATTTGCATATTTTCTGCCATTTGCTGTTAATGAGTTCCTATGTGAGAAAAGAGTGCTTATTTCTGGTCATTACTTGCTTAATGACATCACTTCTTCATTAATGACATCATTTCCTGTTTAATGAAATCACTTTTGGCCCTCAGCAGGCGTTATGAATGCTATTCGGCCCACTGTATGAAATGAGTTTGACACCCCTGTTGTAGAGATTCATACCCAATACCCAAACTGGCCTGATATTTGTCCCAGAGCAAAGTACTTAGTATTACCTATAAGTCTTCCTTCCAGCATTTGCCCCTCTGAATAGCATTGCTTAGAATGTCGGGAAGCAACTGATTGTTATCACATCAAGGATGCGGCAATGCGCTTTTGTAAGTGTAAGCATTTGCACGCTGAACTGCCAGAAATGCATCCTCAGTCAGGCAGGGAATTCTCTGAGTGACTTTTGAACAAAGTCCTGCAAAGACCTTTGTATAATAGAAGCAACTGCAAAGAAAATAACTGTCCTCATAGGACCTTTTCTACCATAAGAGATCCCTCAGAGAATTTATAAAGTAGCATCAGAAATTAAGTTAAATGCACAAGTGAAACATGCTTTCAGAAATTATCTAAACACATTTCCAGTATTGATGCTGAGAAAGTTTTCTTTGGTAGAAATCCCAACTTTCAGCTTGGTTGTTTCCGTCTCTTGTTGCAGTACTGATCAGATGGCAGCTCAATCCTGTTGAAATTCCCCCATACTGATACAGCAGGGCATACACTCAATCCCACAAGAGAATTTTGTTAATGGGACATTAGTCTCTTTGCCCCAGGGAAAGCCCCAGCAGTAGTACGGGGTCTACTCTGACCTGTACCTGCTAAATTGCTGCCTTAAGTCCAAGTGGATCCATGTTGGTGTATCTGTCCCAGGAAGAGAGAGAGATGATGTGCATGGCTGCCACCAATCTAACCATCCCCAGGGCCGTCACTGTCCTCCCCCACCTCCATTACAAACAGGTAAAAGCTCAATGGCAGTCTGGTCAATTAAGCCATTTCATAGGAAATTAAACATGGATACAAAAACAAGTGTCACAACAACTCGTAACATCATAGGATAGCTGAAAGGATGACCTTAAAGGTCATCTAAGCCAATTAACTGTCCAAATTCCCACTCAGCCATGACGCTAGCTGGGTAACCTTCAGCCAGTTATTAGTAGGCTTGCCGGACTGGATGCATCCTAAAACTTAAGGGATTTTTTATTTTATTTTTAGGCAGGACCTGACAATGTCAAAAAGTGGACATCACAAAAAAAAAAAGTGGACATCTAGTGACATCACAAGATTGGCAACACCTGAAAAATGGGGGGGAATCTGATAGTAAGGACTGTACCACTAAAAATCAGTAAGGGGTGTGGCCCAGCACTAACAGGTAGGACTTCGGCAGCAGCCTCAAAATGATGTGACATTAATCCTTGCCACCTGTTTTCCCTTTAGGAGAGTAAAAGCTACAAAACAGAAGCAACCCCAGTCACCATCTTTCCACCTACTCTACGTCATAGGATTGTTGTGGGAATAAATTGGAGAGGAGGGAGAAATCTTGTGCAGCTTTGAGCTTCTTAGGTGATGAGTAGGATAAAAATGTAGTAAATGGATACACATATTTGTCTTTCAAAACTGAGTTACTGTTACAGACCCATCAGATGCACAGTAAACAAGACACTTTGACTGTAAGAACAACCCACATTTGGCCTGCTTGTTTTTGGCGAGGGGCTGGGTTAATGAAGTTTCCTCATACATTTTTTTCATCTCCTCTTCAAGCCATTGGAGGATTTCATCATTATCCCAACCTCACAAAACAGCTCCAGATACACACCAGCCTCCCTGAAAGACTTGTCAAGACTGTAACAGTAATTCACAAATTCACTAAAATTCCCTGCTCCACTGAGCAGCATGACAGCTCTGCCGACCGCAGTAACATTTCTATTCAAACTGGCTTTGGTGCTGAAGCTATAAATATCCTCGCAATATTTCCTGCTTCAGAACATAAAGACAGCTTTACAGCACTGATAAAATAGAAATTACTTTCTCTCTGAGGTCTTGCTGGAATTTTAATGTCTGTTTTGCAATAAAGCAGCTCCTACACATTTCGATTTGAGGGAGAGAAAACAAACGGTCTAATTTAGTTACAATAATGACTCCTCGTGTGTTGTCAGCCCCGCTCTGCACTTTGGTTGGAGGGCTGTTAAGGGCTGTACGGTCGAGCACCGTGGCAGTTTTTAGAGTAATATTAAATTTGGTGGGTTTTTTCCCCTCTCTTTTTCTGAAGGCCCATAGCCCTAGTTAATTACAGCAATCCAACAACAAGGATCCAGAACGGAAGAGAGAAAGAAAAATCATTAAAGTTTACAACCCCTAATAGTGTTTCTGTAAAAATTGCTTGTCACAGGTGTAAAACTGGTGACCAAGGACGGCATGGATTTAAAAGGGTTCCTGGGTGGAAAAGGGGTAAGAAAAACTTGGCTGTACCTGAGCTCATCAACATAACCTTAAATTACGTACCTGCCACATCAGTCCTTGTCTGTGCCTTCAAAGGCCAAAGATACGGTCGTCCTTTTCCCTTTATGAACATCAAACCCTCAGTTTCCTTTACAGATCATACACGGGAGGCAGTGGAGATGGATGTGGTACTAAATGAAAAGTGGAATAAAGGCACAAGCCCTTGCTAGTTCCTCTGAGGAAACCCCCATCCCCACTGAAATCAAGGGGAATTGTGGAAAGAATCTTATGCCCAGTGACTCTTGATTTGTATAGAAGGCACATGGCAGAAACAGTTGGAACTGCCTGTCCACCTGCTTGTAAATGCAATTGAGCTCTAAATTTGAATTAGGAGTATCAAATGTGAGACCTGCCAGCAAGATGTAGCCCCCAGAAGCTCCAGCTAGCCCCTGTGATAATTGGGCTGTCCCAGCATTGCACTTTCAGCAGCGCTACTTCTGCTTTGGAAAGGCTCTGGGAAAGAGACACAGAAGGAGGCATCAGAAGGCAAGGAACACTACACGGTAAGGGGTAAACCAAGAGGCGTGAGAGAGGGAGATGCTGCCTAGGTGCTGGGAGATCCCAGTTATCACACAGGCTGCCCTTTGAGTGGTCCCACGTCTGCCAAGGTGTTCACTTTGCAAACTACCTCTCAGCTGCTGAGCTGAGAAGCGACACGGTGGCAGGTGCTGGTGGAAGGACAGCCTGCGCAATAATTGGCTCCTCCACATCTTGAAAACATGATCAAGATTTGCCCATCTTCTCGTCTGCTATTTGCAGTTTCTGTCATTTGCAGTTTCTATATGAGAACAAAACGTTTGTTTCTGGCTATCATATTACAATAAGGAAAAAAAATCAAAAACAAAACCATTAAGACATTAATTTAACATTAAACACAAGCACACGTGCATAACATTTAAAACAGGACAAGACCCAACACATCTCATTTAATTAGGCCATTGGCTGGAGGAACGAATTGTCCAAGCTACAGCACTATTCCAGAGGTGAACATCCAGCCATCGTCCTAATGCCAAACAGTATACACCACTAAAAGTGTGTATACTGCTTTAGTCAAACCACATGCTGTTGGCTTAGATTTAAAAAAAAAAAAAACCCTGCTGGTTGATAGTCATAGTCCGCGTGTGTGCTGCTGGAGGTCAGATTAGCAGCTGATCAGAATGATCCCCTTTGGCCTGATCATCTATTTAAAAAATAAATTTGGTTTAGTCAAATGAGAGTCTCACTAGTTAGTCTATTTGTTGCTTCTGGGTGTATGTGATGCATATTGTAAACAGAATGTAATTATGCCACAAATATAGTCTTAGGCCTGGAGCAAACTCATTAGAACTCAGTTTGGAGCCCATTAACGTTTTGGAAACCCAGTTACCTTAATTGGTAAGCCATCCATCATAGTTTATGCACTGATAATACCTCCAAGATAGCCCACCTTCATTCATTTAAATAAGATTTATTAAAATGGCCTCTTGCTTGCTTGCTTCAGTCCATTTATATGGAAAAATCAATAGTTATTGTAAGGCCTGCATCACTATCAGAATTTTTATTGATAACACACAGTTATTTACCTTTGTTGTTTTGCCAGGGGCTAGCTCCTCCACCAGAACTTAAATGTTTTGCTTTTCCCCCCATCAGATCATTTGCATGTGAATGGTTTTCATAATTCTGCAATTCCTGCAAGGGTTCACTTTTGCTAGTGGAAGCCAAGAGGATATAAGCAGAACCAGTACTTATTCTGCACAAGCACAAAGCCCCCTGGAACTGGAATGATTCCTTCACGTAGAATGGTATTGTGTGCTGAAAAGCAGGAACTACAGAAAGTAGTATTATCAGTGATGTCACAGCCCACCAGATCTTTGAACCAAGAGTTTTAAGAACCAGAGAGATATCATACAATGTTCCTAGTGGTGTGGTTCTCAGCTGTTGTTCAGTTGTTATCTTGTCAATGCCTATGTAAACTGCCTTGAGTTATAGTCATTAGAGAAATCTGGTGACCTAAGAAAGGCAGTATATAAATCCAAGTACTACTACTACTATTATTATTATATTGGCCGGATAATTCTTAAGTGCCTTGAGGGTTGTGCCTAGTGCACCAATGACAATGTTGTTGTTTTAATCCAAAGGAGCTGTATTTCAATTTCTAGGTCTTCGTTGTTGTTTTTGTGATCTTTCCCAATTGCTTCTCCTTGATTTCATTATCAGTGTTCCTTGATGGAACTAGTTAGTTGATATGTTACCATAAAAGCTCAGTTTTAGAAGAATTAATATATTTTACAGCTGACAGCTCTATTGGAGCATAGGCTCTTAAGACTAGATAACGAATCAGCATAATGCAGAAATTCCCTTTCTCTCAAGAAGAAACTGAGAGCGCAATCCTAAACTAGAGTTAGACCAGCATAAACTAAGCCAGCAAAGTTTGGCCAGCACAAGGGCCACCATAAAGCGTGTTTGGACTACACTCGGAGACAGGGAGGAGGGCTCACATCTGTGTGCTGGCCTCTCTGACTCCAGGAGTGGTCCAAACATATTTTACGGTGTCCCTTGTGCTGGCCAAATTTTACTGGCTTAGTTTATGCTGGTCTAACTCAGTTTAGGATTGCGCACTGAGAGAAATGCTTCCAATAAACCAGTGTACTCAAACTGTGGGTCGTGACCTGATGGCAGGTGGGTCATTGAAAACTGGGACTAGCCATCTTGGAAGCTGCAGACCTTACTCTCACTATATTCCTTTTGTGATTGTTAACTGCTCGAACTTTCAAGTGAGGGTTTTTAAAATTTTGTTTTTAGTTCAATTTATTTACATAATATTTTGTCCTAATCTTGCTTTCTTTCAGGGATGTTTTATGGCTGGGCAATTGCTGCAGTCCAAGAATGCCAGTTTGCACTCCAGGAGTGCCATTTGATTATGTCAGAATCACAGTACTTCCTACCTGATGATGTCACTGCTGGTTATGATGTCACTTCACTTCCAGTGGATCCCAACATTAATTCTGTTCTAAAAAGTGGGCCCTGGTCTAAAATGTTTGAGAACCACTACAATAGACAATTAGTTTTATTAAGAATACAGAAAGATACCTGTTTCACCCAACAGAGTTGATAGAGGGCTATGGTAATACCCTAATCAGAGGGTCCAAATATGGTTGGTGCAGTGTAGTGAGTGTGTGTTTTGGTGCAATCTAATGGAAATCAGGAAAAGGGGGGGGCATGTAGGGAAGGATCTTTAGCTCTTTCACACTAGTTACCACTAAAGATAGGGAGAGATAGGCAAATGGAGGGTGAGAGAAGGGAAAGAATTCAAAGCGCAGGGTACAGTCCACTTGTCTTGTTCGTGGGCAGCAGTTCCTGTGAGAAGTGTGGGGACAGTCAGTAGAGTGACCATTTGCTAGTCAAATTCCCATAGTATTTAAGGAGTTTAGAGTTCCTTCCATATACAGGCAAATTTTGTGAGGATAAATGTGTAACTTGGGGTGCATGTTTTTAACATGTGAATGGATTCCTTGGATGTGAATTCTTGCTACTTAAGCAGGATGTACTGTATATAAACAGGGTTAGCAGTCAGTGGTGTAGCATGGGGGGCAAGGGGGTAGTTGCACAGGGTGCAAAATTCTTAAGGGTGCAGAATTTGAACCAAAAGTAATTTTAATATATTACCAGCATTCCAGGGGATAATGTTGAGAATGTCCAACATATGGTCCCTCGCAGAGAACAAGCAATGGGGCAACCTGAGCAATTTAAGGCACAATCCTATCCTGGAGTTAGGCTGGCACAGTTAGGCCTGTAAAGTTTGGCTGGCACAAGGGACACCCTAAAGCATGTTTTTACCACTCTTGGAGTCAGGGAGGATTGCGTACGTCTGTGTGCTGGCCTCTCTGACTCCGAGAGTGGTCTAACCATACTTTACAGTGTCCTCTGTGCTGGCCAAACTTTGCTGGCCTAATTGTGCCAGCATAACTCTAGGTTAGGATTGTGCCCTTAGTAGGTAGTAAGACCATATGTCACCTGCCCTCAAGAACTGCTTATCTAGAAGAACAGGTGGACATGGGGTAGACTCTTCCCCTAATAGAATCCAAGCCAGATCCAATTGGGGTGAATATGTAGTATGAATCCAGGCTTTAACACAATCTGACAAGTTGGTCCATTCTGAACCAATCCAGAAAATCCAGCTAAGGAGATCCAATGATGAAGAATGTGCAGCCATTGTCGGTGCTAATCTGCACAGGATTGAACTGAATGGCGATTCTTTTGACGATGATGTGCATGTATATTCCTACTAGAGTCAGCTGTTGCTGCACATGACTAGAACTGTATTAGAACTATGCAGTGTGATTCCAGAATGATACAGCCAATGCAGTATCTGGTTATCCAGGTGCGGTGTAAAAACATCTATTGTGGAATGGTGCTGTAAAACTAAAGAGAAAAATTGAGCCAGAGGAATGTTTAGAGGGCAAATATAAAATATAAACAAAATAGGAGCTGTCTTTTCCTCTCCTCATTTTTCTTTATTATTGATGATAAGGAACTCCAGTGCAGTCACCTGACTCATAGCCTAGATGCAAAATGGCTCGCGTAGTTTAACACTGCAGAAATAAATAATAATCATTACTAAAGATCTTGGAAAAGAGACATACATCACCTTCCCTTCATAAATGTAAGGTGAAGTTAATGAAAAAAATGAACTCTTATCACACTGACAATACAGCATTCAAACAACGGCATGGGACTCCAATGGAATATACTGCAAATGTTCCACATTATTTCATGTTTTACAAATTAACATCCATAGTGCTGCTGTGAATACTGATTTATAGGAATTTAAAATACCCCTTTATAACTTTTATTTCCAAAGAAAACTTACAATGACGCCTTCCAAAGTGTTGGAATAATAGTAGTACAGAACAGCTTCCCCCAAATTGCACTTTTCCCCTTGGAAGCTGTAGTATCAAGCAGCAAGAGAAATTAATATGATGCTATGAAATCCTTCTGAACAGACTTTTATGACAGAAGACTTTTTTTACTGCCACCAAACACTTAATTGAGTAGGGGGCGGGAAGTCATATAAATCATCCGCAGTTTCATAGAAAAGAATTCTTTTATGTATCCAGCATGTATACAGCAGGACTGTGGGCTAGAATATTCTATAGCAGTGGTTCCCAAACTGTGGGTCGGGACCTACCAGTGGGTCAGGAGCCAATTTCAGGTGGGTCACAAAGAACCTAGAGCAGTCATATTGAAAATATGGGAAGATGGGATGCTGGAAAAGGGGAGGACTGTGTGGTTGTTTAGTTTGTGTCAAGGTTGTAAATTGGCTTTTTTTCTTTCCAATTCACTTTGCTATTGGAAAATGGCTAAGAAATAACCCAAATTCTTGCTGCAGTCTTAAGAGAGCAGCATGTTCTGGCATCACAATGACAGCATTTCTGGCCATGACATGACTTCCAGTGGGTCCTGGACAGATTGTCATTCTAAAATGTGGGTCCCGGTGCGAAAAACTTTGAGAACCACTGTTCTATAGGATTGTTATTGCTCTATTTTTCAACATATACGTGCTGTACAGATGTTGGTCTCCACAACCGTTGGTGGTTGAACTCCAACCTCTCTAGTTATACATTTCCTCTAATGTCATTTGTGTGCATGTGTATGTATTATGAGGGCAAGAAATACTTGCTCTATAATACATATATGGAAAATAAATCCCTATGCAATGTGTCAGATGGATAGAGTATAAGGTCAGTGTTTTTAAGCTATGCTTTGGTAGTAGTAGTATTCCCCCCTCCCTCTTTATATATATAGTGTGGATGTTTAAGGCAATCCAACCCAAATTACTTTTAGATTACATTTCATTATACAGAAAGTGGCAAATCATCATTGCTTCCTTTGACATTCAGTATAATACCATGATGAATATCCTTTTACTCTTCAAGTGGCTGCCATACATTATTTCAGCCACATCCCATTGTAATGTAGCATTAATTAATGTCCAGGGCTTATCAAGTGTTACTCAGTTTTTTCTGCATGTACTGGAGTTTGTGAAGAATTGTGCTGCCCTTGCCACAAAGATCAGAAAGCCTTCCTAAGAAATGGGAAAAGTCCAACTGCATTCACAAAATCAGTTTCCCCTTGTGGCTGTTTATCACAGCAATGGTTCTTTCCTCCTAAGCTAGCTGATGCTAAGATAGTAATGAACTACGGTTTGTCGTGGGAGCCAAGTTTGTTATGAACAGCAGCTGAATATTCTATCCCGATGGCACGATGGGCTTCAACATTAATTCTGTCTCCATGACCTTCCAGGATCCAGTCTCTTCAGTTGCATGCTCCCCTCTGTGTCTCCGGATTCCAACGGCACTGATGAGAAACCACAAAGGAAGGAATGGTTCATGTGTTTTTTAATTCTGGTGGAACAGGAGATTGGACCCCCCCAAAGTGCCAAATGACAAATTTTCAAATGAGAGTATTTGCAACTGGATGGTTTTCTTGGGGCCGAGGGCAAAAAAGAAAAACAGCAAGTTAAGGCTTAGAGATTAGCAGAACTGTGGGGGTCTATTTGAGCAGTTTTAAACTAATCTTTGGATTAGCCTTAGGGTATTGTCACAAATGGCACGAAGGCTGAAATCACACACATTTTACTCGGGAACAAGCGTCACTGAACCCCCCAGAACTGATAGAGAAGAAAACATTTATAGAAATTCACAAGCAGAAGTGTATTTGCAGCCTAATTTTATTGAGCTGGTGTGCCAGCGGGGCGCACGCTTTGCCGGCAAGTGCTGTCACAAAAGTGCTGTAAAGCATTTTGTGACAGCGCTTCTTGCCTGCGTGCTGGTGGGAAAGCCAGAGCCTTCCCACACATGCTGGCACTTGTAGAGATGCCAGCTGGGCGGGCAAGGCAGGAGCAGGGAGAGTTTGAGGGAGGGTGGGGAGGGGTGGAACGGGGCGGGGAGTGAGAGCCCCTTCTCCCTGGAGATTGTATCAGGCCATGAGGCCCTTGGCATGGGGTGCAGCTGGGGTCTCCCTGGTTGCCCTGCTGAGGGGTGTGTCTGCTAGTGAGCTGTGGGACTCCTGTTCCCCCTGGAGGGGCTCAGGCCAGGCAGGTTCCTGGGGGAGATCCCGACAGTCCCCTTCCTCCAAGGTAAGATGCTCAGCAGCTGCTATGGGACAACTTGGACCTGTGCCAGCTCACCTCCTCTGTCTGGTGTTTGGTGTCCATTGGCATATTAAGGTGACCACTTGCTGCTTGCAGCGGCTGTCAGGCCTCACACGTTGGCCTAGTTGCATTTGCAATGGCCATAAAGTTGCTTATGTCTAGGGAATGTGCAGAATAATCTTTTAGTACAATTTGGCTGACTCCCACACACCTTGTTGAGGAGTGCAATGCCTTGGGCATATAGGAAAAAAAAGATGGCTTTAAAAATTAAAAGTAAAAATAGCTCAATAAGAACTGTGCATATCCAATGACCATCAGGAATGATAGAAGATTGATGGCAGTTCAACATCATTTTGGTGTTGTTTTTTTAATTGAAACGTGGGGGAATATTAGCCCGTTCAAACCCCTGACACTATTCTGGATGCTACTAGGGTTGGGAGGATGCACAATGGGAAATAGTCCATTTTTCCCTCTCCCACTCCCTCCCCCACTATATAATAAAGTACAGTAATTGGGTCTGGGGCTTGCTGCCAGCCCCAAATCTGAGCACTTTGGCACTATATATCACAGCAGGGGGGGGGATGGTTCAAGAACATGTGTAAGAAAAAGGATGCTTTGAAACATTTCCACCTTTTGCCCAAGCGCCATACTACATTAAAAGGCTAGTCCTAGGCTGACTGGAGTCCTGAACAAGTGCACTCAATAATATTACCATTATATTGTGCATCCCAACTTGTTTGCCTATGCATATGCGCATGTGTGCGTGCCTGTGTGTGATATGTGCGTCCATGAATATGTGCACGTGTGATGTATGCATGCATGTGTGTATCATCCATCAATGTATTTAATGATGTAACTAATGTCAGTAATACTGAAAGAGCTGCATGAAGTGTGAATTCTAGTACAGTGCAATTATTTTTTTGTTAATAATTGGGAAGTGGAGGTTGAGATGGTGCATTTTAAACTTGGAACAAGGTGTGATAAGACTTCTGGTCATTCTGATTTTCTTGTAGCAATGTGTTGCACAGCTACAAACCACCCATACAGGATTTTATTGGCCTTTTCCCATTGGAAAAGGGTAACCATTCAAAGCAAGCAAGTAATTAACAAGCACAGAAGGGCAAAAAAGTCTACAGCAGCTACAAAATGAGAAATCAACTAATTAACTGTGGAGAGGGCTCAACAAGCATCACAGAATGCATTTGGGCTCCATTCAGTTCAGCACTTCACAATTTTTACCGTCACCTAAGGAACGTGGCTGGAAACAATTCTCAGGATGTTTCAATAAATACAGTATCCAAATGAACAATGGCATTTTATCTTCTAGGATAAAGGTGGGAAGCTGGCAGATACTGCCCCAGTGCCAACTCTATAGAAACATTCTCTTCCATTTGAGCTAAAAATACTCAGTATATCATTGAGAGCTGTAATCATTATCCAGGAAGCTCTCAGAGAGCCTTAAATGGTACAATATTGCATGCCTCTTCTGTAGAAAGCAACTGAACATCTGATGTGTGAGAAGTACAGCCCAAACCCATTGTTCCCTTCCCACTGGGGGAAGCGATCAGGAAGCTTCAGCAGGAAGCCCCCTGTCATCTCCCCTTGACATCTGATACCATGCCTGTTGGTGTAACCTCTGCTTTCGCAATGCACTTCATTAATTAACCAAAACTTCATTTCGCCCCTCCCTTGTCTGTATTACCATCACACCAAACTGTACTAAAAAGTTCTCTTGCTTTTCTATGTTCTGCCTGGGTGCAAATTGGAATCTCTCATCTTTCAACTCCCACTCAGATGCCGGTTTCCACCTCCTCCAGTTCTCTGCAGCATTTCCTTCAACTTGACTGTGTCTTCAGTCGGGCTGGTTTTGACTTCACTGCTTTGCTTTCACTTCTGATGTCATCTTAACGCTTGTCGCTGCAGCCTTTGCAAAACGATGCTACAAGAGACAGATGTGTGCACCCACCCAGCAACAATCGCAACGCAAACAGCAGCAATTGTTAGACCCTGGATTTGAGCTCTCCACTTATGCCCCTCAAAACAGTTTCTTCTCTCACGCGGCACTTTGCTCCTAGGATCATGATACGATTCCTCACAAGATGCAAGGAGTATTTTGCACCAGATGACCTCCGCATCTATTTTGATTTCCATGGCTACAACCGATATCGATAGATTTTGCTGCCTGTCTTCTCTGCTCAAAAATCTGATTGTTCATAAAGCAGGTGACATGAAGCAAAGCAATAGCCGCCTTTCAGGAAATATATTCCTTTTTTTCTCGTTTTGTAACTAATGATTAGCCATAAGCTGAGGTCTGACATTGACTCAAAGACGTTTTGCCCAGAGGTGCAGAACAGCAGCATCTCCCCAGCAGCCGGAGTGTAGAGTTAACATGATGTAAAAGGACCTAATTAGCATAATTTAAATCCATGATTTTATTTTATAGCTGTTTCGCTTTCTGTGTTTTATATTCCAATTTTCCACCTTTTAGTCTTGCTTTTCTTTTCCCGGCTGCCAAAATCCTCTCTCGTGGAGGAGGGCAATTACTGGGCAAGCATGTAGCTGTTTAATTGAAACACTTACAGGTGTACACTAGTAAACTATAAAGACTTTTAAGGAACAGCACAGCTTTAATAGCTTCTTGTTTACGCATGTTGTAACCTAATTCCGTTCTCTCCCCGGTATTGCCAGGGGAAGATGTTAATTTATAGCTGTGATGAGCAATAAAGCAATAATAGTAATCTAAAGGTGCAATATTCCTTGTTTAGGGGGCATTTATGGTTATGTATTAAAACTATAAATACTTCAAGATGCTGCAAAGCTGATCTATACAAAATGAAAGATAAGATCTTGTGGCTTTAAAAAGTGCTTTTCCAGCAGAAAAAAAAGGCAGCCTCATGTTTACAGTGAAGAAATATTAAATTCCAAAGATCAGCATGAATGGTCATCGGCTGGTGTTCGCCAAGGCCCCCTTGGGCTAACTTGTTGCTCATGCTAGTTGGGTCCCAGTAATGTGTTGCAGTCAGTGACAGGAACTTTTAAAAAAAAATGTTGTTAAAGTCAGAAGAGTCAGTTGTTGTTATGTACCTTGTTTTATGTCTGCATAAAACAGGGATTTGTTTTGCATCTAAGTCATCTGAGTCATAGCCGGATCTCAGTCAACCAGATCTGTACAAAGAACAAGTTAGGGCGCAATCCTAACCAACGTTCCAGCACCACGGTAGGGGCAATCTATTTGGTAGATTAGAGTAATCTATTCTACTCTCCGCGGTAGAATAATCTATTCTAGAATTGTACGCAATTTATATCAAAATGTTCTTCAATCCATCATGAACTCACATGCACTTTTTAAGTGCATATTTTGATTGCTTTTCATTCTACCATAGAGATATAAAGTCTATAATTTATTTATTTTGGGGGGTCCCAAAAATGTTAGGGCTCTGAAGTTCCTAAGTCTGGCCCTGATCTTCATTTCTGAAGACATGGAAATCTAGGGCTTGAGCTGAGCTTCCGTAAACCACTTTTTTTCAATATGTCCTTGGAAAAGCACTGTCAACAGTGGAATGTCACACGTGAACATGCAAAGCATAGGTCTATCTCGGTCTGTGTTGTCCACACTGACTGGTGTCAGCTTTCTAGAATTTCAAACTGTTGTGATTGTGATTGTAAAATGAAGAGTTGACATATTTTCTTCCCACCCAATGCATCTGCTCAGAAAGTGTGCCTCAAGTTAAAAGGCAAAATGACCATACAAAGACTGAGGGCGCAACCCTAACCTGGAGTTAGGCTGGCATAGTTAGGCCAGCAAAGATTGGCCGGCACAAGGGACATCGTAAAATATGTTTGGAACACTCTCTGAGTCAGAGACGCCAGTCCACAGATGTGTACCATCCTCCCTAACTCCGAGAATGGTCCAAATGCGCTTTACAGTGGCCTTTGTGCTGGCCAAACTTTGCTGGCCTAACTGTGCTGGCCTAACTCCAGGTTAGGATTGCATTCTTACTAACAGCCTCAATCCTAACCCATGCTGGAATAGGGAGGCAGACCAGCCTGCCTCATATCCAGCATAGGGTTGGGGCTAGAAGCCATGAAACTGGAGTTAGGGGGATTAATTCCCCATACCCTGTGTCACTTGTCAGCTACCCTAAAAGGGCTACTGAGATTTGCATCAGTGAACTAGGTAGTGCAAATTCGAGGGCCCCGTGTAAGGCCAAATGGACAGGGGATGGGGGTTAGGATTTGGCCTATATCGGCTAGGCTGGTCTCACCCGCCTCTCCCAGCTCTCCATGGGTTTGCCCTCCACCCGTCTTCCCCCATCATGATCTGCCTCTGGTACACCTCCATGCCACCCTCCCCAACTCCTGCACTGGCCTCCCTTGGTTGGCCTTACTTGAGTGGTGCAGGCCTGGCCTGGGAATCACCGTGGGGAGGTCAGTGCATGCCCGTGCGCTGGCCTCCCCAACTCCTGAGTTGTCACAAACATGCTTTACGGCACATTTGCAACACTCTGGGGCTGGCAGAACATACTTGTGCCAGCCCAAGTGTGGCTTTGGATTGTGCTCCAAGAAGCATTCATGCAGCGATCAACATCCACACAACATCTGTTTTGTCTCCCTTGATGCAGCTGAAGTGGCTCCTTCATGGTTGCAAACCATGCACTTTAATTTGTGACTGGTGTGACCCATGGGAAATACACTGAGGGTCACTTAAAGCTCTCCTTGTGATCCATTCAGACCATAAATCTTTTGATCCATCCCTATCTGTTGGGTCTAATAGAGTGTGAAAAATAGCTTTCAGGTCAACGAAGGAACTGGTACCCTATTAGAAGGCCCTGTTGTGACCATTTAATGTAATGTGAGGAAATGGAGAGCTAAAGAAATGGAACTAATAAAATTTCATTCTCCCCACCCAACTGAATTTGCATTTGGAACATGGAAGTGTCACAGTAAGATGCAAAGTTCACGTACTGTTTCCATTATTAAGATGTCATAAATGTGATCCCTTCTGCCAAAATTAATAGGTACTGTTAATTGATTTTAAGCTTACATTTTCCTAGAGCCTGGTTAGACAGCATATTGATACCCATTTGGAGGTCAATTCACTCAAAATTTTATCTATGGAGAAAAGAGGTCAATACAACTTTATGTTATAGCTTACAAAACGTTCGTGCAGGTTGGGCAGTGCTGTGCTGGACCGTATATGGACAGCATTGCTCAAGACCAGAGGCAGATCTAAGGGAGGGCAAAGCTCTAAGTTTTGCAAGAAGCCTTGCCTTGCAGTGGAAATCACTCCTCTCCTGCACCATTTTAGCCAATCCTCACAGGGAAAAGCAACATCTTGGCATTGTTTACTGGCTACAGCAAGGGAGAGGAGGGATTTACATGACAGGGTAAGGCTTCTTGCAACACTTAGAGCTTTGCCCTCCCTGTAGATCCGCCTCTGCTCAAGACACCAATAGAACCTGTTATCGCATGGATCTGCTCCTTGATGGACTGCTGAATTATTACATTAACTGGTAGTACTGGTTCCATTGTAACCGTGGATATAGCATTTGGACCCAATCCACTGATGTAGCTGTGTCAAAACAAATGCACTATATCCAGCAGTGGGGGGAGATCAGGAGGCCTCAGAGGGGGAGTTACATATTTTTCCCTTACCCCAACATAAGTCTTCTGCTCTGCAATGGGTCTCCTCAGACCTGAGATTATTATAATCATTGTTTTTAGTATCTCATTTAAGTGTAAGAAATATAGCATAGGGTCAGGGTTCCCAAAATCTTTAGCACTAGGACCTTAAAAAAGGGTTTTACTATACCAGCCCCTCAAACCTTTGTGGCTATAATGGTAGTTGGGCAGCAGTGCTCCCCACCCCCACAAGTAGCAGGTTGTTTTACCCTTGATGCACAATGACAAGGCAGATTAGGTTATTTTTTTGACTCACCATAAATTGGGTCATGACCCATTGGCAGGCAACGGACACACAGTTTGAGAATCGCTGGCATAAGGCATAACCTAGGGCCCAATCTTATGGTTGCCCTGCACAGCCAGAACTCATGTTTGGGAAGTACAGGCCATTTTTTGGTTGCTCGGAAGCTAGGCTGCTGTTGCACATTGCTGAGTCACTGTTGCAAATGGCTAGTGGAGCAGTGCATATGGCATCAGCTCTGGAAAGTTCTGCTAGCCACAGTAAGTGGTTGGTGAGATGGGCAGTGGGCAGGGAGGGGGGCTAAAGGGCATCTTTATATTTAGATAAAATATAAGGTATATTTGAGGAGGTATATTTGGTGGCAGTTGCATGCACCAGATCCTATCCCCCATTTTTTTGCCTACCCCATTTCCTGGGATAGGGTATAGCTGGGATAGGTCCAAGGCAGTGATATAGCCAGAGGAGTGCAAATTCATACGTTTTTTAAGGCTCCCAAGCTGTGTGAGTAGCTGTGTAAAAAGGAGCTTTTTACCAAGCTGTGTAAGCAGCCCCTCCTTTCACTGCCGGAGCCAGTTGGGGCTATGAAAAAAACATGGAGGCTTACAAAGCTCAGAGAGCAATCCTAACCTGAAGTTAGGCCAGCACAGTTAGGCCAGCAAAGTTTGGCTGGCAAAAGGGACTCCATAAAGTATGTTTGGACCACTCTTGGAATCAGAGAGGTCAGCACACAGGCGTACACCATTCTCCTTGACTCCGAGAGCGGTCCAAACATGCTTTACAGTGTCCCTTGTGCCAACTAAACTTTGCTGGCCTAAATGTGCAGACCTAACCCCAGGTTAGGATTCTGCCGTCAGTCTGAAGCTGTAAAAAAACTTACCATTTTGCACCCCTCTGGCTACACCACTGGTCCAAGGAGACTCATAGGTCATTGGGGGAACAACAGAAAGATAGAGGAGGATACAGGGAAAATATTTTTCTTTACTTCTTGTAGGCTTCCTGATTCCACCCCCCTCCCCGCACACACACACAATTCATGCATCAGTTGGATTGGCCTGTAAGTCTACTCTGGTAATCTTGGTGGTTAACTGTGAAAATGAGAGGTTTTCTGTCGGTCTCCTCCAAGAATGAGGAGTCAAAGTATTTCTTAAGAGACTGGTTAACAGGCATTGTGAAAAATACCTGTATTTTCCGTTTTTGATGTCAGTGTAAGAAAGGGTGATGGCAGGGGATAATTACCTTGTCTGTGTTGGGACTACAGAGAGACAAAATGTTTTCTGACATTTCAGAAATCCAGATGGTTTTGTTGTGTTATGATTAAAAAAGGAATAGAGGGCAAAAACCTCTGATATCCAAGACCACAGACAATTTCATGGTAAAGGTAAGCAAAGAAACTGAGTTGCTTCACAGCAGAAAGGCATTCTCATCATGAACATATGGGATCCTCAGTGACCCAGGTGGAACTTAAATGGGCAGTGTTTTGAGCAAGTGATGAAAATGTGACAAAAGGAGCCATTTTAATCAGTCAAACTCTTCTGAACATGCATGACTCCCAAACTATTTTTCCACATTTTTGCCTCACCTCTTTTGTTTCATTTCTTTGCACATTTTTTTAAAAGACCTCTGAAAATAAATGTTGTTTACTCTGTAGCTACCCCTAACCTTTATGTTTTTTTTTCCAACATTCACTCAAGACACAAAGGGGAATTTTATTTTGCTTCCAATTCTGGGGAACTTTGATAGTTATAGTCCTCTCAATTAGTTCAACTGTGCAATGCACTAATGATGACACAGGTCTTTGCTATCAAAGTCCCACACAATGGCTCCACCTCTGGTTTTGAATATGAACTGACTTTCTCTTAGGAAAAAATAAAAACAATTTATACAACCTTGCTTGTAACAGAATGAACAAATGAGTAACCCATTCATCACATATCTGGAGTTCCGGTCATTGGGTTCATTTTTTTTCTTTCATTCTGGGGAAAAAAAATGTAGACCCATTTGGGACAACCTAAAGGCAATCTGTAGATGTCTGGCATCATGCTTCTATTTCTCCCTTTCCATGTCCCTTCTTTTCTGGCTCCTGGAAATTCACCATCTTCTCTACTTTGCATCATACAAAGCTCTTTGTCTTTTACAAGATTATTGACCAGAAGCCAATTTAAACACCAATACAAGCACATTTGCCCATGTGCGCTATGGATTTGAAGCTTAGGCACTCTCCAAATGATTTCACTGTTTAAAAAAATGTGGAGTGTGCATGAATTCTGTTTTGGTCAGCCAACATATGTGGCGATGCCATTTCTCACTCCTAATTGTACTCATGGTTCAGTGGGAAATACATCTGAAAATACATGAATAATGGCATCTAAATGGAATTGTGTGGTCTCTGCATGCCAAAAGGCATAAAGTGTCATGTCTTCATTAAGGCTGAATCATGTTCATAGAGTCTGCTGCTGGAGCCCTCCTCTCACATTTTTGTTTTCAGTTCCATTTAGGAAACTGATGGGTAACGTTTTGGCAAACACAACTCAATTAAAAGCAGAGGCCAATGGAACTGATGCAGTGAGATCTACTCCACTTTGTGGCTGGGATCCTGAGAGACTGGTCTCAAATCTCATGCTGTCAACTTATGGCCCAGTCCTACTAAAAGGTAGTGCCGGCAGAACACATGTTCCGCTGGCTCTGGCTGCCAGAAAAGCACTGTTAAATAAGCACTTTGCAGCAACACAGGAAGCCAGAACATCAGTGGGAAGGTTGGAGCCTTCTCCCATGCTCTGGTGGAGCCATGGAGGTCCACTGGAGCAGGTGAGGGGGCAGATGGGGCAAGGGAGACAGGATAGAGATTGAATGGGAGAGCAAAACCTAGAAAGGATGGGATGGGGGTGGGCAGAACAGGCAGAACAGAAGAGGGGGTAGGTTTGGTAGTGTACTCCAAATCCCAACCCCCTTCTCAAGCCTGATTGCCTACATGATCAATGCAGACTTGCGCCAGCAATATTGCTGGCACAGGTTCAGGTTGAGCTACTGCAGCAGCTGCGGCTTACCCCAGAGCAAGAGAATAAATGTCCCTTAACCCTGAGGAGACCTCCAGCAATCACAAGTCATCCACAGTATGCAGCATAGCCCATTCTTGAAGCAAGAGAGGCACATATTGTTGTAGAAAGTTGCTATGTGAATTCGCCAAGAATGAGTAGATGCATCTACAGTGCTTGCTGTAGATACAAATGCTCATCTAAACCACATTCAATCAAGGATGATTCAAACATGCAGAAATAGCTGCATGGCACAGCACTTTTTGGGCTGTATCACTTTGAAGTGGTACTTTGGACAGCTAACAATGCACATGATTCACAGCCCAATCCTAAGCAGCACCGACATAGTAAGGCCGACAGGGTAAGGCCATTAGGAGGCAGCAGCAGGACAGTGCAAGGCAAGGGGAGGTTTTCCCCTTGCACCCGGGTAAGCTCCAGCCAGCCCTATGGGGCTGCTTGCATCTGCGCCTGCTGTTTTGCAGGCGCAGGTGCATGTGCACAGTGGCGGCCTGAATCGGGGCCGCCGAGGTGGGGGACAGGGTTTCGGATTTGGCACTACTGCCATCGTGCATTGCTGCCCCCATTGCCACCCCGTTATGCCCCCGGCACACCTCTGGAACGCCCTCAGCGAGGTCCTGCGCCGACTGAGCGCCACTGATGCTTGACTGGCACATGGCTGGCACAAGCATGCGCTGATGCTTCTGCTTGCGCCAGTCCAGCACCCAACTAGCCGGTGCAGCTGTGCTCAACAGCAGATTTGCGACAGCGCTGGACCGGCACAAGAGCATAGTGCTGGCACAATGCAGGTATAGGATTGCGCCCCCAGTGTCGTCATCCCCCATGAGGCAAACTCCAGACCCATACAAAATTAGCATGTTGAGAGAAAAGATTTTTCTCAGAGGCTACAATCTTTCTTCTTCACATGATACCTATTTTCATGGGCAATGATATTTTTTTTATATGGCGTTACATTCAGACATACAATTGCCCATCTGAAATCTGAAGGACCACAGTCCAGCATTGGCTGCACCATATGTTATTTCAGCATGTTTGAATCAACTTTCAGAGCCCTCTTATTAAGCTCCCTTTCTGAAACAGAAAAGAGCAAGTTCAAGCAGCCCTTTTCAGACTCCTGAAGGCAAGAAGCCTTCCTGAGCAAGAAGGCAGGTTTCTGCCTTCATATGCATCCTGGGTAGCAGCTTTTACCACCCTTCATAACTGTGGGCACAATCCTAACCAACTTTCCACCACTGGGGTAAAGGTAATGAAGCTCTGTGTTAAGGGAACAAACATTCCCTTACCTTGAGGAGGTCTCCATGACTGCCCCACCCCCAATTTCAGGATGCAGCACATGCCCCATTGGCACAGCAATGACAGTACTGGAAAGTTGATTAGGCTTGTACCCAGTGAGAACCACTGGATAACACAAATGGGGCTTGTTTTGCTGTCTAATACCTTTTTCTGCCTTCTGTTATGGTAGCATTGAAAAGGTCTTGATGGTAAAGACATTTCTATAGTCAAAAATGTAGGGTGTGGAAGTGCATGTCAGACATTTAAAGGGAGAGATGTAGAAACATACATGGAGAGGAAAAGTCTTCAAAGAGGGAGGCTTGAATGCAATGGAAAATGACTGAGGAAGTGACAGATGACTTGAGAAAAAAAAAAGGCTTTCTCTATGGCAAGCTTAACTTCACTCATTGCCGGTACTGTAGTCTGTATTCCAAGATCCTTTGTTGTTAAAGAAAGGACCTCATTCTTGTTCAAGGAAGGGCAAGAACAAGCAACTAGTCTGAAACCTTCCCAATGATGTCTCTACATCTTATTGTCTGGGATGTGAAGGAGTTTTTCAAGGGTATTTGCGAATAAAGCCATTTTTTTCACATTCTTGCATTTTCCATTATATCATACCCAAACAACTGAAAAGCAACTCTGCTCTCACTGTCAGAATGAAGAGAATTGATCTTCCTCTCCTCTGACTTATAGGTGCCCAGCTGTAAGATTGCAAGTCCCTGTGTTAACTCGTCCTCTACAGTGAGTGCTCTTTCTGCTTTAGTTCTGTTGTCCACAGAGCAACTCTCATCACCTTTCTCCTTTCCTCTCCACCTTGAGTAACTGCTCACCACAGCAGAACCTTGGGAAAGATTTTTAGACAAAATGATAAATCGTTGGGCAAATGACAACAAACCTTTCAGGAATAGCAAAGAAACAGAGTTGGGGGGGGGAGCTAGGTGAGTCCATGGAAGAATGGAATATCAAATCACTTTTAGTCAGGGCTTTGGGATGTGAATGTGACATCAGAAGCATGATCAGTACTGCTGTGCATATGGCCCAACCCTATGCAACAGTTACAGCAGTGGAAATTGCCATCCGAAAGGGCGCATTGCCACTGCTTGATTCCAAGCCACTGATGGAACAAGTTGGCAGTTCTGTGAGCCTACCACCGCAAATCCTGGCCCATGCCAACCCAGGTAAGTTGGTGGAGGGGGCAGATCATGAGTGGGGAAGGGAGGTTTGGGGGAGGTTCACAAGGGAAAGGGGAAGGGCTGGGGCATGGTTCAAGGGAGGAAGAGGTGGATCCTAGTGATGGCGACTTGCACCAGAGTCCTATCCTGCATTTCCCAGCCCACCCACTCCCTTTCTCAGACTTACACCTACTACATAGCTAACATAGGATTACCATAGACCACCAGAAGGCCCACTGAAGGGGTAAGTAAAATCAGCTTTACATATTCTTTGTTGGTGTTCCAGTCATACCATACCATGCACTGTATGCTCATACTATGCCGCATATGCTCCATTGGTGGTGGAGCATGGTATAGCATGGTGGTGGAGCATTGGTGGTGCTTCATGTTATACCATGGCAGCACTAGAATAGCTAATGAAAGTGTAGCCTAGTGTAGAGGGCAAAATGATGTCCCAGAAGTTACGTCAGAAGTGATATCATTTGTTTTTTTCATTTGTTTTATTTTACTCCAATTTGTTTTATTCATGCATTCTGCATGAAATTCTGCATTGAATGATATGTATCAGGACAGTATTACTCATAAAAAGCACAATTTTTACATGACAGTTGTATTTTCATTTTTCTGGGTTTTGGCCATAATGGGAGTAAAGATATCACTCACAAGTTTGTTTCATTGCACTCTGCATTGAATAACACATTGAATGGTGCATAACATGATGGTATTTTTCATATGTACCAAGGTTTTCACAATTTGGGCCACTGTGCCAAACTCAGCTTGTTGCCCCCCTAAAGCTTGTTGCCCAGTGCAACTGCACCCGCTGCGAATCTTTAGCTATTCTCCCACATGGCAGGGGATAGGCCTGGGTCCTTAGTTTTTCTTTAGTCAAAAGCAATTAGATTATCCTCCACTCACCTCAGATGGGGCCTTGACAGAAGTGATAGACTCCTTTGCGCACAATCACAAGCCATGCCCCCCAATTTATCTATTAGAAAAAAAATTCCCACTGACACAGAGTAAATAGCAGCTAGACTACAGCCCGCCCGCCCCCCGCCCGATCAAGGCCATAGTAGAATTAAAGCCTCTTACCTCTTACCATGTTCCCAATCCATAGGGTCTCCCAATCTAGCAGCTATTGAGTAAAAAATAACCTAATCCCTTTGGAACCAATTATGTTTTAAATTGCATGTGTAGTTTGGCCCTAAGGCTTACATTGTCTGTTTCTAAACATTAAACTTTGAGACCTTGAAAATGGATGTTGGCTATCAGTGGCATAAAAAGGCATCAGTGAGATAGTCAAGACTGCAAGAGTCAGTAGTCTGATCAATCGTTCCGTTCTTGTATACTTAAAATATGGAGTTCACATAAAGTGCAGTAAAAATATTGGTTGGTGCTACATGGAAGCAAGAGATCCAGGAGCAATGACTCTGTGGTTAGTCTTCTTTTGTTGAGAAAGAACACTGGAGAAACATGACTTTGTATCAGTATCTACAGTATCTCTCTGCCTCAGGATATTTTGGTCAAATGTTATATTCCAATGGGGATCTTTTGGCCAAACATGGAACTTTACCCTTGCAATTATGACCTGTCCTCATCATTCCTCCTCCAGTGCCTTTCTGCTGTGTTCCTAGCCTTTGCCCACCAATACCCACAATTCTACCAGCAGCCAGATGTTTGGTACAAGCTTGCCAAGTCAGCAGCTCCTTCGACTTTCCCATCGGGGAACCATTCACCTCATCACCAAAGAGAGTGGCAAGGAGGGAGAAATACCATCTGTTCCTCCTGCTCAGTGCTAAAGGCCTTGTCATCACACCAGCATTCCAGCTGCAGATCAGATTGTCGCGTTTGTCTTGTTTTAGGAAGCACTTTGGGTACACTTGTTCTCCCTTTCCTCTTGTTTCCTCTGTCACAAGTATAGTTTGTTTCCACTGAGACACAAAGCAAGAATTTCTCAGCAAGTTTGTTGCTTAATGATGCCATTGTGCTTCTTAAAGCACCTCCAGTCCTTAGGTAGCTGAAGAATATTCTGTTGCAGCATCTTTGGGGGGAGAGGGGGATGCGTTGTAGCACACGTTCTCCGAAAAATGAAACCCCGAAGCATTTACGATATGGATCAGTGTTCTTCAACCTTGGGGTTGTGACTCCAATGAGGTTGTGACGCCTCAGTTGTGGGAGCGCAGCAACTCACAGGAATGAAAAAAAAGTTGAAGACCACTGGACTAGAACACCACCAGTTAAAAGGGGAGGCATTGGTATACCCCTTCAGGTACCCAAAAACTGTATCCCAGTCCTGCTCTGGTTCTTAGCAGTTGTGCTAAAACAGCTTTCACTAGCACCAGGCTTCATGGTAACATTTTCTGTTCTCTCTAACAAAGTCATTATTTCTGGCCATCATTTGCTTAATGATGTCACTTCCTGCATAATGATGTCACTTCCAGCACTCAACAGGCACCATGAATACTACTTGGCCTGCTGTCTGAAATGAGTTTGACATCCCTGGTCTATAGTTTTAAAGGAGTAGCCTCTGCAGCTGAGGGCTGTGGTTTTTCTCCTTTTCCATTGGCCTCATTTTTAATGGATGTTTTGTTAACAAGGGAAGTTCAGCCCTGGCATAAGTTGCCTAGGGGGGCTTTTTGGAATCTTCTTCCTTGGAGGTTTTCAAAACAAGGTTAGACTGTCAGGGATGTTTTAGACAACAAATAGCCTGCCTTGGAACAGTTGCTGGACTAATGGTGTTGTTCAGCTCTCTGATTCTAAAAGGCTAACTGCAAGGGCATGCCCATTATTGAAAGTAAATGTTATGTTTTACTGGCATTGGAGGCAATATCCATAATAATAGCATCATTTGTAGTTGGTTCACATACAATGCTGTAATTCATACACATGCTCTTCCTTGGATCTTTGCATGCTGCTTCCACACAGAGAGTGTTCCATGTGAACCATAGATACCTGGGCACACATCTACATGGGACTGCACATGACACACAATGTGGGCATCTCCAGAAAGTGCCTCTGAAATCACAGCAGCACCATGTACATTGAAATATGAAGCAGTGTTGTACTGAGTCAGATCTATTCATTCAGATTGCCTCCAGTGACTGGTAGCAGATCTCCTAGGAGTTTTTCTAAGCTCTACCAGGAATGGAACCTGGAACCTGAATCTGCATGCAAAGTAAAACTTAATATTTACTTTCAATAATGAGCATGCCCTCACAGTTAGCCTTTCGAAATCAGGTTGGCTATCCAGATTGCTTGTGACTGGAGGGTGTCTAGACTTCTGATTTGTCTGGATTTTGGAATTGCAACCTCACAACAGAGGTGAAGTGGCATAGCTAGGTCATTTGGCAGCTGGGGTCCATACATTGTTGACATCCCCCATACAACAAAATCATTTATTTATTTATTTATGTTCACATTTTATATACTCTTTCTCAAAGGAGTGCAGGGAGGTGTGCATAGTTCTTCCCCTTCTTTTGTCCTCACAATAACCCTGTGAGGTGGGTAAAGCTGAGAGATAGTAATAGTTGACATAAAATGAATAATAATAGTAATAGTCAAAAAATAAATGCAGCGAATATTTCCCGACAAGCAGTGCCCTCCCCTGCTTTTGCTCCACTCAACATAGTACTCAGTGATATACTGCTCCTGTACCTGGAGGTTCAATGTAGCCATCGTACATAATCGATCAATCAATCAAATTTATATATTACTTTTCAATGCAAAGTTCACAAAGCAGTTTACAGGCAAAAAATAAAGTTAAATGGCTCCCTGTCCCAAAAGGGCTCACAATAAAAAAATAAAAATGCAGAACGCCACCAGCAACAGCCACTAGAAAAGACACTGTGCTGGGGTGAACAGTTACTCTCCCCCTGCTCAATGTAAGAGGAACACCACTTGAAAAAGTGCCTCTTGCCCAGTTAGCAATGTTACATAAGACAGTGGCATTTTCTCATATATATTTTTTGATTTTTGGCCATAATGTTTGATAGTATGAAGATATTACACTCCCAGGCTTTTTTAAATTGAATTCCTTGCGAAATTCTGCATCAAACACATTTGTGAAATTCTGCTTCAAATTCTGCATCAAATAACATGATGTTATTGTTCCTAAAAACTGTGATTTTAATAAAGTACAATTTTTACATAAGAAGGTATCTTTTCACCTTTTAGTTTGTTAGCCATAACTTTTGACAGAATAAAGACTTTTTAAAATTGAATTCCTCATGAAATTCCTCATCGCATGGTATATAACATGATGGTAAAGGTAAAGGTTTCCCCACGACCGAATGGTCTAGTTGTGACCGACTCTAGGGGGCGGTGCTCATCTCCGTTTCTAAGCCGAAAAGCTGGTGTTTGTCCTAGGACAAGCTTTGTGGTCATGTGGCCAGCATGACTATATGCCGTAGCGCACAGAACACCATTACCTTCCCACCAAAGTGGTACCTATTATTCTACTTGCATTTTTTTCATGCTTTCGAACTGCTAGGTTGGCAGGAGCTGGGACAAGCAACGGGAGCTCACTCCATTGCGTGGTCTCGAACTGCAAACCTTCCGGTCAACAGCTCAGCGGTTTAACCCGCAGTATTATTCCTTAAAACTGTGATTTTAGATATGTTGGTCCCTCGCAGTGACAACCCCCCTTAGGGTGGCACTGGGAACACTCCATCCCCATAGGTGGCTCTGCTTCTGTAGAGGTGAACTAAGATTCAGGACCAGATTTAGGGGCAGGCCACCCTTGGACACCAGGCTTGCGGGTGTTGGGAGTTCATTATATTTACTATGGATACTGATATATCTCTTTTCCTCACAATGTTCTCAAAGTGGTTAACACAACAAAATGAGGGAGGAAATGGTTCACGGTCCAAAAAATGCTCTCAATCATAAAAAAAATACCACCCACAAGAGGCACCGGCAAACAACAACTGGAAAAGATGCTGCGCTGGGATGAATTGTTCTTCCTCTGCTAAATATAAAAGAACCATCACTTTAAGAGGTTTCTCGCTGCCTAGTTATGAGAGGTTATTCTGAACACTTAAAAAAAAGTTAAGAGGAAACAAAATGCATTTATATTTGCTTGTAGATGGCGTGAATAAATCCAGATTTACAGATCCATGCATGCAAATTTATCATCTTTATGACAGGAATAAATTATGCATGCAAATTGAGGATCAAAGTTGTGAAAGAGACTAGAAATGCAGTTTTAAAAACCAAGACACTTGTTTAGTTAGCTAGTTATTTCTAAAAACAAAAAACAAAAAACATTTACATTGCCTTTCTCGTGAAGGGCCCAAGGTGGTACGCAACAGAGCAATAGCAAATTAGACCACAATCAATTTTTTTTAAAAATCAATATAATCAAAATAACACAATGAAATAAGCCAGGGGTCTGCAACCTTCTTCTGCATAGGGGCCAGACATTGGGTCCGTGAATAGTAAGAATGCATGCATGTTTGATACATGTGCACGAACCTCCCAATTAGACCATAGAACTAATTAAAAAATGGGCACGGCATGGCGAGACACATACCCAGACAGAGAATGACACTCAACGGAAGCTTCTGTCTTTGGTTTACTTACATTGTAAACGTTTTTTATGCAAATTTAAGGTTTCAGTAAATAAAACAATTGGAAGCCTTTCAGAGACAAAATTAAAAACCTGAATTCTTTTTTTAGGACCAATGCGGGGCATTGTAGATATATCTTTTGGGGGCTACAGTCTGGATGTTTTTGTGTGGCTCTTAGGCTGTCGGTTGCCTACCCCTGAACTAAGCAGTAACAGTGCTGCCCCTTTGCCACCATTATGGAGGTGGGAGTTCTTTGCCCATCCCTTCTCACCTGAGGCAGGGCAGGTAATCTCTGGTGCTCCATAGCATGCTTTCTGATATTGAACAATTCAGTTTCCTCAACTCCCTTGGGATTAGTGTAGAGAAGCAGGGATCATCATCAAATCTGGAGCTTTGAGTCAGGGTGGGAATGCTCAAAGGGGGAATATAAGCAACAGCATGCAGCCTCCTCCAAAGTAGATGCTCATACTAAGAAGGAGAGGAGTGTCTGGCGATAGCACCCCCATGAAGAGTTGGCCCAATTAAAATCCAAATGTTGCAGTTTACAACTTATAACAGGGGTAGGCAACCATCGGATCTCCGTGAGCTACTTAACGAAATGACCAACTGGCGAAGAGCTGCAGTGATTCCCCCTATATTTGATTGTAGCGGAAAAAAATCAGAGCAAGGCAGCAGGGCAGGGGATCTTTCCAAGAAGCAACACACAGCAGCAGCAGCAGCAGCAGTAATAAATACAGTCCTCATGGTCCGGATTTCTCCCTCCCCCCATTTAATGTAGAACAAAATTTCCAGAGCAAAGAAGCAGGACAAGTCACCAGGGCACGCTTGGAGGGTGGGAGAATTTCTAAGAAAATCACCTACCCATGACGCTCCAGGGAGGAGAGGGCACCATCTTTCACTTCCTTTCCCTCTATGCTTTGCCTGCGCTGCCTCTTGCCATCGTGGAGAAACCACATCCTACCCCACACCCTTCCCTGGGCCGGGCCACCTCCATCAATTCCAGTTGTGTAAACTTGCAGCTTGCAGGGATTGCTGCTTCTCGCAATCCTCTGGAACATCAATGTGACCCTTGTTTGGGTTGTGATTCCTGGTTTGGGAACCACTGCCATAGGCCAAAGACTTAGCGGTGGAGCAGGAGTTCCCTAGCACCACCTTCTGAGGCTTACCATTCAATAATGAGCAGAGCCAAAGTACCCCTCCAATCCTTTCAAGCATCATAGTCAAAAGTATCAAGGGTATCAATGGCTGCAGAGAGGTCCAGGATTAACAGGGTCATGCTCCTTTTGTCTAGCTCCTGGCATAAGTCATCCATTACAGTGAGCAATGGATTCAGAGTGCCATCCTAGGCACCCTGCAGCGTCAACACTATGTGGTAGTGTCGACGCTATGCACAGAGCGCCATGCGGTGGTGCCAAGCGGCACCCCTCCGTCAGCACTCTCACTCCGAGACCAGCGCTACAGACTGTGCTGGCCTTGGAGCGCCTGCAGTCCGCTTGCTCTGCGCCAGCCAAGCCCAGCTGGTGCAGAGGTGTGGTGAGCTGGGCCAAGGGAGGGAGTGGGCAGGGGAATGGCATTTCGGGGCAGGGCGAGGGTGGGTTCTGGGCAGGCTGACAGGCCAGCAGCCCAGGAAGGGGGCGGGCCTTGGATTCGGCCATAAGGCTGAATCCCTCATCCCGAGGCCCCAATTTGGGCTGTGTGGTCTCTCCTGTTTAGCAGGAGCCGATCCGAGGAGTCCATAGGGGAGGCTAGTACCTCCCCTAAAGCAAGGATACAAACTTGCCCTTGTGCCAGGGAGAGCTGGATATGGCGCTGGCCGGCCGGCCTCACCATTCCAGCGCTGCTTAGGATTGCGCTGCCCATCCCAAACCAGGCTAAAAGCCAGATTGGAAAGGTATTCAAAATGTGAACAGATGAAGAGGTGTCAAAGATGCTTCTCACCTGGGACATTGTTCAGTCTACAACCAGTCCTGCTAAGGTCTGTTAGTGTCTGGTGCAAATTATTTTTATCCTAGTAAAAACACATTCATATCCATCCAAACTCCTGCAAGACTTCACATGCAATCCCATGGGTGGCCATGCACAGAGAAGATGTAGCCAGGCCTTATTTAGTTGACTGTGCCTTGTGCACCGGCCATTCTACTTGGGAAATGTGCAGGAATTATGTACTAGAAGGGAAACTAAAGTAGCATTTTACGCTTATTTTGAGTTTCTGGTGCTCTAGATTTGCAATTTAAATAAGTATCCCAAAAAATTGAAACTGTTTAAAATGGTCCTCCTTCCCACACCTCCCACTGAAAAAGAAAGATGCTTAGAAAATAAATTTAAATGATCTGACCATTATGGATAAATCTAATTCTAGACAGACCCTTTGTGCAAAATAACATCTTTATAGATTTCTTGCATTAATTTTATTCTTGCTATAAATAATGATCTTGAGATATCACAGTGACAACAGCATGACATTAAAAGTAGAAACCATTTATGATTTTGGCTGAAGCCAGATGCTCCCAGATGGCATAAAAAGGAGGTTAGAGCTTTGTTTGTTTACCTTTTTTCAAATTTTATTTTCACACCATTATCTGTAAAATGTAAGTTCCAATTAAAACATCCTTTAGGGCTCATCCAATCTTTGGATGGCCTCTAGTCCTATTAAAATATTGGGAAATCAGCATTTTTATTGCAGACTTGCAAGAAATAAAATGTTATTTCAAACAAAAAACAGAAATCGCCAGGAATGTACTAGGCTATCCTAGAATAACAATGAATTATCCTGGAACAGCTGCTTTTCTCCACATTTTAGCCTTTGCTTTGAATTTTTGTTCAAGGGCCACATTTAGTTAAAAGGTGGCACCATCCACAGGCAAGATAAGAGATTTCTGGCCCTCCATTCTTTCATTTTGTGATAAGGGATCATGCAACCAACAACATGCATGCAAACATCATTGAAGCTTGACCAACTGACTTTTTAGTCCCATAGACAGGCCTGGTCAAAGCCCTGCTCCCCCATCTACCATCTGAGTGCTCCCAGGTATGTGCTCCCTTGGTATGCAGAACATCCCCCAGCCACTTTCTTCCCACCAACTCCACAGCATTCTCCTCCCCCTCAACCCCACAATTTTTCCTCCGGAGTTTGAGACCTGAAATAAGTGTGTGCGGGGGAGGGGCTAAGGCCGCATCATGATCCCCAGTCCATACTGCTAATGAGGCTTTCCCCCCCCCCCTGTGGTCCAAAGCTTTGTACCAGTGCAAGCCCTGACTAATAGCGCGACCCTAACCTGGAATTAGGCCAGCACAGTTAGGCCAGCAAAGTTTGGCTGGCACAAGGGACACTATAAAGTAACTTTGGGCTACTCTCGGAGTCAGAGAGTCCAGCACACATCCTCCCTGATTCCAAGAGTGGTCCAAACATACTTGTGCTGGTCAAACTTTGCTGGCCTAGCTGTGTCGGCCTAACTCCAAGTTAGGATTGTGCACTCAGAGGCACAGCTGGATGCAAAAAGCATGCGTCACAGTGTATATTTATATTCCGGTATACGTGTGGAGTGATGATTGCTTCCCACCATCATTTTGATAACATGGTTGATTTTCTTTTCATATGACCATCATAACTGTGCAACTCAACATGGCAACGTCTGACAATCTTTCACCTTTGCAGTTCTCAAAGAGGTATGATCTAAGAGCCAGTTTGAATGTTGCACTTCCCGCACGAGATTTAAATATTATATCTCCCACCTTAGTTTTATTTTCTGTTGTCTCAACATCCCTTGTTTCTCTTTAGCCTTATATTACACCTACCTGTGTAAAACAAAGGACAAAGGCTATCTGATAAGCAATCTCTTGTCTTGGTTAAAAAATAGGCTTTGCCTGCAGTGAAGATGCTATGACCCCTACTTCTGCTTCTTCCTATTTTAAAAATTTTCAAGGAACACAAGGGAAACTTGCAATATGCCCATTATTTTACATAGTCATAAGATCCAATCATTCATCTGTCAGCTTCTGCCAGGTATATTTCTCCTAGCATTTTGCCCAGAGAATACAACAGTGCCTCTCCATTTTCTAGAATAATTGGATATGCACACCTAGTCTAGACCAGACGGCCTACGGATGACTTTCAAATGATGTAACATTGGTTCAAAAAGTGACTTTATGTATGTTTTTATACCCAGTTGCTAGAGCCTGCATCAATTATGCATGCTCTGCACAGCTGGGGAGCAAAAATAAATGTTTTTGGATATTATTATCCAAGATGCATCACTTCATCTTAGTGTCACCAACACTTTCCTCACTGCCAGGTTTTTAGTTTGGAGCAAAAGGAGGCTAATGGGAACACCAAATTTGTGTTACAGGACAAGTTTTCTGCCACCTTCCTTTATGAGCATGTGAACTTTTAAAGTATCCCTGGTACTTGGTTTTTAATCTCCACATTTAAAAATGAATATTCCAATTTATGGTGCATATAGCACATATAGTTAGCACCATGCTTTAAAATCTGTCTTGTGCTTCCTCAACCAGCATCTTTTTTATGGAAGTCCCCACTCTTCCCATCTTACTGATGTAGAGACAACACTGGAAAAGTGAAGCAAGCATAATACATCCAATTGCAGAGATGAGACAATATTTCCTATGTCCAAGTCCTGAGCCTTTAGACCAAACACGAGGCTGACTGAGATGGTAACTTCAGAGGGCAGATGGGCAGAAAGCACTCATCATTATCCACCCACTCCCCCTCATGTACCCAAGAAGGTTGGATAACAGGAGTCGACATGATGTCATTATCTTGAAGCTTTCGAGTCAGACAATATGGCTGACTCAGATCTTTCCCGCCAGGAGGAGGGTTGCCGTGAATTCTCTAATAAAACTCTCCCTGCATGTCTGTAGAAGTTAATATCTACCTCGTTAATAATGCCTGCGTGTTCTGCATACGGGTGTGCGAATCGCTGCACGAAAAATGGGATTTAATTTCCATGGAAAGATTCATGTATTCACATTACATCGGTTCAATAAAACGACCGTTCAGTGAGTACAGAATTTTTGAAGCTGTGTAATTTCTTGTTGTTCCTAGCAGTCTTATTCACCATTTTCTGACACCCACTGTTAATGGTCTAGAAGGGAAAGAAAAAAAATATTTCCCCCATCCTTTTTTCCCCCTTCCCGTTTACACTTTTTTCCCCGCCTTCCATTTTCTACGGTAATATTTTCAAAATTCTGAACATTAACAGAATTTGTTTTATTGGGGGGGGTGAGTGTAGAAGTTTA
The DNA here is from genome assembly GCA_029204185.1 of Lerista edwardsae. Taxonomy (NCBI): domain Eukaryota; kingdom Metazoa; phylum Chordata; class Lepidosauria; order Squamata; family Scincidae; genus Lerista; species Lerista edwardsae. The sequence continues at coordinate 4,656,171 of JAJKFI010000078.1, forward strand.
AAAAAATACTCGTAATAGCCTAGAAGTAAAAAAGAATTACTCTCATATTGACAACTACTTGTGTTATACATTGAGAGATTTTAATGTAATTTTCCTACACATTTATCTAATGTTTGCCCACCCTCCCCTTTTTTTCTTTCCTTCCCATTCACACTTTATTTTTGCTTGTGTAGATTTCAAAAAAGTCTGTCAAAATAGTGCAATCGGAGTTTAAATAGACAGCATTTTGTCCGGTATGTTCACTAATATAATTATGAGGAATTAAACCTTGTAATTGCATATTAAATCATAATAAGGTTACCAGTGATGTTTCTCCATGATCACACGTTGTTATTTTCGTAAGTTTTTATTTCAGGAGTAAACTATTCAGTCCTAAACAGTACCAGAAAACCAATTCAAAATGCTTGGAATGAGCAATGTTTTGAGTCACTTAACATGGCCGCTAAGCCCGCCCCCTGGCTTCAATTCACTCCTATCAATTCAATAGGCATGTCGTCTCCTGTTATTATAACTTCATGCATGTACCCAATTCCTGGATTGGAAAAGGAAGAAAGGGACAGAGTCAAAGAGGAGAGGAGAGTGGTGGGCTAGAGTGTCATAAATATTCTAGCCCACCTCTCTTCTCTTCTTCACATATCCGCTTCTTCATCCTTTTTCATTCCAGGGGATGGGGAGGAAGGATTTGCACATCAACTGGTAAGGATGGCAGCATTTGATACATCGTTTCAGCCACCAGGAAGTCTTGACTTGGCCCTAGGGTGGGGTATACTATAGTAACCAAAATGCTGAGTCCAGGTCTCCCATCTCTTGTAATCCGATCAAGCAAATTATGCAAATTATGCTCCGATCAAGCAAATTATGCTTTTGGAACATGCTATGTTGCCTCTGTGTGCTTTCAGAGTTATCCCTGGCATTGGACAGGGATCATTATTACTAGGAGCACATTTACATGTGAATTGTTATGGAACTGTGTGATTGGTCACACAATGCTGGCCTTATGCTGGTTCTATTTCAGCATAAGGATTTGTCCCTTGGAAATACAAAGGCAAGGGGACTGCCTCCTTTTCCAGTCACCGTCTGCTTGTACATGAATTGGAAAAAGCTCGATTATTACGCCCTTCCTAATTGATCCGACTATGTTCATTTTGTACTCAAGTTTCAGATCTCAGATTAGAAATTGATCATATGTAATGACCTTAGGAAGGAGATGTGATTGGATGGACAAATATATCTAGATAAGGCTAACACACACTCAAAAAGAGAGCTATTGAGGTAAAACAAGACTGTGTGAGCAGCAGCCAAAGAAGAAGAAATGGCTAAAACGGAACACTGCCAAAATACCACACACGCGCGCGCGCACACGCGCACGCACGCACACACACACACACACACACACACACACACACACACCTTTGAGGGAAGGTTAAAACTGGGGTGAAAGAGTTTCCACTAGGGCTGTGCTTAGCCATCCCCATTCCCTTCCCCCTCTCCCCTCTCCTCCTTTCCCTTTACCTGACATTGAGATGGTGGTACAGCATAGAACTGCTCCAAGGTGAATGAATTCACACGTCTGATCAGCTGCTGACTTTCTATTAAAACATTTAAAAATAGGTCTTCTTTCCTAGGGAAAGCCAATCAGACTGACTATGGGATATCGTCTGTGAGGCAAATGAAGCAAATTGATATTGAGAGCAACAGCTAGTCCTGAAGCACGAATCCCTCTCTCTGAAGTGGCTTTGTGTGCCTTTTAGCACCACAACGTTGTCACCTAGTCCACTGTTATCGGCAACATGGCAACCCAGTTGTTCCCAGGGAGGGGTGGGGAAGTAAAAAAAATTCAAAAGTAAAAGGCACAATAGCAACAGCCAGTGGAGTTGCAGAATCCTTATAAAAAACCCTATACAATAGCCATAATGAGGAGCACCCTATACAATAACTCCCAAATGGGGAGCTGAAGCCATTGACCATAGCCAATAGGTCAAGGCAGCCACCAATTGAAGAAGTTTGGGAACCACTGTTTAAGTGGTTCATTATGTTTAAGCTGCTCATTAAGGACTTCTCTGGTTCAAGTGTCACCTCTGTCATCATTCACTAGGTGCCCTTAGTCAAGCCACTTCCTTTCAACCTCAGCCACAATATAAGAATAATAATAATCTCACAGAGTTGTGCAAATCAATTGTTGAACGAATCAAATGAATGCATGTGAAGCATTCATAAAGCACCATATTATTATTATTATTATTATTATTATTATTATTATTATTATTATTA
>JAJKFI010000078.1:4658451-4690583 GCA_029204185.1 Lerista edwardsae
TATTATTATTATTATTATTATTATTATTATTATTATTATTATTATTATTATTATTATTATTGACAACTAGCATTATTATTATTATTGACAACTATCATCCGGACTTTCCTTGCCAGCTATGCACAGGCATGAATTCAGCACGTGAATATAATTAAGTGCTCATGAGTAACAACTGCACATCACAGAAATATTTCAGGTCCTTCACAAGGATTTTCCATCTGATCGCATGTAACTTTTTCCTCCTTCAAAAATGGTGTCAGAAATGTATTGATTTTATTTTGGAGTCCTTTGTGTGGAAGCACTCCTTTAATCAAAAGTAAATTATGTAAAGGCCATTTGGGTCAGTCCAGCCAGCAAAATGAAAAGAGCAATACATCATTTATTTGTAAATGTCAGTGAAATCTGTGGATCAATATCTTTTTCCAACTTGGATTATATTTATGATTTTGTGTAAATTTCAGGCTAAATGTCTTGCTTCTGGAACTAATTCCTAAGCAAAATGGCAGGCAAGTGCACACCGTTGGAATGTTCATTCATTCGGCATTTAACCCTAAGAGCCCTGGGCACATCTGCTTGTGATCCAGCATGGCCCTCTGCAGCATTGTAGCCTCTAGTGTCTGTGTTAACACTAGAGGGTAGATTCTAATGCTGTTGCTACTAGCAGACATAGCACAGATGGTCCACCCTAGGAACAGTTTCTGAAGCGAAACAGTTCAGTACCTGGATGGGGCACTGCCCAGGAACTTCAAGCATGACACATCAAACTAACCCCATGGCAGAAGAAATGCATGAAAATGTAAGGGATCAATAAATAATCCCAGATAACCACACTGAAATGCAAACCTCATTGTGGGTGGACATAGTCATGAACACAATAGGATTCTTATGGATTCAACAAATAGGAGTCAGGAATGAGAGAGCATCCCCACAAGTCTAAGCAGTATAGCCCACAAAACAATTATTTTAGTGAGCAGGCCCAGTCCAAATTGAAACCACACCCAAGGCAGCATCCAAAGTTTCTGGCCCCTCTTTTTTGTGCACGTGCATTAATATGTGCATATCCCAAACCTCTCCTGCCACATCGCCTGTCTGTTTTGAAGGGGAGCTCAGGTGGACAAGGAGGCAGCAATGGAGTGATTCAGGATGTCCTCAGGGTGCAAGTTCATGTGGCCTGCATGACTATACGCCGTAGCGCACGGAACGTCATTACCTTCCCACCGAAGTGGTACCTATTTATCTACTTGCATTTTTAGGTGCTTTCGAACTGCTAGGTTGGCAGGAGCTGGGACAAGCGACCGGAGCTCACTCTGTTGCATGGTCTTGAACTCCCAACCTTCTGGTCAGAAAGCCCAGCAGCAGCGGTTTAACCCGCAGCGCCACCACATCCCTTCACAATGAGATTACAACAACAATAATTCATCTAGCCTAAAAGCATGCAAACACACACACATATATTGTGTAGAATATTATAGGAACAGCTTATTTCTACTCAGTTGCAGACAGAACTCACAGTACTTTTCCACTACAGAACAGGATCCACAAATCATATCAAGAAAACGACAGCATGAGTAACCTTAATTCTAGGTCTTTACATTTGAGCTGTGATGTTAAAAATGTATGTGCAATTTCAGTGCAACCCTGGGGCTCATGGAAAATTGTCAGCATGGTCCTTCCCCCGGACACCTCTGGCTTAGGCATTTAAAATGGCTAGTGGCACTAAAATCTCATGCAGTTAAATATTATTGTATCTTGCATGACTAAGAGAGGTTAAATAGCCATCAATGACAAGCAAAGTGACTTGCGAAATGCTGCAGGCTATTTGCGAAGATTTAGATATACGAATCAAATCAAAGCAAACCTTGTTAATTAAAACTTGAGATCCTGATGTATGCCATCAAAATGTAACAGGCCTAAAAAGGCTACCATCACCAGATGGAGATGGAAAGAGACAGTCTCTGTATACAAAAGAATATTGTGTATATCATGTTTTTGACTATTCAGAATGTTTACCTGCTTTGCAGCTTTTATCTGCTGTCCTAAATGGCCCATAGGATTGAGCTGCAAGGCACTACACCAGAGATGTCAAATGTGTTTCATACAGCAGGCTGAATAGTATTCGGTCATGATGCCTACTGAGGGCCAGAAGTGATGTCATTAAGCAGGAAGTGATGTAATTAAGCCAGTGATCACCACTTTTTTCTCACTTAAAAACACAATAGCTGTAAATGTCAGAAGAGAAAATACACAAATCTTGATCATATTTTTAAGATATGGTTCAGCCCAGCGGTGTTATGCTGCCGGAATGCTGGGCGGGACATCCGGGTGATTGAAAGCCCGCCCATCGTGTTCCGGAGCGTTATGCCGTTTGCGTAACCAATTAAGCCACTTGCGTACGTTATGTAAATGGCGTAACGCTGCGGAACACGACAGGCGGGCTGTCGATCACCTGGATGTCCCGCCCAGCGTTCTGGCAGCATAACACCGCTGGTTCAGCCCAAATATCATGGGGGCTGTGCTTTCAGCAATGACACCTCAGCACAGCTCAGCAGCTGATGGTGGTGCTGGGAGAGCTCAAGGACTAAATAGAGCTTTCAAGGACTGCATCCAGCCCCCTGGCCTTAGGTTTGACACATCTGCACTCTACTGTTCCAGTTGTCAATCATCTAATCATCATAGCTGGATGGAGCACATTTATGTGTTGAGTTGCCAGTATCAGATTCTGATGTAACCTTTTACATCATCCAAATGATGTAATTTTATTTACAGTATGAGCAGCAGTCAAATTGTGTTGCCACCACTCATCCAAACCTTTAGTATAATCCTGAACAGCATCTGGGCCCGTGCAGTGCACACTGCACTGGTGCTTGCCATCACAAAAGTGCCGTAAAGCACTTTGCAAAGGCATAGCAGTTGGGCAAGCTAGCAGGAAGGGACACACCAGCCTACTCGCAGCAGCACACGGGGCAGTGCGAACCACAAAAGTTCCGTGCAGAGCACTTTGGGGGGTGGGTGGGGGTGGGAAGAGGGTGTAATGCACGAAGGCTGTGACGGGGGTGAGGTGGACATAACAGACCCTGGAGAACGCTAGATTGGCAGCAGCAGCATGGACCAACTCCTATCCCCCTTCCCGTGCCTCATTCTTCCCAGCACATGCAGCCCTGAAATAAATGAACAAATGTTCCCTTCTCTTGAGGAGGTTTTGTGACTGTGCCCTTGCCTCAGGATGCATCACACGCCCCATTGGCATGACTGCATTGGCACTGGAAAGTTGGATAGGATTGGGCCTCAGTAAACTCCATGCCATTTTCCCTTCCTCATGCTTGCATTTAAAGCGTTTGTTTCGAATTGCTCATTAGGCCTGTGAATGGAGAGACTTTTGTCTTGTGGGGAATCCAGTTATGCTCAGGTACTTAAGAAGAGACTGGTAACAGAATTGTTCTATCTAAGGAAAACATGTATTATGCTAGCACAATTCCTCTTTTACTGAACAACAGGGGGATGGTGGGGAGTGATAAGAGAGGCTTTCTGTCTATGTCACAAGGATCCGTCGGTGTACAGATTCTGGTAATTGCCTGTACAGACAAGTAAATTAGTTAGGCAAACGAAGGTGTCACATAAAATCTGAACATGTGGTTTTATTTTAAAGATCTATGAGGAATGGTATCTATATGTTCTATGTATAATAAAATGCAAAGCCTCTTATAATGCAAAAACAATAGAATGTATGTTTGTAAAGTTTTATTCTATTTGACATAAAAGTTTTCTTTTCATAGGGGTGTATTTCATTTGGCAGTAGAGCTTTGTAAAAATTCAGTGTACCAATTTCAGTGCAGATTTTGTTTCACTGGATGAAATTGTGTTTCACAATTCACAAGCTTCAGCCACCATGTGAAAGGTAGAAAAATATAGAGCTGAGCATTGGAAATGGAGCCTTGGCCAGCATCTACATTTGGTGTGCACAAACATTTTGGCAAATGAATATGCTGCTGTGACAAATCGTAGCAAGTGTGACTTTGCTTTAGCAAGCAAGAGATTGAAAATACATATTTAGGGAGTGAGTCCCTTGTGAGCAACAGAAATCACTGCAGTCTTCTAAGACCAGCCAGTAAATGTACAATGATGATGTCATGGGTCTAGGATTAAAAAACTGAACCAAAGTCAGTTTTTATAAATGATAGAATTCATTTATCATTTGAATTAACAGCCCAAACCTAAGTAAGGCCGACATAACCGGGCTGTATCCTAAAGCCCACTAGGAGGCAGCAGCAGAGAAGTGTAGGCCAAGGGGAGGTTTTCCCCTTACACCTGCGTAAGCCCCAGTCATCCCAATGGGGCTGCTCAGATCTGCATCTGCTGTTTTGCAAGCACAGTTGCACATGCACAGACATGGCCCGAATTGGGGCTGCCCTGGCCGGGGCCAGGGTTTAGGATTCGGTACTATGGCCGTCCCACATCACAACCCCCGTCTCTGCACACTGCGCTGCCCAGTAATGCCCCCAGCACACCTCTGGAATGCCCTTGGCAAGACCCAGCGCCGATCGGGCTCCGCCAACGCTCAACTAGCATAAAGCCGGGGCTGTTGGCGGTCGTGCTGGTGCCCGAGCGTTGGTGCTGCTGCTTGCGGTGGTGCAGCGCCATACCACCAAAGCTGATGCACTTGACAGCATGTTTGCGACAGCGTTCGGCCAGCGCAAGAGCATAGCGCTGGCGCAACGGGGGTATAGGATTGCACTCTAATTATGATTCAGTCATTAATAAACAATCTAATTCATTTATCCTTATGTGAATGATGTTCCTGTTTGACTGCCTTTGCTATGCCAGGCCTTTATGTTCTCTGTCCCTATCACACACGCAGCACGCATATTTTTACTAACTCCCTAGAACAGCAGTCTCCAAACTGGGGACCGCTGCATGCGGGAAAATTGTGCCTAGCACAAATGGAGCTTACCATTCCACCAGGGAGTCTCCTTGCTGTGCCTCCAATCACCCCCAAACTTTGCACCAGCCAGCCACGTCTGCCCAGAAATCTGAGCACTAAGGCTGCTGGGGTGCCAGAACCCATTGACAGCTGGTCGGTGTGAAGTTCAGGGGTGATTGAAGGCATGGTGAGGAGGCTCCCTGGTGGAATGGTAAGCTCTGTTTGTCCACGTGATGGCTATATAGACACTGGATCAGGATTGCAGGCTGGGGTATAGATCCAGCCACTCTAGGACAGTAGCTTCAAGCCCTCCTCACCCTTTCTTTCACAGTCAGTGCTAAGAAAGAGGGGTACTTACTGAGTAGTTCTTGACAATCTGACCTCAAATCAAATCAAAGAAAGGCAAGAGTAAAGCAAAAATATTCTGAGTTAATGCAGCCTACATCAGTGATTCAGTGGGAGAAACTGCCAGCCAGCACCTCTGATATATGTCATCCTTTTAAGGCTGGAATAACAGAAGGCACAGTGGTGCGTTTTGGCTCACGCATTTTGGCTCACGCTTCTGTTTTACTGAAGGGGTGTCCCCTTGATGAATAAGCGGCCTTAATATTCCTATTGTGAGAGAATAAATGTAATGAGTGTCAAAATGAGACCAAAAGAGGACCAGATATCGGCAGCCAGGGAGTTCTGTAGTGAGACTGTCAATTACACATTTCATTTAACAGAGGTAGGTACAAAACCTCAAGGAGTTGCTGTACTCATTCCATTATTACTGTGGGCAGGATTTGGAACGAGTGACAAGAAGAAGAGAATTTAACTCAGGAAGGCAAGGAAGAAGTGTAATTTGATCGAGGTACGAAGGAAGGCCCAAGGAAATTGGTTTTTACAATGCAAAGACATATTTTATCAGGTTGCACTGAAGCACATGTACACAATGACTCAATCACATGACGAGTGCCAAGGAAGGAAAGTTATCCCATTGACTATAATTTACAGACAGTTCTGTTCCCCCTCACACTAAGGGTGACTTTTAGGTTTTGGCTAGCAACATAAAGCAGCGACTAAGTCCTTACCCCCATTAACCCTATACTACATTGTGGTACATAATGAGCTTTCTGTTTCATATTTTCTGTTCAGTCCGACAGATATCAACCATTAAAGGACCACTACTGCACTACAGCGGTTCCTAAAATTTGGGTCGTGACCCACCATTGGGAACCTTTACTGGGCCATTCCCCTTAAGGGGAGTGGCCCAGTAATGGGTGCCTGTAAGTCACAGGCTCATATGCTCCATAACCCACCCAGAGTCCGTGAATATTTAACAGGGTGCGTCCTTAAGCACTTGCAATTCAAGGCAACAAGGCACACATTCTCTGCCACCAGCCTGGGACCACTGCTAAGAGTAAACAGTCTCCAAGGAGGATTGTACAGTCTCTTGATTGCCTTTGCAATGTCAAGCCTTGAAGTTCTCTGTTTGAACCTATCACACATCCCTATCTTAATTCCACAGGCAAGATTAGCCCTAACTACAGGGACCTGTAGGGACCTGTGGCCAAGTTTGCAGATGACACAAAACACACACACACCCCGTCACTGTCCCGTCACACACACACCCCTAGCGCGTTGCTGGCACTGCGCTGCTTCCTCGGAGGAAGGAGCTCCCAGGATGAAAGAGGGGGGGTTGAACGCCCACCACCTGCTGCTGCGTGGAGCCTCCCCCCACTGCCTGTTTTCCCCAACAAAAGCCAGGCGGACCCTAACCCTGCGCCTCCCGGCACAAAAATGAGGCGGAGGAGAGACACAGAGCCAAAGGTGAGGCCCCTTTCAGGGCCTCCGCTGAGCTCATGCTCTCCCCTGTCGCTCCAGAATGCTACCGCTGCTGTCTGGTAGCCCCACTGCAGTGCTGAGCTGGCTGAAGGGCCAAACGCACAGCCCGCTCAGCCTTAATTGGGGGATGAAGGGGGAGGGGTGCACTGAAGGCCACAGAGATGGGGGGGCGCCTGCTACCACGACAGGCCTCCCGCTGCAGCCGACCACCCGCTCACCCAACTGGGCAGGCGCCCTGAAACGCCTCCCCGCTCTGAATAAAGACATGGAGGAGAGTCGCTGCGCTGTTTCAGGGCTCCCTCTGGTCAATCGCAGTCCTCTCCGGCGCTCCGCTCGTTACCACGTGCTAGCAGCCTTGCTGCAACACTGCGGAGGCTGAGGGGCATGCTCGCAACCGGCTCGGCAAGAGCTCGCGCTGTTTGCGACTGAGTCCTTCGCTGTCCGGGTCCGCAATGGCGCTTAGCATGAGCAGGGCTCGTGCTGGAGGGAACAGCCCGCGTCCCAGTGGCCCAGGCAGCCAATGGCCGGCAAGCTCCATGGGCAAGGGGTCCGTTAGCGCGCGAAGGCGCTAACGGCTTTTCAAAACAAGTGCCCAAGCAGCAAGACTGAATTTAGAGTAGTAATAGTTCCAAGTACACACAATTAAAACAACTATATCTATTAGGAAAACAAGCAATTATTTATCCTGGAAACACACAAAAGAAGCAACAGAGACTTAACAGAGATACACATTAAGAAAAAAGCTATAGTGCTAATACTTGACGACCCTAACACCTTCAAGGTGTTATCTTTGTTAGTTCACCTCAAGCTTTGTTAGTTCACCTTCTTCTCAGGCCAACTAGACAGCAGGTCTGTGCTGGATATCTTGGTCGAACATGGAGTAGATGATCTGATAATCTCTGATGGTCTGATGAGTGCTACTCATAAAACTAGGTATCTTTATACCCTTCTAGCACAATCAATCATCCAATCAAGATAAAGGTAGGAAACCGTGTGATTAAGTGATGAAATGTTTGGAGGACACAAAAATGTCAGAAAGGGTTACAGGCACACACCACTTAACCTAAGTGTTAAGTCTCAGCTGTGCGGAATCTTCTTGATTGCAATGTTGTTGTACCACTAGCTGGATGGAACCTGCCTGATTAAGTATGTCTTTGCAAGCTGATGGTGCAGTGCCCCTGACCCAGCTCTGGGCTCACACCTGCAAAAAGCAAGGCAAATAAGAAATGCCTTTCTAAGTGAGCTGATTACCACACGGATGGTAATTTAGTAGCTTCAGCTCTTTTTCACAAAATGGAGGCATTTTTACCAAATGGAGTCAGACCATGGCCTAGCCTTCTTTTGATCTTTACAGTGCCCCAACAGTGCCACAGTGAATGCAGCATCAGGGGCTTGTCCCCTTACCTGGGTGGTGGAGGGGACAAGGTAAGGGAACTTTCCTTCCCTTCCCTTCCTGCAAGATACGGGAAGCCCAGAGCCCCCTCTGCAGGTCTCTCTGAGGCAATTAAAAGCCCCAGTGTGTGTTCAATAGCTTTTCACTGCTTCAGGGAGATTTGCGGAGGGGGCTACGGGCCTTCCCGACACTGCAGGAGCCCCCTTCCACCACCCAGGTAAGGAGACAAGCACTTGGGTGCCCTCAGTGCTACAATTGCGGCATCATCATCAGAGCAGCCCCTTCGCTCCAGCCTTGCCCCCCCCTCCAGCAACTTACAATGGTTCCAAAGTCTAAGTAGGAACCACTGCTATACTATGATAATATCTGGACCATTTTCAATCTAGCTTCAGAGCAAGTTTCAGCATTGAAACAGCTACGGTCATCCTGCTTGATTATCTTTGCCAAAGGGTGCGTACATGAGCTCATCAAGAGATTTGTCTGTAAAATAAGCGTTTGTCACATAAAAATTTTAGATTTCGAGGAGACATGGGAACAACCGTCCTAGAAAGTCATGGGGGGATTTTTGAACCTGAAGTTGGAGGAAATCAGGTCCCAATTTGATTTCACTCGTGGTCTGTCCCTTTAAATTTAAGAGACATGAGTTTGAAGGTTCGTTACCCCGACGTGCGCTCCCTGTCCTTGCTGCAACTACCCAAGCCCCACAGACCGGCAATCCCCCCTCGGGATCGCTGCTATAGCATACCAATTGCTTAACGTCGATGGAGAGAGAGAGAGAGAGAGAGATACATACCAGCTGGACTTTGTTGTTGGAAAAAGGTACATTTTACTCATGTGTAGGACATTAGCAAAACGGACACAAGATGCAGCATTGCTTCCAAGGAGATACAGAACTTGAGCCTCCAAGGAGGTACAGAACTTGTGCTCCCAAGGAGATACAGGACTTGTGTAAATTGTACATTTTGGGTTGGTCAGTTATACAGTTGAGTATGCAAACATTGCTCCCCTCCCCTCTTTGTGTGACCTTAAGGAAAGGGTTAGGGGCAGGATTAAACACAAAGCAGGAGGCGACACTCAGATTGCGCCACAATGCTGAAGACACAATCAAGATAGTAAGTACTGTTAGGAAGAGGGCTTGCACTTGATAAGATATTCTGATGGGCAGTAAGTACTTTCACAGTGAAATCACCGAGGAGTGGCCAGCTATTTTGATGGGAGAGAGCTTTTGGCAGATAAGAACTTGGTTGGATTTTTAGGCTCAAATGGTTTTCATAATGCTTCTTTTGTCAGACATCGGATTTGCATTACAGGACCCTCAGGGAGGGAGAATCTTGTGCTATTTTTTCACAGAGGGTTACCTCTTGTGACTTCCTTGCAGGATAGCAGCTTAACTCCCAGTATTGAAATTCAACATGGAGTCAGACCTGTTTTTATTACATTCTGGTCTTCTCCTACAGGTCCCTGTGCATCTGGTTACGCCTCCATCTGACCATTATGAGATAGCAAATGAGCACCATTTTACCTATAATCCAAATGACCACAATGGGGTACAGAGCCAGGCTAAGGGGCTCTTAACAGCTGCTAGCCAAGAAGTGTTTTTCCCACCAGAGTTGCCAAACCTCTTGTTGCCACTGTGCTATGTTACAAGGGTCTTCAATGGTTCAGGCCTGCACTGTTGGAGGAGAAAGAGTGGTTTCAGCATTGGCTAGAGAGCCAGGAAAGAAGCTTGGTGGTTCCACGTGGCTGCAGCAGTGTGCTGTGAGCCAGGAGAGTTCATGATGGTTGCAGACATGGCTGAGGCAAGCATGGCCAGCCAGGAAAAGCCTAATAAAGTCTGAGAAAATCCTAGGGGGGGGGGTCTGTTCTCACAACAAACCTTTTGTAGGCAAGCTTTTTGTATACACTAGTGTTCTGTGACCTTCTGGGGGCAAATAGCAGGATCTTGTGCAGAGACAATATCAATAGGCACTTGGGCAAAACTTCTGAACACCACCTAATGAAGGGCCCAATCCTATAGCCCTTATTGCTGGTGGTACACAGTTGGTGCTGTGCCTCAGAGTGGGTAGAATGGTTGGCCAGCACTCCAGGAGCACCTGCCACTGGTAAAACCTGTTGGGGCGGGGGAAGGCAGGAAGGGGGCAGAACTGGGCAGGGGGAGGAGAGGAAAGGTCTCGCACGGGAGGTGGGACTGGCAGTGGCTTCCACTGATGGATCTTATCCCCTGCATTAGGCTGGGCAGCCCGAAATGGGACTCCCTTGATTCTTTACCCGTGGGCTCAAACATAGGGTAAGGGAGGAAACACTGCTGCTGCCCGTGGGATAGGATGCAGCCTCTGATGATCCATGGGATAGGATCAGTCTGCCCATCCAATTGACTCTAATAGGAATACTGAATAATTTAAAAGCAGGGTCTTGCACCTGCAGCTTATCTAACCTTCCCAAAGATGTCCATGCAAGACAAATACTTGTCAGAAAATTGAGAGCCCAAACTTTTAATTTTGCACAAAATAATGCCACAAACTTTTTGGGAAAGGTGATGTTTAAGCAGATCTGTGAGCACCCGAGCTGCAGCGATATTTCAGGCATGACTTGCTATTAAGAATGAGCTAATTCAGAAGAAGCACATTTAAATAAATATAATGCAAAGCCATAATGGCCCAAGATAATAGTTTTGAATGGGGAATTATAATGACTTCGAGTGCATTTTACTGGGCAATTAATAAACATGGTAATACTGTGCCATTCGGCTGATAGAAGAAGAGACAGGGGAAGGGAGACCGAGAGGCAAAGCGAGATGGTTGCACCAGATAAAAATAGGGGTTGATTTTCTTTTCAGAAGGATCACTGCTTACAAACATAATAGAAGGGACAAAATAAGCATGTCAGGTTCTATAATGCAGCTTGTAAAATCCAGAATGATGAGTTTCTAAAGAGGGAAATTAGGCTGCTCTTGCATATGCATGTGACTTCTGGGGAGAAGGCGGCTGCCGCCATTCTGTTTTCACTCTCCTGCCCCCTTTTTCCCAATAAAGAACCTAAAATATATCTTATTCTCATTAAACCACATGTTTCATCCCTTTCATGTCATGAAAGGGACTATTGCCAATGATTGGTGCATGCAAATGCCCTGGGCACTCTTACAAGATTATTCGGTTTTATTGACTCCAACAGAAGGTAACAGATGAGGGAACATAAACTGTGTTAGCTGTAGATGAGACGAGCCTTAATGATATAAAATGGAAATATTTCACAAAAAAGACTATTATTCCCGACAATAAGGCAAGGGCTGGCGACCTTCTGCGCTGTGAGAAAGGCAACTGACACCCACCCCCCCACAGACGTCCAGCAGCCATTAAAGGGCTATTATTCCTAAAAGGAACGACATATGTATATGAATGAAGGGTTTAAGCAGGAAAAAATGAAATGGAGAAACACACCAAGGTAGACTCTCCCCCCCATGCATGTCTGTATGTGTGTGTATATAACTCTCCCCCGCCACACACACACCTATATACATACACTGTAACTATATACACATTCATAATTTCTACATATTATTCCTTCAGAGGCTTGGAAATCTACAAAATATTAGCCTTCACAAAGCCTAGAATGAATGGGTTTCTTTAAAAAAAAGAATCTGGCAGTACAATTCTCGGCATGTCTCGTCAGATGTACGCCCTATTGAGTTTAATGGAACTTACTCCCAGGTAAGCATGTTTAGAATTGCAGCCTTACTGCCCAATCTTATGTGGCATTGCCAGCACTGGAACTAGCATTCCAGCAGCCAAACATACTTTACAACCAGTGGTTCCTAAACCTTTTTGACTGGCAGCTCTCTCGACCTACTGGGCCATTGGCCGTGGCTCCCCATTAGGGTAGTTTTTTTTGGTGAGGATTTTGTGGGTCCCCCGGCTGGTTTCCGCGGCTCCCCAGAGAGCCATGGCTTACAATTTGGGAACCACTTATATATGACCACTGCAAATGACAATCTGGAAGCCTAGCTACCCAAGTATTTCCAGGCTGATCGTGACCCAGTTCTAGGTTCACAATTGCAAAGCAGAGATGGGACACAATTGTAGCTAGGAGCTTTGCAGAGCAGCAGAGAAGCCCACAGAGGACTCTGTGGCTCTGCAAGTTCTCCGCACCCTTTAAATTGTGCTAGCCCCCAAGATACATTTAAAAAATCCTTGTTTGCAACAGCAGCCTGATCGCTGGGGTGTTGTTGCTTCCCCCACCCCTGCAAGTACATACAGGTAGAGGGGCCTGAGTACAGCAGTCACGTATACATAAGTGAATGCACATGGGTGACTCAGTTTCACTTTACATTGGGCTCATTACATTTTCCTTGTGAGGTTGGAGGAGGTGAGAGACTTCCTTCTCAAGAGTTTGTTGGGGCCTGCTTTCATTGGATTGGAACCATGTTGGTGGTGTTGTGTTCCACTAGACGTGCTCTGCAAAGTGGACCAGGGCACATTCACCTTCTCATGAGTAAACATGTGCATGCTGCTCCAGTTCAGTTTCCATAGGGCTCAATGCATTTTCCTTGTCAGTTATCCGCTTGACCATTTCGTGACCCACCAAAAATCAGGTATCAATCTACTGATGGGTCCCATCCTACAGTTTGCAAACTATTGTCTTAGGACCAATTAGAAAACAGTGAGCTGGTGTTTGGATTGAACACAACTCTTCCTTGGGCTCCACAATAAAAAAGAAAGAGTAAAAAGGGAGAGAGAGGTGTCTTGTTAGAGGACTTGGTAGAAACTCTGTTATCTATTATATTGTAGCAGTCTATATAAGGATTCAAGATGCTCTCAACTAAGGTGGTTAGTTTGTGCCCAGTGCAAAAGATTGCAGCTTTACCCCAAAGCTTCCTGGTACAAATGGCCACTCTGCCTTTGAAAATATAAAGGTCAATGGCTGTTTGAATGAGTCGGTCTCCAGCATTCTAGGCTGAAAGGAAATGTGTTCTGAAGTTGCTTTTTCCTATTTGTGTTCTCATCTTATGACTCCTGCAAACTCTACAAAAGTTCCTTACAGGAAGAGGAGGGTGGAGGAGTACCACCGAGTAATGGAGGAGCAGGAAATAGAACTTCAAACGGGAATGTAACTGACAGTTTGTCCAGTAGAAAGAGAGGTGGGGAAAAGGGATCAAAAAAGAGTCCCTCCTTAGGGAACACCATATATAGGTGTTATTATGCAAATGCCCGAAGTCTCCGAGCAAAGATGGGGGAACTGGAATATTTGGTGACTAGGGAAAAGAATGATAGAGTAGGCATAATGGAAACCTGGTGGAATGCAGAGAACCAGTGGGATACTGCAATCCCAGGCTATAAACTCTATAGGAGGGATAAGGGAGGGTGTGTTGGCAGTGGGGTGGCCATCTATATCAAAGAAGGGATAGAATCCAGCAGAGTAGAAACTGAAGATGGGCTGGACTCCACCATAGAGTCACTGTGGGTTAAACTACCAGGCCATAAGAGTGATGTAATAGTGGGGGTGTGCTATCGTCCTCCGGATCAAAAAATTGAAGGTGACCTTGAAATGAGGAAACAAATCAGGGCATTGACCAAGAGAGAAAGGATTGTAATCATGGGGGACTTCAATTATCCTCATATCGATTGGGTCAACTGGTGCTCTGGTCAAGAAAGAGAGACCGGATTCCTTGACGTGCTGAATGACTGTGCCTTAGAGCAGCTAGTCATGGAGCCCACCAGAGGACAGGTGACTCTGGATTTAATATTGTGTGGTACTCAGGACCTAGTTAGGGATGTAAGTGTTACTGAGCCATGGGGGAATAGTGACCATGCTGCGATTGGTTTTGCCATGCATGTCCAGGAAAGAGTGCAGAGCAAATCTGACACAAGAACCCTTGACTTTCGAAGGGCAGACTTCCCTCAGATGAGGAGGCTAGTTAGAAAGAAATTGAAAGGGAAGGTAAAAAGAGGCCAGTGTCTCCAGGCTGCGTGGAGGCTGTTTTAAATAACAGTAGTAGAGGCCCAGCGGAAGTGTATACCGCAAAGAAAGAAGGGCTCAACAAGGTCCAGGAGGGTGCCTGCATGGCTGACAAACAAAGTTAGAGAAGCTGTAAAGAGCAAAGAAGCTTCTTTCAGTAAATGGAAGTCTTGCCCCAGTGAGGAGAATAAAAAACATAAACATAAAGGAAAAGTAAGAAGGTGATACGGGAGGCCAAGAAAGAGTTTGAGGAACGCATGGCTAGCAACATAAAGGGGAATAATAAAAGCTTCTTCAAATATGTTAGAAGCAGGAAACCTGCCAGAGAGGCGGTTGGCCTGCTGGATGGTGAGGGAGGGAAAGAGGCAATAAAAGGGGACTTGGAGATTGCAGAGAAATTAAATGAATTCTTTGCATCCGTCTTCATGGCAGAAGAACTTGAGCAGATACTGCAGCCCAAACAGCCCTTCCTAACTAAGGAATTAAATCAGATAATGGTAAATAGAGAAGATGTTTTAGATCAAATTGATAAATTGCATATAAATAAGTCACCAGGCCCAGATGATATACACCCAAGAGTTATTAAGGAACTAAAGAATGAAGTTGCTGACCTCTTAACTAGAGTATGCAACTTGTCCCTTCAAACGGCCACGGTGCCAGAGGATTGGAGGATAGCCAATGTCACGCCAATCTTTAAGAAAGGGAGAAGGGGGGACCCTGGAAACTACAGGCCGGTCAGCCTAACGTCTGTTCCAGGTAAGATGGTGGAAAGCCTCATCAAAGATAAAATCCTAAAACACGTAGAGGAACAAGTACTGCTAAAGGAAAGTCAGCATGGCTTCTGTAAGGGTAAGTCTTGCCTCACGAACTGGTTGGAATTCTTTGAAAAGGTCAACAGGCACGTGGATGTGGGTGACCCTGTGGATATCTTATACCTGGATTTTCAGAAGGTGTTTGACACAGTCCCCACCAAAGGCTGCTGAAGAAACTTCACAGTCAGGGAATAAGAGGGCAGGTCCTCTTATGGATTCAGAATTGGTTGAGGGCCAGGAAACAGAGAGTGGGGGTCAATGAGTGGGGGTCAATTCAGTGCTTTTACATAATATTTCTGTCAAGATGCTTCATGGTTGTCCAATTGTTGCAGTCCAACAATGCCAATTTGCATTTCAAGAATGTCATTTTATTATGTTACAATGACAGCACTTTCTGCTTGATGATGTCACTTCCTGCCATGACATGGTTAGGTTAATGACATCACTTCCAGTGGGTCCTGATACAAGTAGAAGAATCAGACAATGCAACTCTTCTTAGGTTCCAGTCTACATACTTGATCTGTTAGTATTCTTTCTGCAGGAAGATCTTTGTACAGAAAGTTACTTGTAGAATTCTGACATCTCTAACATGATATCCAATGTACTGCATGAATTCTGGAACTCTGATGCCATTTTTTTCTTGTTTATGAGGACTGTCTTCAGCAGCTAGTGAGATGCACTTTGAGCCCCATAAGCAGGAAGGTGCAGTAGCACAATCGGGGGGGGGGATGGTAAACTGCAACCACTGCAACAAAGTCTGTAAATTGCTCCTCTAGCTGTGCTACTGGGAAAATGCTTGGCAGTATAATCTGAAATGGCATGTGTGGGTTAAGAACCCCTCCCCTCTTCTCAAAGTACCTTCTACCCAAACCTGTTTTTCTTTCAAAAAAAGCCAAAAACAACTGAAACAGAATGCCCATGTACGCATAATGTGTAATTAGGCCCACAATCTATAAAGCACTGCACAGTGTGATAGTTCTAAACATGTTGGTTAGCACAGACGGATTATTAATTTGTAAGCATTGCATTGCAAGAGGGCTGCTTCACTGCTAGTCAAGATGTCAGCAAACTTGTTACATTATTGTGTGACCAAAAAGAAACCTTGACTACAGGAATTCTGTTGCAGAACGTGCTTCTGAAATGTGTGGATTCTGCTGGGAGTCATTTTGCACTTGGTTCAGACATAATTACAGCCCCAATTATTTAAATAGATTTCTAGCAAATGAAAAATGGAGTTTTGCACAGGTTTGGATTGGTGTCACTCGGTAGACCACAAAGGACTGCTGTTAGGGAAGAGGTAAGAAGAATTCTAAAGCTTAGGACAAGAGGGAGGAACAAATTAAAAAAAATTAGGAAAGATCCTTCTTCAAAAATTGGTCAAAAGTTGTTTCAAAAACATTACACTTCTGGTCTAAAAAGCCCATAACCAATGAATACTGGAAAAGCCTAATATAAATTAAAGAGTGAACAGTGAACACTCATTCTCTCATATTTCTAATCTTGAACCTTTTCATGTTGCCCATCTACAAAAGCAAGGAAGCTGTCAGCAGCATCCTTAAAAAATAACAAGCCATCATCTCTTACTATGGCGATGGCTGTTCTCTTCTTGATAGCTGCAACTAAATATTGCATATGCTTAGCAGATGGTCCATTAGCCAATTGCTATGTCAAGCTGCATTTCAGCAATTAAAAGCTTCTGCCACAACTTCAAAAATATGACTGATAGGCTCGCACCCGTTCACAGAGCGCAAAAAGAGGGCAATTTGCAAGCGGAGGGAGGAACCGGCAAAGCTGTGAAGTGGGAAGGAAATAGTATGTTCACAACCTTCCTCATTGGTTCAGATGCAAAGAGAGTCTAACCTGTTCAAATATTAATAAAGTTCAGATGATACCTCATAAATTTCTCTTTTGATGACTCAAATGACACAGTTAGCCTTCCCAGAAATTATTTTCATATAAATTGGGGCATTACCAAAAAGATTATCATGGAAATCCAGTTATCAGAATGGAGCAGATTAGGCCGTGGGGAGGGGCTTTGAAATGGCAGGTGCCTCTGTTTACAAAAGCATTTACAATGATATTTTTTCTTAGAAGGGTGGTGCCTTAAATCTTTATCGGAACTGAATCACGTCAGTGAGAAGCTTTTTTAAAAAAGTAAATAAATGAAAATTTTATAACCTTTTACTCAAAGGTTTTCCCACTACCCTGTTCTAATCTCTCCAGTTCCTCTATTAATTTCCGTAAACTGCAAGTGTCAAGCAAAGGTTGGTCAAAGGCTCTATTATAGTGTATAAAACAGTAGTAGAAATAAAAAATATAACTAGCAGGTTCATTTTACAATGCAATTCTTTCTCCATTAATCATACCCGTTTAACATCACTTTGGCCTCTTACATCTTAGGTCATGCCCCTTCTTTCAAGAAACAGACAATGCAACTCAAATATAACATGTTTATTTACAATTCACCCTGCTGAGAGAAATGGTTCCATGCTTTGCCCAAACCAAAAATAAAATGTTGATCAAAAGAAAAATATTGTTGTAAATTTCTATTCTTAGAGTTTATATGACGGTACACTATACCACCGCTAAATTTCCTGCTAGCATTGTACAATCCACCTTCCACTGCTGAAAAGAGGGGTGAAGCCCGTAACAGCTCCGCCCCCATTTACCCTGCAATCTGAAGCTAGCTAGGCAGAGGCGGGAAAATGGAGGCCGCTGATTGGCAGCCCGCACTGTGGGGGCAAGGCGGACTGAGTCCCAGGGATGTGCTGTCAACCCGGGCTCAGTACGTTGAGTTTTGGTGCCCCGCCCACCCCCTTTCTTTCAGTCTGAGATTAGCTGGTCACTTTGTTGAAGGTTGGGTAGGAATTTTCTGTTATCAGGCATACTGGCTTAGTCTGGTAATTTTTTTTTGCCTACCCCAAACTGATCAGGAGGGGTGCTGGGATTTGAGTTTATTTGTTTGCCTTTGGTCACTTGGGCAAGTGATGCGTGGGCTTGGGTAGATAGAGTGTGAGGGTATCTGGCATGCAGTTCTGAGGACAGCAAAGCCTTCAGGGCGGAGCCATTCAGATCAGACGACTCCTGTTCGGGTCGGTGAGGCGGTTTGGCGAGCTCCCAGGGTTGGCTGAGGAGTGAGCTCCTGCTGGCGTGGCCTTGGCTAGCTGCCTCGACCCATCAGGGTTGGCAGTGAAAAACCTACATGGGCTTTAGACCGAGAGGGTTGAGCCAGGCTGTCATGCCCATTTAGCATAGGGGAGGTAGACGGCTAGGGCCATTTCCCCCCCAAAAGTAGCCTGCATGTACTGGGGTTTAGGTTATTTTCCCCTGCTGCAGATTCGTAATTCAAATAATGTGACCATTTCTCCCAAGCCTTTGTCTGGTGTACTTTATTCAGGGTTGCATGAGTAAAACAAAACTCTTTCTTTCCCCAATACTTTCTCCTGACCTTTTCTTGTCCCCTTCTCTAACCTGTTCTCCTTCCTGCTAAGAACATCAGGACCTGAAGTTACCCAGAATGCAAAAGCAAAAATGTCGAAGAGTTGAACAAAATGAACAAGAGTAGAAAGTGACCTGCAGGTAATAGAATGTAACAAACTATCTAACAGAGCAATCTTTCCTCAAAAGATCACCAAGTGGGTAGGATTGCAACCAAAAGTGTTTGGTGTGGTACCATTTTCCTGGAGGATTTGCTGTGGTGGCACCCGTGCTGGTAGGATTTTCCTAACTCCCCCCCCCCACACACACACACTGATATAATTGTGCCAATGGGGTGGTGGTCACAGAGGTCTTCTCACAGTAAGGGAATTTTCATTCCTTCACCCTGGGGCAAGCCACCAGTCCCTGATGGATCTCCTCAGATCTGGCCTGACCATTTTGCTGGCACAGAACAGAGAACAATAAGAGAGAGAAGAGAAGGAATAGAGATAGGATCCTGGTGCATACTGGTGCCACTGGAATCCAACCCTTCTCTCCTCCATTCTGCCTCCTGCTCATCCTCCCTCCTTGCCCAGACACTCATTTATCTCTTTCCCCGTGCCATTCCTCACACCACTTGCCCCCTCCCAATCTGGCTTACCTGTGAATTTACAGGTGGCCAGCTGTGGCAATAGGCCACTGTAACAGCCGCCATTTGTGGTGGTGGTCCCAAAATGGACACCTAGACGTTGTGTGTGCATCCATCTGGCCATTTATAATAGTGGAGCCTCTGCTCCTCTGTCATAAAGTTTAATTAGGATTGGACCATTAGTCTAGATTTTATACTCCCTCATGTGTCACTCAGGTATAACCCAGCTATGTAATGTTTACAAAACAGGGAGCCCATTAGAGTCAGTGGAGAACTCCAGACATTTTGGCGGCAAGGAAGAGCCCCAGAAACGGCTGTCAGAGTGGCATTTTGTTCTAAGGTAATTATTGTGCTTTGGACTCCATCACATGTAAACACTACAGAATGATCAGTGGTGTGGCTGGACAATAAGGCTGGCCTACCCAGCATACTCCTCCCACCCTCCAATGTTCTAGCTCAGCACGCTGCTCCCTTCCACATTCCTTTTCCCTTTTGTAGTCTCTTCCTTTTCCAAAGCAGGAGTAGAAGAGAAGGAAGAGAAGTGGAGGCAAGTAGATGGACATAGACAGGTGCCCCCCCCAGTCTGCTGCCTGATGCAACCAATTCAGTTGGCTTGCTGTGTGTGCCAGATAATTCCTTTCTTCATGCATGGTCTCTGAAGTTTTTTTGTATGGCCTCCTATGAACAGGACATCACTTCCTATAGAGAGCAGAAAAAAGTAACTGATCAGGTTCAGTGATTCATCTGTTCTAATCTAGATGCTCCTCCGACCCACTTAGGAGAGCAAAAAATATCTCCAACAGACAATCCAAACAGATTATTTTAATGACAGCTAGGAAGTGAAGAGCGAATAGCGACAAATGAGCTCCTGAAACATTTCCACATAGGTCTTTGAGGAGCCGTGCGATGCTTGAGTCAGCAGGACTGTAGCAAGAGACTGAAGCTGATAGGAATTGAAGTTTCCTTTCCACTCTGTTGTTTCTCTCCCTCTCTTTCTTCCCATTAGCTAAGCTGAACATCCCATGTGAAAAGCTGCATGTTATCAGCAACTTTATTTGCTGTTTGTAATTGTCTTTTTATCTAGTACTGGCAGCAGTGTCCAGTTCACATTTGTCCTTGATTCTTTCCATTTAAACATCAAGCATGGAAAGGTTTGATCTTCACACTTGTGCAAGAAGGTAGCACATACAACCCTCAGTGTCATTTTGTTTTCTCACCTCCCTTCTCCCAATTATCGACTAAATACACAGTCTTTGCCTTTTTTTTCTAGGCACTATCTTGTTTTGCTTCCTTGAAGACCTTTTAATAAGAGTGAGGAAAAAGAGGAAAGCACAGTAGTCAGTATCAAGTGATGGCAAGCACTCACTTCTACTTCCTGAGAAACAAGTTTGATCCAAACAGCCGAAAGAAAATTGCAGTTCAGTATTAGACCTTGAAATCAAATCCAAACATAACTGAAACAAAGCTAGGTTTCTCTTTTATGGCTTGGTTTAGCAATGGGCAGCCCAATCCTATGCTGAGCTGGCACGGCCAGGCTGCATGGACTGTGCTGCATCCATAGCAGTTTAGGATGTGGCTAGTGGTTACTTTGCAGTAAGAGGATATTATCCCTCTTCCCCCAAGTAAAGCCTCAGTCATCCCTGTGGGGCTTCTCAGATCCCCCAGCTTCCAGCTACCATGCCCCCCTTCCAGGCTCAATCCTTCCACTTTCCCCCCACCCAAAAATGCCCCCTCCCCACCTCCAAACTGCCCTCCTGTCACCCAGTTCCCACGCTACCCAGCTGATACTTACCACTTACCTGTTTGCAGGTAAGTTTGCAAAACTGGAACAGGAATGGCAAGTTCATGTTTGCAAACATGAACGTGATGTTCATGTTTGCAAAACTGGAACGGGAATGGCAAGTTCAGACCTCAGGTTATTTTGCATCAAGATGAAGAGTTTAGGAGGAAAAGTCCAAGGCTTGTTTGTTGCCATATTGTGGCAAGACATTTTTCCCAGGTGGCATGATAGGTCCCGTCATCCATTAGGGAGACACAGACAAAGTGACATAAATGTCACAAAACTGCAGCCAGATTTTCTATGCACCCATTTAAATATGACATTCATTTGAACATGTCATCCATCAATTCATTGCCTCCAGCCAAGGTAAATTCACATCTAACCATTCACATGGATAATAAGAATTGCCACCACCAAACATAAACAAAGGGATTATCAATCATCACAGATAGTTATCAATGAATTCAATCAATTGCACTTCAGTGTAGCAGCAGTGAAAAGGATCATTCTTTTTTTAAAAAAAACAACAACACATAATATTAATACTTGTGAAGAAACCTATGTTTGACTGTTTATATTGGGTAACCTGAGTGGCCATAGACCTGAGAAAATAGAAAGGCAGGTTGACCAGCAAGAAGGTTTAGAGATTTCGAAAAATGGACACAGTTCTTCCTGTGCTGCATGTGCCTCTGCATGTGTGGCCTGTTGCATCTCAAATACTATTCTCCATGGTACACTACTCTCCAGTCTCACTCCCACAGAATCAAGAGTCAGAATGTTGGAGTCAAAGAAGAATTGGAAGAAACTTTGGAGGTCATCTAGTCCACCCACCCCTGCCCAGTGCAGGCAGAACTCTCCAGTTCATAGGCTTCTGCAACAAACAAGGTGAGTAATTGCATGGAAGACATGGGACCTACAGTAGACAGGAGGCTATTAGGAACGTCCTCTATGATTAGGAATGGCTGGACATATTGCAGTTGGGGGTCTGATGGTGGAAGGATTCAGAAAACTCAATGGGGAACCTCTCAAGGTACACCGAGTTACATGTGGCCTTCCATGTATGTAAAGAAGGGGAAGAAACATGCTCAGTCAATGACATTTACAGCCCAATCCGAAGTTGCGCCGGACCAGGCAGGCCAGTGGGCCTTCGCTGTATCCAGCGCCACTTAGGAGGAGGCAGGAGCCTCCCCAATGTGCTCCTTGGATCTGTGCCTGTGAAATTGCAGGCACAGAACTGAGGAGACTACGCGGCCCAGGGATGAGGCCTAGGATGTGGCCTAACAGTCGCATCCCAACCCCAGTTCCCTGGACCGCTCCCCCCGCCTAGTTACCCCACTCTGCCCAATCCAACGCTGCTTAGGATTGCGCCCTGAATTCAGTTGAACTGACTTCTGAGTAAGTATGAATAGGCTCAGGCTTCATATAGGAGATGTGAAATGTGGATGACTTCAGGACAGCAACATCTTTTTTGTTCAGCGCTACGTGAGTGTCAATATGCACATACAGAAGGAGAATATCTTTTTTTAATGGTCAACAATAATAATGGTCTTATTTAAAATTTAATGAATAAGATAGGTACAATCTATGGCCTATGAATTATGCACATGGCTCATAAGGTTAGGATATTGGCCCAGACTCACAGTCAAACTTTTGCTTATAGCAATCCACACATTGTTTTTGAGTTCTCTCCTGCACTTGTGCATGCATAGTAGAAAAAAAAAGTTACATGCTCCCTACCTTCCTAATTGCTGCCCAGGGATACAACTGCAGGGTTACTCTGAAAACTCTGGCAGGGATTTTTTTTGTAATATTTATTTTATTGCACTTAATTCTGAAAAGTTTGACTGTTGACATGAACCTTTATTTATTTAAATTATTTATATCCCCCTCCAAGAGGTATGTAGGCTCAAGCTGGCTAACACTATAAAAACAACAGAAAAACATACCATAAGCAATAAACTCAATATAGCAAATGCCAACAATAAACCAACCAAATTTCCACAGCAAATGTCAGAGAATAACTCAAAACAGCAGAACAACCCACACAGAATTAACAAGAAGAAAATCAGGCCCCAAATACTAACCCGAACAAAACGAACTGTAGCCACCACCAGAACAGTGGTAGAGATAGAGATAACCTCGCATTTGTTTCTGGGTGGAAGAGGGTGGAATAAGGGGCAAATCAGGCTTGGGAGGGGGGCAGGATCTGCCATATTCTAACCTCCTTCCTGGGCCAGGGAGCCCTACACAGAGCTTCCTGAATTTGCGCTAGCCAAATAGCTGGTGTGGATCCGAGAAGCCCCATAGGGGTGCCTGGAGCATTACTCTGGGTAAGGAGAAATATATCCCCTTACTCCGAGGAGACTGTCAACCTGCTCCAGCCATGCGGCTGGCTGTGCTGGCGCAGGTTAGGATTGGGCTGCTTTTCACTGTAATCCAAAGCATCACACACTAATAGCAATGTGTTATAAGATGATTGGCTATTTACAATATGAGTGAAAATTCACTAACTAAAAAGTCCTCTTAAAAAGTTAGACCTCCATGGAGGACCAATTTGTGAGGAATGTGAGCTGAAATGTGTCAGCTGAGGGAACTTTCGGGGGACTGTCAAGTGCTGTTAATAATGCAGCATTCGAAGGGGGACAGATTCTTGCCTCAGTGTGTGCAAGCTGAGTTGTCCCTTACAAATCTCTACAGGGGATTTATACGGCTTTCAGAGTGATGGTGGCTTCCCCAAAAAGGCAGGCAATGAAAACAGGTCACAACCTTCCCTCACTTCTCCTGTTTTCCTTCCTCATTTCCCTTATGTATAAAAGAGAAGGTATGTGAATACATATTTGACATTGTCCTATGTCTGGCTAGTCTCATAAGATTTAGAACAGAATGTCTCGTGAAGTCTGTGCTGCTCTTTGTTTCTGGTTATGAATTTGCCTTGGAATACTCTCCAACAGTATTTTGAGCCCAATCCTACCAAAATCCACCCACTGCCAAAGAGGCCACACCAACAGAGTACGCGCTGTATCTGGCAGAGGGGGCAGATGGAAAAGTTTCCTTGGGGTAAGTGAACCTTTGAAAGCTTCCACCGCCAACATGGGACTCCATGGATCTGTGTCTGTTGTTAAGCAGACGTATGTCCGGGGCATGTGACAGTGGCAGTAAAGGAGAAAGATGGGGTAGGACATTGGTGCATGAGACTGCTGCAAATACCACCCTCCCTGCCTTCCACCCCTCCTGGAAATACCTTTGATCCGCCTCCTATCGTCCGCTGTTGCATGTACTCTTTCAGACTCCATGGCCAGTCTTTTGTTTTGCAGTAGTGCGTGCAAAATGGGACACCAGCGGTGAACTGTTTGGTCCTGCTGTTGTAAACCCTTGCACGTGCCCAGGATTGGGCCATTTGCTTAATAGGTAGGTACAATATTCATTTTTCAAAGTATACATTACGGGCGTGCATTTCATATATTATTCAACATGTTAAGCACAGTGTGTCTTACATTGCGTTCCTCTATTCAGACTTTTCAGAGAAACAATGATGCACCTCTGCTAATGGGCCAGAGGCACCTTTCAAAGTGACGGCCCTCTTATATTTAGCAGAGCAGAACAATTATTCCTGTTCAATTCAGTATAACATCCCTGCAGTAACTGTTGCAGATGTCTCTCTTATGTTTCTTTTTAGATCTTTAGACTTTTTTCTCAAGAAGGGAACATCTCATCCTTTTTGCTATGTAAACTAGAATTTTGAGAATTTTTTTTATTGAGAAAGGAGAATTGGAGCTGGTTACCATTTCCTTATTGGCTGCAATCGCCCCATTATGCTTCTGACATAACATTGTTTTGGGGGGAAATGGCAGCCATCATCTGGTGGCCAATGCAAGGAACATAGCAGACTCACCATGACCAACACAGATCAGCCCCCCCGCCCACTCCTTATTCTAAGGTTAGGGAGTCGACTCACAGATAAGAGTTTCTATCACAAAGCAAATAGGGGAATAGTCAAATGTTTGGTGATAGAGATGGCATTGTGGACTATACAACATTATATGTGCCCAGTATTATTTTGGGAAAGTCAATCCTGTGCCCTCCATAGGATTGTTGCTGATGCAGCAACAGCAAAATTCCATGGTTCCTATGGGAGGGGGCAGTCACAGAGGTCTCCTCTGAGTAAGGGACCATTCATTCCCTTACCTGGGGGGAAAGCTTTCACAGAGCAGAGCGGTGTACTTGGACCTACACTAGCAAAATCGTGGAGCAGTCATATGGGATTGGGTCCAGGAAGAAGGCTAGGAGTGCATTTTGCAACTTTGCAACAAGGCAGTTAATGCTGTTGGAATGTGCGTTCCAGCCAGATAGGATTGGGCTGTCTGTGTAATAAATTACGGCCCTGAATCACATGGATTCTGTGCTGAGTTAAATAGTTGAAAATAGTCAAAAGTTGAAATGATATTCTCAGGTAGTAGTAAGCAATTAATGGAGAGTACAAATGT
The DNA here is from genome assembly GCA_029204185.1 of Lerista edwardsae. Classification (NCBI taxonomy): domain Eukaryota; kingdom Metazoa; phylum Chordata; class Lepidosauria; order Squamata; family Scincidae; genus Lerista; species Lerista edwardsae. Next base: position 4,683,684 of record JAJKFI010000078.1, read on the forward strand.
CACTGTTCTCTGAATGTGCACTAATCACATTGTCATCAGTTGCAGAACCTTCTCTCAAGGGCCATCCAGAGAAGAAACTGATGCTACCAGTTTGTGCCACAAATTGGCCGTGCCCTGAACTGATTGACTGGAGGCATCTGACACCACTATTGTCCCTCTCCTTGATTATGTTTCCAGTTTTAAATTGGATTGGGTTATTTTTGCAGACAATGAAACATTTTTAAAATACATACGTGTATAATTGGTGCTTTAACAATCCAAAGGAAAATAGATAAAGTCCATTTGAAATTAATAGGTTGTACAAAGCATGAGAGTGACAAATCAGCATTCTGTGTTGAGGCAGGTTGTGTGCTGCTTGCTGTGTGAAGTTGGGGAGTAGCTCGGCTCACCATGTAGGACCAAAAAAGAAAGAAGAAAAGAAAAAAGAAAACCACCAGTTGCCTCAGTGCTAGCAGGCACATATTTCAATGAGTTGCTGCAATTAAAAAAAGAGGCTAACAGAATCCTGCCCCTGAGACATGCAAGTATATCTCCCCATATGTTGATGCAACATCAGTGTAGAAGTCTGATGTATACGCCATGAACACCAGTGAAACAACTGGAAAACCATGCACCCTTGGAACCCAGACACAGCTTGGATACCAACACAGAAGTTCCTCCTTAATGGTGTGGGGAATCAGAGGCAGATATAAGGGAGGGCAAAGCTCTAAGTTTTGCAAGAAGCCTTACCTTGCAGTGGAAATCACTCCTCTCCTGCACCTTCATCCCCTTCCCCCAGGCACATTCATCCCCTTCCCCCAGGCAAGGGTACTGGGCCGTTAATGGGCTTCCTCAAGTTTGTGCCAGCTATTTTGCCAGCGCAGACTTGAGGGCCTCCATGTTGGGCTGCACAGCCTGACACAGAGAATAGGATCTGATGGTGGAGGCCAACGCTGGTTCTACCCCGTTTTGCCCCTTCCTCACCCAGTTCCGCCCTCCCCGCACCTTCCTCTCCATCCCAAGAGCTTAAAGCCAATGGCGGTGAGACTTACCACATGCCAGCTCCACGTCTGATCCTGCTGGTCCTGGGGCCTGGTGCTGGCCAGTGCCAGCAGTAAACCAGCAGTAGAAGTGCCTTACATTACTGCTTCTACCAGCAGTAGAAGTGCCTTACATTACTTTTGCAACACCAGCACTGTTGGTAAGGGCTTACCGCCAGCACTGGGCTACACTGGATTGGGCCCTTATTCATTTACATTTTTCTCCCTTGCTTTCAGTTCCATCTGCACATAATTCACTCTGATTAATTACAAAGTATTGAGAAGTCAGTTTATTGCATCATCACCAACTGTGCAGGATCATCCCTTTGACTAATCCCAGACGGAGGAAATAATCCCTGCCAGGAGACATTGTGGCACCAATGAAGCAGCAACTAGCAAACAGAGGGCTCACAAGCTTGAGTTTTACCCCAACACAATTGTTAGTTCCTACCAAAAAATCAAAGCTGCGGAATATTCACTGCACCTGTATTCAATGTGCTTATTTCCTAGCGCGCGCGCGCACACACACACACACACACACACACACACACACACACCCCCAACCTCTAGGTGAAGCCAAATGTCTTGGCCAGCTCAGGCAATCTTCCAGGAGGAGAAAAGCCCAAGGCAAATGGCATTGGGAAACCTGCCCTTAAAATCAGCATTTTTCTCTTTGAGTCCTTCCTTAACAGATTGAATGGGTACAAAGCAGCTGTTGCATTATTCATGAATGGTCCAACAACTGTTGGGAGATAGGAAGCTGCAAGTTTAATGAGCTGGTGACACTTGAAGGACATACATGTACAGATGGGACAGAGGCTGAGATAAGTATTATGATGAAAAGATAGTGGGTTGCAAATGATATATACTGCAGGAAAACTAAGAGCTAGCCGGCAAGCAAAAAATATTTTCTTTCCCTTGTATTCAGCAGCCTTTCAAGGACAGTAGTCAAAATTTCAGATGCCATTTGGGACAGATGGAAGGGGGGGGAATAGCACCACTATCACTCCATCCTGGTCACATGCGTTTAGCCTTCAAGAGTGCCTCTATCTCTGAGCTACTCCTGGAGTCACTGTGAAAGCAATTCTTAGAGATGACAGAGAATTACAATCAGCTGTAAAAATGCTGAATATTTTCAGATCCGAAATGTGACTTTCAGGGATACTTTTAAAAATGTTTAACTACAGCGGGGAGGGTTATGTGGCACATGCAAATATTTGAATCCACCCCTCTGGCAGTCTTGACGTGGTACACTCCAGAAACATGTTCATCACATTGGTTTTCTGCAGTTCATATGGCTTTATTTTTTTTAAAAAGGGGGTAGGGGTGGGGACCTAAATTCAAGGGGAATATTTTATTTATTTATTTTTCACATTTTTATACTGCCCTTGCTTCGATGAACTCAGGACTATGAACATGGTGCCTTCCCTTCCTTTGTCCTCACAAGAACACATGTTCTGCCAGTGCAGGTCCTTGTTAGGACTGGGTCACATGTGAAAATATGATATAAGGCTCTTAAATTAGATGCCTGATTCCAGTTCACCCAGCTGCAAAAAAAAAGATGGTATATCAAGCTATAGAGTCTTCCTGGCCCATTTCTTTCCCAGGGCCAGACCGCAAACTGTTGCCAACCCCCAACCCCCCACCGCCCCCAGTGATTGTCACCCACCCTGACCCACCTGGAGCTGCAGCTCCTCACATGATTGTCCCACTGCCCTCTGAAATAATTCTAATGCCTTTGGAAGGCCTTTAAACAACACTGCCAATTTTCCAATGAAAACCAGAAGTAGTGTTTAATGGCCCTCTGGGGGAGTTAGAACACTTTTGAAGGGCAGCAGGATGTCATGTGTGGCCTGCCTATCCTTTGGGAGGGTTCCGGAGGGCGTGTGGCAATGGCAGTGGTGGTGGAAGTGGCTTGGTGGTGGGTGCCAATGCCTGGGCTCCACAGGCGCACCCCCTAAGCCAGTGAAGCCATTTGCCCTCTAACCTATGACATGCGTGTCACTGCTGACACATGAAGATGTTTTGGGTGACATGCCAGGCAGCCAGGGATTATTTGCACTGGTGCTTCCAGGGAGCGATTTGCTCGGAATGTCAGTGGTGTCTGCTGTTTTGGAAAGGGGCAGACACTCAGAGTGATCTGCTCTGAATGCCCGCCTCTTTAAGTTTTTTTTTTCCAGGGCAGCAGACGCCAGCCGGCATCTGCCCTTTTGGAAAGGGGTGGACGCTCAGTGCAATCCGATCCTTTTTCCAAGGCAGCAGAAGCCAGAGGAGTTGCTGGCTTCTGTCACTTTGGGAAGGGGCCCCTGTGATCTCCCCCATCCATTGCATTCCTCCTGTGCAGCTGGAGAAAGTGCCAGAAGCAACCCCCAAAACGCCGGAAACAATTCCCAAGCCCGCTCATTCCAGCACGTGAAGCAAGCTGCAGCAGAGAAGAGCTGGTCAGGCAGTTTCCTTTCTCTAAGCAGCAGCAGCTGAAGAGCTGGAAACTCTTTCTGTGCACAGCATGAGGGAGAAAAGTGACCACACCACCAGCAGAGCAAATCCTCTGCCACTAAGTCCAACACAGCAGAGAATAAAAGGTGGGGAAGCCTGGAGTCTGATCTTGTTGATCCTGCTGGTATTTTGTCCCAGTCTTTCTTCTTTATGTGAATCAATAAATGCTCTGTACATATGAGAGGTGAAGCACAGAAGGAGATGGGTATTTGAAAGAGCACAGTCCGGTTAAGGGGGAAAAAAAACCCACTGCTTACATAATGCCACTTTGCACTGGGCAGTAATTTGCTGGCTCAAATATTCTCTGAAGCAGATCTTAATTAGTTTGTAGAACATAATAGTAATGCTATCTAGTTCTGGTCTGTAAAGAATTGTTTTGCTTTTATTGAGGGGGGGGGGTGACACACTAGCAGAGTCAAGAAGAATTTTCTGAATTTTTTGACATACGGAGCCAAAAAGGTTCGCCATCATTGCCCTAAGCCAATGGTAGGAATGCCACTGCTATAGATTAGTGATTATGTAGACCTCTCACTCCTTTCTGTTATATACAAGCAGTATGTTTTGATAATGCTTCATCAATTTGTTGAACGGCTTGAAGTACCCTTAATTTTCACAAATCTCCGACTGCAACATTTACAAATAACTTGCAACGCGTTCAGGTTTTGTACTTACCACCTCCTTTTCTTTTCAGAAATGTGAGGCTGACAGAGCAAAACAGAAATCTCAAAATCAGAAGATATACGCAGCCAATGTTTGCTCTTTATGTACTCTCATCATGTAACTCCAATCAGTTTTACAAACCAGAATGTTCAACTGGTTTTTTGAACATAACTTCAAAACAAGGAACAGATTGGAAACCAACGTTCAATCTGCAAAGTAAGACGGTGGGACTTTATAACAATACAAAAGAAATCAGAAAAGTAGAAGATTGATGTCCTTGCGTGTCACCCCTTGGCAACCACTGTCAGGCAGCCTACTTGGAGATTGTCTACTTACATTATGAAACAGCAGTTCACTCCCTGTCAATATGGATTCACATGGCTTCTTCTTCCCACCTTCTACAGGACAAATTGGCACTGTAACTGTAACCATGCAGAGGAGGCTGGTGAGGCAGTGATGTGGGTGAAATGTCAACCCACAGCTAAGCAATGACTGGGGGTGAAGGGAGCCACAACTATGACCAGCAGACATGACATGACCAATGAAATGAGCACTGTGCATGCATATGGCTGCTAACTGGGCAGCAGTAGCTTGAGGGCCACTGGTTGGTCAGCAGCTCCCCTGAGCCCCTAACTCCTGTTAGCTGATCTGTAGGATTAAAGCAGACCCCTACATAACCAAACTGACTTTTGTTACGATATTTAGTGGGACAAAAAAAGAACTGCAGCTATTACTACATAAAAGCAGAAAACAAGAAGACAGGAGTAGAGAAAGGAAGCCAAAGAGGAAGTTAACTGGATGTAGGGAAAGAAGCAATCCAAATTCTTTAAACTAGCAACAAGCTCCCTTACTGGTGGAAGGCAACGTCTACACAATTGCTGACCATATAGCGGCTGGCTCAGCTCGCATGTTGTCACAATTCCAACTCTCCCAGTAGCTATGGTCTTTGATGACTGCTATTGCATACTTCCCAGCTGCCACTGTGAATACAAAGCTAGATGGTTGTCATTGTTTGATGCTTGTTGAATGTCACAATAGTACTACAAAGTAAGGGCTCTCGCAATACAAGTATTAAAAGGGTGCAAAATCTGTGGTCCTGCAACAAATTGAACCTAGAACCTCAACGTTGTTCCCAATGCAAAAGGAACCATTCTTTTAGGACAAGGGGATAACAGTCAGATGAGAGAGAGCTCATTACCACAAAGGACAAGACTTGTGCAGGCAGTAGTGTAGCTACAGGGTGGTGATGTGGTAAATACTGCAGTTACTGCAACACACCATCGGAGCCATTCCAGGTAGTGATGGTGTTGCTATCACCGGCTGGAATGGCTCTGAGTGTTAGTGGAAGGAGCTGCTTATATGGTGCAATGTGGTGCCTGCATTATTTAGCATGCCACCCCACACACACTCGTAGATACGCTACTGTGTGGCGGGCTCTTCTTAGCTGTAAATAGTGCTCATTTTATACTAGAAATCGTGGAGCTTCTGATTTTCAAATGTTCCATACAACTGCTTGCCCTTTCCTCAGTTTTTTTAGTTGTAGAAGAAAGGATTATAAAATGTGGGAGTTGTGCTTCATCCATCCTGTCAAACACTTGAAAAAAATGCTCAAATATAATTTTTTTTGGGGGGGGATGAGGGAAAGGGGCCTGCTTACATCACTGGACAAATATGAACAAGACTCAGAAATCAGGCTTGAACATTTTCTCTCAGAAGGGCTTTGGTGGATTGCTAGTAGGAAAACTGAGCTCTCAGCTCCTGACAGATGAAGAAAGCGGAAACCAAGGGCAAACATCATCGTCACTCAACTGCCATGGCATAAAGCTTATGTACCATAAACAGGTCACTCTACTGTTCAGCAGAATGAGGCAGCCGCTCCAGGTGGCAGATTTTGGTGCTGTTAAAAAGCAGATTCTTGACAGTTATGGATTACTGCAATTTTACTGTGGGCGGGAAGGATTTTCTATTTTGGCCAGTCCTGTCCACAACTGCCCCAAGGTTTAAGTTGTTGTGAATGAACACCATGAATAAGTATTACTTATTCCTCCACACATGATGTTAACCATATCCTACCCAAGTCTCTACACTAGGACAGCTGATTCAGCCCAATTTCATGCGAATGACAGTTTCAGCTCAGGAGAGGCCTTTTACCCAGTTACCATGGTGACAGAACTACATCTCTTCTGTCTAAGTTTGAGGGTAAAAATCTCTGATAGGGTCTCAATTTGAACATTCCTCCCCCCAAAATATTTTCCTCACTCATTGTTCTTCCAAACACATACAGAAGTAGGCAACGCCACTTGAAAAGGCATTTCTGAAACACAGGTAATGATTTCAATTGTTTTATGTTTCACAATTGATTTAATTGTTATTTAGACTGACCTAATTCTATTTGGGCTAGGGCCCAATCCTATCCAACTTTCTAGCACTGATGCAGCCACAATGGAGCCCCAAGGTAAGGGAAAAAATGTTCCCTTACCTTGAGGAGGCTTCTGGACTCCCACGTCTCCCCACGGCAGCATGTGACACATACCCCATTAGAAGGGTTGCATTGGCACTGGAAAATTGGATAGAATTGGGCCTTTAATCTGTATATGAGTGATGCCTTTTATGGGCAGAGAGGACACACACATGCACATGCACACACACACACACACACACACACACACACAGAGAGAGAGAGAGAGAGAGAGAGAGAGAGAGAGAGAGAGAGAGAGAGAGAGAG
>JAJKFI010000078.1:4693821-4719638 GCA_029204185.1 Lerista edwardsae
CTTTCTTTCTTTCTTTCTTTCTTTCTTTCTTTCTTTCTTTCTTTCTTAATCCAGTTGCCCATTTGTGTGTGTGTGTGTGTGTGTGTGTGTGTTAAAAGCCACAGCTTTATATTAGCATGCATGCTTGAGTTATGTAGCTCTTGTATGTGCATTAAAGTACCAAAATGTTGAACTCTTCTCCAGTGCTGCATTGTGAGTACAGAAAACATATATATGTACGTCCTAAGAACTTTTGACAGGATCTCTAAAGCTAAGGAACGTAGGGTACCTGGAGTGTGATGGTTGGAGATGATACGTTGTGGTGATTTGGAATCAGGAGGCAGAAGATTGCCTTTGCACCCACTCCCATACATAGAATCTTCATCTGTACAAGGCCTCAAGTACAGGGTCAGATATTATATCTGCAAGCAGCAGCCACCGAAACAGAACAGTTTTGCTATTAGCATTGCTTCTCCTAGGGTCTACCAAGCTCCTCCTCTGACTCCACCCAGGTACTAGACATTTTTGAAACCAAATATCTGCAAGGAGAGAATGTGGGGATTTGAGATTATTCTCCTTTTGGCCTCTCATGGCTGGGTGACTTGATAAAGGATGTTCATGCTTTTTTTGGATCTCTTTATAGACTAATTAGATCAATATGAATTGTGCTTTTATCTTGAGATATTCCTTTAAACAATGGTAGTCATTTTACAATTTTTCAACGTACAGCCCAATCCAGAACTGTGTGGTAGCCGCAGGCGCAGAGCCAAAAAGTTCATCCCCTTTCCCCAGGGAAAGCCCCACCACCCACAATGGGGCGGCTCACCACTGGCTATTTTGTTGGTGGTGATTTGAGCAGCCCATGTTGTGTTGCACAGGCCTCCGACGGGAAGAAGATCTGACGATGGAAGCCACTGCTGGGTCCCACCCACTACCAAGGCCTCTGTCTCTTCCCTCACTCAGGAGCTCCCTCAGACCCCATCTGGAATCCTTGTGACACTGGCGAGGGGTAACCTTCCCCCTCGCCAATGTCGCGTCACTGCCTCTGGGCAGCAAGGGGTGGGCGGTGCCGCTGCGTGGGCGGTAACAGCTTACCACCTGCACTGCAGTGCCTTACGGCACACCAGCATGAGCGGCACCCTCATACTGCTCATGCTGGAGGGCTCTGGATTGAGCCCTTAGTGAATTAAAATACCTTCATTTTTTCCATTACTGCTCAGATATAACAAGGCATTGTTTTGAACCATTGCTTAAGAACATGTCCAAAAACCAGCCAGACATACAGTTTTACTTCTGTGTGAGTGAGCTTAGGATTGCCACCTCCTCTGTTAAACATGCAAAGGCAGCCGTTTCTATCACTTCCTAACTTTTATTAGATAGCTTTTATGGATGTCTAATATTGTTCTCACATTCCATCCCCCACTGATGTAGGCAAGATTTGAACTCATGCCCTGAGCGGGAAAGGATCCAGTTCACCGTTAGAAATCTCCTTGCACCGTGCAGTCTCTCTGATAAAGCTTTCTGCACAACATAAGAAAGCATACAGAGTAGAATATTGGTTATTTTGTGGAACAGAAACAGGAGATGAGAAAATAAGTGAATTTGCTGAATGAAAAGGAGCAAATTGAGGGAAGGACTGGCCTTTCCTGTGCCCTTGCGATATTTCTTCTCTGGATTAATAAAGCATTTCGGTCTCCAGGGCTGCCTGCAACATTACATTCATTTTAAAGGGATACAAACACACATGCGGAGAGAAAAGCTTCGTCTTGACTTATTGAGTAAATTCACTAAGGAAGCCACTGAGGGAGAATAACTTCCTCAGCATGGAATGTCATTTCCTGGCACTTTAATAGAAGTCGCGTTAAGTGTGCATGTGCAGCGTCGAAAGAAAAGAACCATTTTGAAAATTTAACTGGTTTATGCAGAAGGACCAGCTATCTGTAAAAAGCATCTGGTAGAATACAATGCCGAACAGCCTCTTCTGACAACTCAGCTCTAAATCTATTGGTATGGAAATGTGTGTTTATGCGATTAAAGAAGATGAGACATGGGGAGGGGGAACCTTCACATTTTAGACAGGGAGTCTTATTTGTATTTGTAGGGCATTCTGCAAAGTTGGTTGATTTATTTCCCGATTCATACCACACCCGAGGAGTTCCGGAGAAAGTTTAGCTGCTTTACCTAAAATGAAAAAAGAGTCTGGCAAGTTAACATGGATTGCTGTTGCATAAATAAGACCAAATCACGTAGAAAGATCTCACAAATAAATTCCGTAGCAGTTAGCATTGAGAAGTCTAATTGCCCAAAGCAAATTACTCACGAATGCATGATTAGGATATAATAAAAGCAAGGTTGGGAAAATGGAGGTGGAAATGCCTGAAAGGCTCTGGGAGCTGATAATAGCATAAAGGTCCTTTTTGTACTTCCATGGCACAGAATCAAAATAGGTACACACCAGTTGCGATGGGACCCTGCTTGCATGTGGTGCTCATTTCATGGCCTGCCCACAAATACATTTTTGATTCTCAGTTTGGATCCTAGTGGAAACCACTGTCCAAATTGCTCTTTATAGTGTTCTGTGCATGTATGCATACGTAATGTGAGAAATTATTTCTAGAGCTGTTTTTAGCATTACATTTCCCAACTCATGTTTTAAAACATGTCTCAAGAAGCAGTCAGGAAATGTCAGCAGATGTGTGTCTTTGCAAAAGCAGAAGATGATTAGCAGACCTTTTTTCACACTTGGCACTCACAGAGCTTCTCCTCACCTATTATGGCCCCAATTCTATAGGGCTTACTGTAGGCAATACGCATATCGCCAGTGTCTCTGTCATGAAGGAGCCATAAAGTGTCTTCACCATCAGCAGCAAGGAAGGCCTTACTGCTGGTGCCAGGGCAGTGCCAGCTCCACAGTGCCCAGAGGCAGCAACGCAAGCCAGTGAGCAGTAAATGTACCAGACATTGGCATTGCACACTTTCCAGGCAGGCCAGGAGGACGTTCCTGGGCAGAGGGAGGGGCAGAATGGGGGTAGTAGCAGTGGTGACCTTGCCGGCGCAGAGGGAAGGAGACCCAACGCCCACTCTGCCCCTTTACTTTGGGGAGCCTCTGGTTTGGCTATCGCTGGGCGCATGGGCAGCTGAGGATTGGGCTGCCCTTGTGTGCCTGTCTCAACACTAGTAATGCAGGCTGGGAAGCAGACCAGGATCCATTTGAAACCGAATGCACTTTCTAGCCAATGCAGATGTTAAGACAGGTATGAAATGCAAACACCAATTGTAGATACATCTGTGAAAACAAGATTAGATCTTAGAGATACGTCCTACCTGTTGGTAGGACAATTTGTGCTTAGAGAAGATTGACATCTCACAGTGATTATCTAGAATTTTTGAACCTGTTTTGGGAAGCAAGTGTCATAAAACTACATTAATTGAACCCTGAGTAACTGCACAACCCCCCTGTGAAATTTCAGTAGTCAAAGCTCAGTTGACTCTAAAGTTCTACAGTTCTAAAAAAACTCTAAAATTTCCTTTGATTTCACTTTTTCATTTTTTTGTGCTAACTCTATCATGAACCAACAATGTTTAAATCTAAAATGATAAGGGAGAGCGGGGAGTGGCAATACATAGAGTTTCACTAGCTCAAACTGCATACTACGAGAAGAGCACCTCCATAAACATGCAACCTGATCCAATTCCCCACCATAGCATGCAGCCACACCAAAACAGGCTGCACTACATGCCATGGTGGGGGTTGGGACTAATAGGAGGCTTGCGAGAGCCATAAACCTCCCAATCACCAGTGGGTCTCCCTGGAGCTGTGCCATCTCTTTAGCTGATGCAAATCCAAGGAAAGAAAAGGAATGGATCAGGAGATGAGGAAGGGAATAGCATACTGTTGCAGGTCACATGTGCTAGGACACACCCACTCTTGCCCCCAACACTCCTCCTCTCCTCCCTGGTCTCCACCTCATTCTACCCACCCCTTGTTCTGTTCTACCCATCCCACTTATTTACCTCCGCTGGCAGGCCTTCAATATTCTGCTGCCCCACATAAGGCTTCTGTGGCCTCTCTGGTGGTGGTCCCAAACTATGTGGCTATGTACACCTCCGAATTGCCATTTGCAACAGCCAGAAAGTCCATTCTACTGCCAGAACACTAGTTCTGGCAGTGAATAGGAAGAATAGGATTGGGTCATTGGCCTTCCAAGACACAATCCTCCCATCAGATTTCATAATGATGTAAGGCCTTCTAGAGGTTCCACCTTGAGGGCATCAGGATCTTCACTTCCTAAGTGGTTCATCTGTCAACTCTAGATTGTGTTCTGCTGTCTGAAAGTCTATTCTACTTTTCCCCTCTAGGGAAATAGCTAGGTGAGAAGGGGCCTTTCCTGTCTCACCCCTGTTAAAATTTGGCATCCATAAAGTATGTAACCAGTCTGATGAACTAACTAGAAAGATATTGCAAGTGCTCCTTCAACTCTCCCCAGAACAATCTGATTCAAATTCTTCTGATTAAGAAGCAGCCAGAGATCTCCAAAGTGTTTACAGATTCTTTATTGTACAAGTGTATTTTAGCAAGTATTCTCAAGGGTATTTAGAAGTGTATTTTAGCAAGTATTCTCAAGGGTATTTCAGGGTGCACAGACTGCAAGAACAAATACTTCTTATGCTTTGTTTTGCTTTATTTAAAGCATGAAACCCAAAAGTTCCTGATTTCTTCCTGCATAATCATGTGATGAATTCGGGGGGGGGGGGGGAAGCATTGTTGATATTGCATTGTTCCTGACATGAAGACCCTGGCATGTGACCCAAATCCCTCATTTGAGCAATGCTGTCCTGGAAGAAGCACAAGCTGTTGTCAAAATAAAAAAAAATCACATTGCAAAAAGCTGATCTTTCTGTATTAAGCAATGGCAGGGAATGCCACTCCGCCACCATCATTTAAAGGGGTGGGGGTGTTCCGTGCCCAGGCCCACCACCACACAAGGCAAAGGTGGGAAGATTCTGGCACTCTGTTGGGTGCTCTGCAGGATTGGAACAGGGGGCAGGGCTTCCCCAGCCATTATTTAATTTATTCTTTGCCTTCAGCTGACCTCCAGCCACTCTCCCATTGCACAGTTTGAAATGTTGGTTGCCTGCGCCTCCAGGTGTGTGTTGGGGACATGTGCATGCGCGCACTCAAAACCAGGTCAGTCACTTTCGGCACTTTTGTGCAAGCCAGGAGCAGGAGTAGGGATTTTGCAGGGCATCCTGAGGTGAGCAGAAGTCAGTGGTGGGCCAGTGGGCCAGTGGTCTCTAGGGGCTGCCTGACTCAGGGAGACTGGCTGGTGAGCCTTTGAGCTTGGATTGAAAAGGAAGCTGGACTGCACTACTTCCCACATACCAGACAGCCTTTGAGGTTTTCTGGTTTGTGGGAAGTAGTGCAGTCCAGCTTCCTTGACCCTTTGGGGCTGGTGTAGAGAACCTCAGACTGTCAAGTGGTGGGTCACAGCTTTGAGTCAGGATGGGAATGTCAGTTCTGAGTCAGGCTGGGATGCAGCTGTTAGGCCGTGCAGCTTCCTCAGACCTGCGCCTGCAATTTTGTGGCGCAGATCCGAGGAAGCCATTGGGGAGGCAGGAGCCTCCCCAGGTGTAAGGGCACAAGTGTGCCCTTGCATCTGGGAGGCTCCTGTGCGCTCCAATGCTGCCCTGGATACAGCGCAGGCCTGCCTGTCTGCCTGTTCTGGCACAGCATAGGATTGCACTCTCAGAATGATAGTATTATGCAATGTTAAGCTGCCAAGCACCAATGGGACTCAGACATACACTACCTACTTTGGTATGCCTATATGTCTGAGGAGAGGAAAGAGGCATGGAGCTTGGAAAAAGAGAGGATTAGATCTGGCATGCATGACTGCTGAGGAATCCAACCCCTCCTTTCCCTGGCATGACCCTCCCCCCACATGCCCTGTTACTTACCCTCCCTGGGCACAAACCACCCCTCACAGCAGCATGCCTACTCTGGTGCACCTGTAGCAGTGGGCCTCTGATGATTATGCTTTGCTGCAGTGACTCAGAAATGGCTGCCGGTTGCACACTCCACGCATTGTCAGCAGTCAGTTTACAGCAGCAGGACAGTGTCCTGCTGTCACAAATCCAAGGATAGGATTGGGCAGTGAGAGTGATATGGGGCCATGACTGTGGCCCAGCGTGATTGCCGGAATGCATGTCACAGCAAAGACTCCCCATGTTCACAGGCTTAATTGGCATGAGTTGCTTGAAGAGCTCCTGCCAGTCTCTTCTAATCATTTTTCAAAAAGTGTGCACACACTTGGGAGGGTGTTTGCTTTTCATTTCCCTGCAATTTTGTCGACGTCCATTCTCTTCAGAGCAATTTCTAACCTGCTGACACTGGTAAGACTGAAGCAGAACAGGGAAGATCAATATAAATTAAAAGCAAATTAAAAAATGTGCAAAGGGCTGAAGCCTGCTGTTGAAAATCCATTAGCCTCTGGTTTATGGTTTGGTGACCCATGGTTGTTTGCCATGGGATAGAATGGTCACAAAATCTATTATCCTCCTTGGTGCGTTTGGACAGCCCTGTCCCATTGCAGAGAGCCTTCCTTATTTTGAATTTATGGAATAAACCCCGGCCCGGGTGCAACTCACATTAACCAAAGACTGTTGACTCAGTGTCAGCCAGGTTAGAGCCTCAATTCATAATTTAGAGTTGGAGCAATGGAAAGGTGTGATTTGTTTGGAATATGTTAAATATCCTCAATGTTGAGGCTAAAAATAGCAGATGTTGGGAGGAGGGGCATGTCAGAACTATTTCCCCAAAAACCTTTCAATTACATGAATGAACACCTTTTCTTTGCCATGTTCAATGTCATTGCTTTGCCTAGCTGCTGCCTTTTCAGCTTCGTTTTGCCATAATCTTCTTTCTGGATTAATTACATATTCACTTTTTCTCATATTTACATCCCACCTTTGCTTTAAGGAGCTCAAGTTAGCAATTAAGCAGGTGGATTCATCGCGTTGGAGATCACGACATGTCGGGGCAAATAGGATGGCATCATTGTGCTGTTCAACATTCAGATTTGGCTTTTACTGGGATGACCTCATTGAGCGCAAATGAAATCAATTGGGGGGGGCAATATAAACCAACATTTTGCACCATTGCTAAAATAGAGGAGTGGTTTTGGCACTGTAGAACAGGAGTGTCAAATATGAGGTTCACAGGCCAGGTGCAGACCCTGAAAACAATTTCCCTGGCCCCCATTATAATTGGGCTCTCCCTTTGTGATAATTGGGCTCTCTCATGTCTTGAAATTATGAACAAGATTTGCACATTTTCTCTGCTGTCCTTTGCAGCCAATGAGTTTCTGAGCGCAATCCTAACCTGCACTGGAGCAGGCTGGCCAACGGGCCTATGCTGCATCCAATGCAGCCTCGAGGGAGACTGGTGCCGCCCTGGCGCAAGGGCACGTTTGTGCCCTTGCACAAAGGGAGGTGCCAGCCTCCCCTATTGGCTCCTTGAATCTGCGCCCACGAAATCACGGGCACAGAACCAAAGAGGCCACGCAGCCTGAATTAGGGCTGCATGGCCTGGGGATAAGCTCTTGGATTCAGTCGAATGGCTGAATAAGTGGGGAGGGGAGTAAGTTCTTCATTGATTGAGGGGTTAGTTCTGACTGACAAAAAGATGGTAGTGATACAGAAGCCCTCCTGAGACAGTAATATATTTGAGAACTATTGTGAAGTCTCCAGTTTGCCGTCTTGGGCAACATGCTCAAGCATCTAGTAATATCACACACACACACAGAGAGAGAGAGAGAGAGAGAGAGAGAGAGAGAGAGAGAGAGAGAGATTTAGGGAATTCTGATTTTTTGAGTTCTTTTCAATGGTTTCTGGCCTAGTTTTAGGACTGAAAAGTGGTTGTCTTGGTAAATGTCCTATACGGAACTAGACAGATGGAGTGAATTCCTCTTAGTTCTGCTGGTTCTCTTAGAGACTTCTAGGCCATGATATCCTTCTGGACCATGAAGGGTGCTCTGAAGGGTGGTTTGTGGTTTGTGCTTTATGGTGGTTGAGCTTGGAGCTCCAAGTCCAAAAGGTGGTGCTTGGGGACTCCTGTTCAATACCACAGGCTTAGTATAGGTGTCCCTCAGGCTTCAGTTCTGCCCACCATACTTTTAACATCCACATGAAATTGCTGGGGGGATTCATCTGGAGAATCTTGGATTGACCATCAGAACATGTGTTCTACCTCACCTTTCAGTGTTCACCCAAGGTCAGCTGTCAGAAATGGACTGGATGAGGGCAAATAAACTTAAATAGAAGGAAGCCAGAGATACCATTAGCGAGGAAACCAATGACCTGGGATATTTGCTGTAATGTTGTTCTTGAAGGAACATGTTTGCAGTTTGGGGTGCTCCTGTATCCAGCCTTGACCCAGGGTTGTCAGGTATTGGCTGTGGCCTTTAACCAACTCTAACTTGTTTATCAACTGCATCCATTCCTGGATTGGATAGACCTGGTTATAGTTACTAATCCTTTGTCTCTGTGAAAGACAATGATGGAAAAGGTTGATAGCCTCAGGGACATGTGGTGTGGGGGCAGCAGGTGAGGCAGAACCACCCTGTCACTGTCCATGGGCCAACACTGCAGCCCGCTTATACCCAAGGAGGTTCTCTTTACACCCTAGGAAGCTCTTCTTGCACCCGCTTTCTCAGTGTTAAGAGAGCTTTCTTGGTGTAAGTAGGCTGTGGCACTGTTCTGTGGACAACAGCCAATGACAGGGTGGCTCTGCCTTACCTGCTGCAGTCAAACGGCATTTCCCTGAAATACCTGTAGGAGGGACCCATTAAAGTCCTGACACAAAATATATAATCAAGATCATTTGAATGCAGAAAATGACGATTCATTGTCAATATTTTATATCTTTGGCAATGGTAGTGTTTCTTCCCTTAAGGGCCCAGGTTTTTATCAATACCAACTGATTAAAAAACAACAACAACTTACTACCTCTTTTTTATCAGTACCTACTGATAAAACTTTAAAAAATGGTAGGAAGTTTTTATCAATTCTTACTTATGATACCAAAAGTGGAGGTAAGGAAAAAGGAAAACATGGCTGCTTCATGGCTGCCTTTTCCTTTTTTTTCTTTCTTTTTTCTTTTGGTAACATGAAAATGCCCATATTGTAATTTAGTGCACAATCCTAACCTGAAGTTAGGCCGGCACAGTTAGGCCAGCAAAATTTGACTGGCACAAGGCTATCAAGTATGTTTGGACCACTCTCTGAGTCAGAGAGGCCAGCACATAGACAGGCACCATCCGCCCCCCGCCCTCCAAGAGTGGTCCAAATGCGCTTTACGGTGGCCCTTGTGCCTGCCAAACTTTTCTGGCCTAACTGTGCCGGCCTAACTCCAGGTTAGGAATGCACTCTCAGTCTTTGAATAAAATGTATGCAAGAGACGAAGCAATGGCTAATACATGCTTCTTAGTATCGCTTTAGTATGTAATTTTAGCCTTTCATTTTTAAAGTATATCATTTGCTGCAAAATGACAAGCGTTCAGCCTTTGTAGGCAAACAGTATGGTGCAGCCTTCCCTTTATTGCAGGGCGGCTTTTGGGGCTGGGTTGGTTTTCCTTTCAGCATTTTCACAAGGGGAACTAATTCTAGGCTGGTTCTCTCCTTCAATGTTACTGATAAGAGAGCACTACTCATGTTCTGTGGCCAGGTTTCCCCTTGCTCAGCACTTTACTAAGATCATATTTTTAACAGATGTGCCAAAATGAAGGAAACAGTTTTCAGCTGATTCTGCCATCTTCCATTGTGCCATCTGGTCATCATTTCAGAAGCACTAAGAATACTAGGGAAGATTTAAGATGGGATGATGGATAGAGAAATCAGATTCCTTGCTCACTCGCTCTCTCTGTTACACACGCAATCACACATCGATTGATCTCTGTGTGGTTAAACACACAACTCAGTTGTGTCCCTGTGTCTGGAACTTCTGACTTGGGTTGAAGTGCCCTCCTATCTTTGCCCTCATACTTTGTTTTAGGCCCGTTTGATCAATAATTCCATATCTAACAATGGAAAAATTCTTTCTCACTGTGTTGCTTTTGCAGTTTTTCTAGCTGTGATCAATATACTGGTTTAGAAGGAGCAAGGAGGACAGGTGTGTGTGAGAGAAAGAATATGTAGTAACCAGAACTCTCTCTGTTATGCTTCCAGCATCCCACATTGTGAACGCTATTCCAGCATCCCACATTGTGAACACTATTCCATGGGAAGGTGGTATTGATTTTGGGGTTTGTTTTCTTTTAATGAGGAATAAGGAGTGTTGGGTTATCCTGTGTGTACCAGTATACAGTATACCTCCACAGAAACATATGTAACAGTATACCTCCACAGAAACATACAGAATTGTTTGGAAGTATATAGAGATTTTTACATGATTCTACATGATTTTAAAAATGGTTGGCATATGCTTGAGAATGGAAATGCGCATTTCTTTTAATTAGGGGCCCAATCCTAACAAAAGGCTGTCCACGGTGCAGCAATGCTGGCACAGACTTCTGCATCCTGTGGGCAACCGTGTGTGTGTGTGTGTGTGTGTGTGTGTACGTACATTTTGTTTGCTTACCTTATTCCATTCCTGCATGTGTCTCTATGGATCTGCTCTTTGACTGCTGCATGTCTGAGTAGCCGCAAGTGGACATGTTAAGGCCAAAACAGAGCTGAAGATATCCATGGAGCAGTTACCGCCAAGGTGCTCCCTCATCATGCCCCTCGTCAAACAATTTGGCATGTTTCTTGCTTACAGATCACTACTAAAACCTGCATTGTGAGACAGAATGTGTTTTAGGCAGAAGGAGCTAAAACTGCCCATGCAGCATTCAAGTTGATATGGTGATTAATTAATTAACACAGCTCTGACAGCAAAGTACCCTGTTGAATTCCTCAACACCTGGAATTCCACTATCTTACTTTAAAGGATGGAGCATCTGTAATGCTGTTATTTGAATTCGCTGACACTTCATAATGGCACAGGGTTCTTGAGTGCAACATCACTGAGAGCGCAATCCTAAACTGGAGTTAGGCCAGCATAAACTAAGCCAGCAAAGTTTGGCCAGCACAAGGGCCACCATAAAGCGTGTTTGGACCACTCTTGGAGCCAGGGAGGATGGCTCACCTCTGTGTGCTGGCCTCTCTGACTCCGAGAGTGGTCCAAACCAGTGGTGTCATCCAAATGATTTAGGAACAGGTACTCACTTTTGATTGGCACTTGTCGGGGTCCGTCCACTGGAAGTGACGTCATAAGCTGGAAGTGATGGTGTGGCAGGAAGTGAGGCCATGACAGGAAGTGAGGTCATAGCCGGAAGTGAGGTCATGATTGTTGCCATGGATGTGATCATGTTTGTAATAACTTCAGCTTGTGGTTAGCGTTGATGTAACTACTATTGCTTTGCTTTCTAGAGATGTGTATATACAGATTTTGCTTCAATTGTTCCCCGGTTAAATAGCAGGCTAGACTGTACTAGATTGTGAGCCCTTTTGGGACAGGGAGCCATTTAACTTTAATGTTAAATGCAAGGAGCCGGCAAGGAGCAGGAGGGGGAACGGGCGACCAAAAAAAGACCGCGTGGGGGCTGGGGCTGGGGGGAGGCTGCAGGAGGAACCGGGACGCTGGATCTGCGCTGCTGGAGGGAGCAGGAGCCCCAGGCAGCCTACCTTCTCACGCTTGCTGCCTTATTCCCGGGTCTCCCTCGCTGCTGCTGCTGCTGCCGCTGCTGCCGCCTCCAGTCCTCTCGCTCTGCTGCTGCCGCTGCTGCCGCCACCACCATGGTGCCTGCCTCCTCACAGAAAGTGCAGGCAACAGCTGCAGGCGTGCAGTATGCATGCACAGCTGCTAAGCTAACCAGCCGACGGGGCCAGCTTCGAGTGGGCGGGGCCAGCTCAACTTCTAGGAACCGGTACTTGCATAGTGGTGCGTAGTGGGTGCATGACATCACTGGTCCAAACATACTTTAAACATCCCTTATGCTGGCCAAACTTTGCTGGCTTAGCTTATGCTGGCCTAACTCAGTTCCGTATTGCGCCCTGAAGCTTCATTTTTACAGGATGTGCAGAAGTGAAACTGTAAGTATCACTAGTGATCACTAGTGTACTGATCACTATCAGGGCACAATCCAATACCCTGTGTTGGGCCAGCACTTAGAATAGAATAGAATTTTTTTTTTACTGGCCATACATGGAATTTCACCCTACATGGAATTTTACTTTGGCCCAAAAATTTTACTTAGCTGCTAGTGTCGGCCCAATGGCAGCCACGCTTGTGCGAGAGCGCCAACCAGCACCCTCATGCCAACACTGCTGCTGTTGGGCCGATGTTAGCTGCAGTGTTGACCCCACTGACCAGCCAAAGCCCATTCTGTGCTGCTCCTGCTCCAGCCGAGTTTGGCTGGTACAAGAGCATTTCCAGGTGTTCCTGGGCAAGTGGGGGGTGTTTTCAGGTGGGGGTGGGCGTGCGGAGAGGCATGTTGGCCCGGGGAGGGGGAGGGGGATGGAGATGGGATGCAGCCAGGAGCTCACATCCAACGTCCCATCCCCAGGCCACACGGCCCCAATCAAGCCGCTTGGCATCCTTGGCTCTGCACCTGCTAAACAACAGGTGCAGATCCAAGGAGCTCATTGGGGTGGCTGGTGCTTACCCTGGGGTAAGGGCACAAACATGCCCTTGCCCCCAGGAGGCTCCTGCCTGCTCCCAACTTTCATTGGATACTCCACAGGCCCGCTGGCCTGCCTGTTCCAGCGCAAGTTAAGATTGCACCCTCAGTAAGTCCCAGGAACAATCCTTCAAACAGGCTGGCGTCAGTGTGAGGCAAGATTGCTTCTCATGGGCAATTTCATGTACTGTGTACAGGGGTTAGCAAATCAAGCATCTTGGTGATAGTGCCAGAGGGTAAACTATAAACATACCATACCAATAAGCCCCACCTATGTAGCTCCTCAATTCTTGAAATCTTAGATGTTAAGAGACCATCAAGAAATCAAACCAAAGAATGGGAACTTCAGCTAGTTAAAGATAAAATTATGAAACTTTTAGTCAAGCCTCGCTGGAGGAAAAGCAGCATGGTTTCTCCAGAGATAAGCCCTGCCTCACTAAGGTCCCAATCCTGTTCAGCGTTCCAGCACCAATTCAGCAGCAATGCAGCCCCAAGGCAAGGGAACAAATATTCCCTTACTTTGTGGAGGCCTCCATGGCTGTCCTCTCACCACAGGATGCAGTGCATACCCCATTGGTACAGCTACTTCACTACTGGAAAGTTGGATAGGATTGGGCCCTAACCTTTTAAAGCTCTTGGAGAGTATCAACAGGCACATTAATAGAGACAATCTAGTTGACATGTACTGTAAAAAATAAGCTTTTGACAAAGTCCTTCACTAAATAAATAAACACTCTTGAATAAACGTAGCAGTCATAGTCAGGTCTTTTTATGGCCTGGTAATTGGTTAAAAGAACTAGGTCCATTTTCACAGTAGAGGGAAGTAAGGAATGGTACCTCAAGGATCTGTATTGAGACTGGTGCTTTCTAACTTGTTCGTAAATGATGGGGAGTAAACAGTGAGTTTGCAGATTACATCAAACTATTCAGTGTACTTAAAACTAGACTGTAAAGAACTCCAAAAGGACATACTCAGATTGGGTGAATGGGCAACCAAATGACAAATGTGGTTCATCATAAATAAGGGTAAAATGATGCACGTTAGGGTAAAGAAATACCAACATCACATACTGTATACAGTGACGAAATCTGAGTTGTTGACGACAAACCAGAGACAAGATCTTGATATTTTCCTTCCTGCAAGTGCCGCCTTTCTTTCAAGTTAGGGGATTGGCGGCATGGGGGACAGCCTTCTCAGTAGTGGCACCACAATTCTGGAACTCCCTACCAGAGGATCTAAGATCTTCCTGCTCCTTCATGTCATTTTGGCATGGGCTCAAGATTTTTCTGTTTCGTCTAGCGTTTTAATGTTGATATGTTGGTCTCTTGTAATTCTGCATCAAAACCTGCAGTATAAATAGCCCCCTCCAATCAATTTCTTTTTACCCTGTTATTGTTTGGTTTTTTTGCTTATCGTATTGCTTTATTATTTTTATGTTCTGCACTTTTTGTTTTTTCCCTCTCCAATAATTGTAAGCCGCCTTGGGCCTCTGTCTTGGCAGAGGAAAGGCGGGATATAAATCTCCTAAATAAATAATAATATTTTTCTGCATGGCTCACTGAAAATGCTGTAGCACAGCAGTGAACAAAGCAAATTCCATTAGGAAAGGGATTGAGAATAAAACTGCTATTATTATATTTCCCCTTTATAAATGTATGGTGTGACCACATTTACAGCGCAATCCTGCACTGCCCGTCGTGCCAACACTACGTCATAGCATCAGCGCGACGGCCCTAGCATTGACACGGGAGCACCGATTGGTACTCCCATGTCGGCGCTAGAGCAGCAGGACCGGTGCTGCAGGCAGCGCCAGTCCTGCTGCGCCCACGCTGAGCCTTTCTTGCACTGACTGAAGCCAGTTGGCATGAGGGAGGCTCCGCATGGAAGCAGTACGGGGATTGGTGGGAGGGAGGGAGGCAGGGGGGGGGGCTTGGGCAGGACCTGGGCGGGCTTCGGAGGTGTCCGTATGGCTACTTCCTAAGCCCATCAGCGAGGCAGCGAGGCCCCAACTTGGGCAGCACGGTATCCTCAAATCTGCACCCTTTAGCAGGCACAGATTCGAGGAGCACATAGTGGAGGCTGGAGCCTCCCCTACGGTAAGGGAGCAAAAGCTCCAGTGATGTCATTCAGGGGGTACGCGGGGGTACGCGAGTACCTGTTTCTAGGATTACAGCTGGCCCCGCCCATTCGCCCGCCCACTCGTCGACTCCGCCTTCTGCAATGTTTGAATTTCCTGCATGTTTGAGTTGCCTGCATGTTCTCAGAGCCAAGCAGGCAGGCAGGCAGGCAGCAAGCGGAGCCTTTCCTTTCCTTGCCACTGAAAAATGAGTTGCTCTGGGGTTTTAACATGATGCCAGGCCTCCTTCACATGTTCTGGGGGTGCTGTGGAATACTGTTGCAACTGTTGGGTCAGTTTAAAATCATCTGAGGCCTCAAAAAGGGCTTTTTTCATGTCACTTCCTGCCACGACATCACTTCTGGCTTATGACGTCACTTCCGGTGGGTGGGTCCCGACACGTGCCAATCAAAAGTGAGTACCTGTTCTTAAATCATTTAGATGACACCACTGAAAAGCTCCCTTGCCATGGGGGGGGGGGGCTCCAGCCTCTCCTAAACAGCGTTGGATATGACGCTGGCCCGTCGGCCTCGCCAGTCCGGCACTGTTTAGGATTGCGCCCTTAGAATACAGTGTCCAGTTCTCAGCACACCACAAGAAAGACATTGTAAAGCTGGAAAAGCTTCAAAAGAAGACCAGCAAAATGATCAGAGGCCTGGAGCTGCTTTCATATGAAGTAAGGCTGTAGGAATTTGAGGCTTTTTTTGGAAAAGAGGCAATTAAGGAGGGGGACATGACTGAGAAATATAAAAGTATGCATAATATGAAGAGAGTGGGTAGGGAGAAAAATTTCTGTCCTTAACCAGAGATCATTCACTGAAACTGATTAGGAGATTTTGGATGGACAAAAGGTGGTACTTTTCACATGGTGCAGAGTTTGTGGATGAATGGCTTTGAGGAGGGATTGGACAAATTAATGGAGGGCAGGACTATCAATAGCTACTAAGTCATGATAGCTCCAGCATGTACTACCTCCTAGTTCAGCGATGGCCCCAACCCCACAACGGATATGGGGTAGGCTGGCTGGCCTCCTATTCCAGTGTAGGTTAGGATTGGGATGCTCGTTATTCAGATCATTGGCTCCTACTATTTGGTGAGAGAGAAGCAGGTATACCTATCTGAAAGGAATCATTTTGCACACTTACTAAGCTACTTATTGAGCAGGCTAATTGTGAATCAGAGCTATCTTGTACTAGTAAAACCCCTTTTCTGCATTCTTGCAACTGATCATGGGCCATCTTTGCTGACTGAAATGAATTCAGCATTCAAAAGTTCACATATTTGATACAGTCTGAGTTCAGATACTTGCATATGAACCCTACTAATCTGTATTTAATTTGTTCAGCAACAAAGTTGCTGAACAACATGCACACTCTTCATAATTGATCCAACTATGTTCATTTTGTACTCAAGTTTCAGATCTCAGATTAGAAATTGATCATATGTAATGGCCTTAGGAAGGAGATGTGATTTGGTGGACAATTATTTTTTCCTTTTTCTTTTTAGTCTGGTAGAAGGCTTTTCAAGTTGTGAATGGCTCTGAAATGCCATGAGTCAAATTTCCCTGTTGATCTAAGTTAGGGTGCAATCCTAACCTGGAGTTAGGATGGCACAGTTAAGCTAGCAAGGTTTGGCTAGCACAAGGGACACCATAAAGTAAGTTTGAAAGACTCTCAGAGTCAGAGAGGCCAACATACAGACGTGCACCATCCCCCCTGACTCCGAGAGTGGTCCAAACGTGCTTTATGGTGGCTGTGGTGCTGCCCAAACTTTGCTGGCCTAACTGTGCCGGCCTAACTCCAGGTTGGGATTGTTCTCTTAGGGCGCAATCCTAAACTGAGTTAGGCTGGCATAAACTAAGCCAGCAAAGTTTAACTAAAGTTTAACTAAAGTTTAACATAAACTAAGCCAGCAAACTAAGCCAGCTCCTGCCAACCTAGCAGTTCGAAAGCACCTAAATGCAAGTAGATCAATAGGGACCACTTCGGTGGGAAGGTAGCGGCATTCCATGCACTACGGTGTATTGTCATGCCGGCCACATGACCACGGAAGCTTGTACTTGGACAAAACGCCAGCTCTACAGGCTTTGAAACGGAGATGAGCACCGCCCCCCTACAGTTGGTCATGACTAGACCATTCGGTCGTGGGGAAACCTTTACCTTTACCTTTTAACTCCAGTTTAGTAAGGCCTACTATTCCTAGCAGGGTCGACATAGCAGGGCCATGGATCCACAGGCCCATTCGGAGGCGGCAGCAGCAACATGCAGGACAAGGGGAGGTTTTCCCCTTGCACCCGCATAAGCCCCAGTCACCCCTATGGGCCTGCTCGGATCTGCGCTGGCAAATAGCAGATGCAGAGGAACGTGCACAGGAGCAACCCAAATCGGGGCCGCCATGGCCGGGAACTGGCGTTAGAGTATGGCACTACAGCCGTCCTGCATCACAGGTCATAACCGCTGTCTCCGCCTACTGCGCCGCCCAGCTACACCCCCGGAACGCCTCTGGAACACCCTTGCTGACCTTGCTGACCGAGCCCTGTGCTGACCGAGCGACGCCGGCCTAGTGCCATAGCATCAACGTGGACGTGCTTTACGACACGTTCGCAACAGCGTTCGGCTGGCGCAAGAGCGTTCAGCTGGTACTAAGGGGGGTGTAGAATTGCGCTGTCAGTCAGGTTATTTTTTGTCCCAGTTGGTGGTCTGTGCTCATGATCATCTGAAATGGTCAAGGGCAACATGTTTGGTGAAACAGACACATAGTCAGGAGGACTAAGGAACACCAAATTTACACAGAGCAGGCAGCATTCCCAGATTGATACCAAGGTTCCTTCTACCACACTTTTTCATTTTACAGTCCAATCCTAAGTAAGGCCGACATAATAGGGCTGTATCCTAAAGCCCATTAGGAAGCAGCAGCAGCAACATGCAGGACAAGGGGAAGTTTTCACCTTGCACCCACGTAAGCCCCAGTCATCCCAATGGGACTGCTCAGATCTGCGCCTCCAGTTTTGCAGGCACAGAGGAACGTGGACAGGAGTGGCCCAAATTGGGGCCACCCCGGCCAGGGATGGAGTTTAGGATATGGCCTTTAGGATATGGCACTACGGCCATCCTGCATCACCGTCACTGCCCACTGCGCCACCCATTTACGCCTCTGGAATGCCCTTGTGGAGGCCCTGCGCTGACTGAGTGCCGCCGACACTTGACTGGCGCAAGGCCGGCGCTGCTGATGGTCATGGCTACTTGTGCCGGACCAGCACCATAGCGCCGACAGAGACGCTCTTGACGGCACATTTGCAACAGCATTTGGCTGGTGCAAGAGCGTAGCACCAGCGCAACAGGGGTATAGGATTGCGCTCTTAGTCACCTTTTGACCATGCAGCTGTCCACCATTTAAAAAAAATACTAAGAACTTGACAGGGCTACACTACTGTGCCTCCTAATTAAAAATCTCCATAGTGCGCTGTTTCCTCTCCTTCCATTTTTGGATGCATGTGATATTCTGAATGCAACTTTCATCTCAAACTCATGCTGTTGCCATAGAAATTGTAGCAAGGGAGTCTCTGGGTTCTTCATTCATGCCCTCGGGAATTTAAAATGCTCCAAGACCTTGTTACTTGATGTTTGCCAAGCTCCCTGCCATTTACTTTTGGAAAGTCACCTGCCAGGTTCAAGTCACACACAGAACAAGAGGAAGCTTTGCAGATCCAAAGAAAGGGTTATCTAAACACAATAGGTATTCTCCAAAACAAAAGTCAGGAACAAACGTATGGACCCAGGCATCGAATCAATTTCAAAATGGCAAGGAGACAAAGAGTACACGGTGATGATACTTTTGACATTTCAGAATGATCGGTAGTTGAGAAATACATAGAATTTATAACAGTATTGGAAATGTGTGTGTGTGTGTGTGTGTGTGTGTGTGTGTGTGTGTGAAAGAGAGAGCGAGAGAGCGCGCGCATATGCATGCAAATCCATTCTTTGGCAAGCAAAACATGGTTTTCCAAGTTTACATGAGTAGATCTAATTTGCCATTATGTTATTTTTGGAATTAGTTTCCTGTTCATTATAACACTTCTTCCTTTCCTGATGCCTTGGTGACATTTCTTGTAGACTTTCCTTTTCACTATGTCATCCTTGCTAGTCAAGGATCACATACTGAGTGCAATCCATGATGTAGTAGCTATGTAGTAATATGTTTTGGCTATGCATCAATATTACTGAGGACAGCAAATCCAAGTCAGAATGAGGGCCATGTTTAATTCATTTCAGTGCCTTCACTCTGAATGGAAGTTGACAGTAGCGTGCCTGAGAGGGTCAATGGGGGCAAAACCCCAAAGCTAAGGGGGGGCAGCAAAATTTCTGTCCCTGCTTAGCCTCTGGCATTGCACACACCCCCAATGCTCCAGGGGCTGCCCGTCCTCCTCCTCCAGGGGGGTGCAATCTGCCAGTGGGGTGGAACCACGCCAATGCTGGCTGTGTGGCCAGCATCAGTGCTGTTCTGCCCTGCTTGGACAGTAGGCAGCTTCTCCGGGAGAAGGGAAGTCAGCTGCCAGCTGCTCTCCACGCGAGGTGGAACTGTGCCGTTGCTGGCCACATGGCCAGCATTGGTGCGGATGTGCTTCATTGGCAGTGAGGAGGGGGCGGGCAGTGGGGAAAGGCTCTGGCAGTGGCTTTAAAGCTGGAGGATGGTGTGGACAGTGGAAGAAAAACTCCAGTGGTGGCTCAGTCGCAACCATGGCTAGAGCCTCCCTCTCTCTACAAAAGAAGGAGGTGGAGGGGTGTCATGGAAATAATCACATCATCATCATCATCATCATCACCATCATCATCATGTCAATGCAAATATTTCCAGGGGGCGGGGTTTTTGCACCCTGGTGGCGGCTTTGGAAGGCTTGCCCCAGGGCAGAAAAAAAGCTAGGACTACCACTGGACATTGAGAGAAGGGGAGACAGGACCTAAGTGGAAAGTCCAGTTGGCAAGTGGCCAAAAAATTGATTCCCCAGGTCTGGTACGCCATTGCCTCCAGTATTGTCTGGGCCTGGGGAGCTTGGGCACAAAAATAAAATAGCTAAACCTGCCACATGGCTGCCTGCCACACTGTGAAAATGCTTCTCCTTACATATGCTTTGTTTATTCTTACATATGCTTTGGAGCATCACAAAAGTTGGAAAAAAAAGAAGACCCTGCAGGGTTCATGCAAAAGGATCTGCCTGCTTTGGCTCAGCCTTTGTAATAACCAACTCCCCTTTCAGGTTCCTTGTTTGTTTGCCCATCTTTTCATCCAGAAATAGTTGCAGGCATGGATGAAGGAAGTACCATCTGGAAGAAAAGGGAAAGTGATCACCTATGTTTGAGGAACCTGTGACCTTTTGCATGGGTGAAGCTACCACCACACCACAATCTCTCTTTCCTTTATGAGAAACTAGCTGAAGCACCTGTTCTTCAAATGGGTTGATTATTTTCTACCCTGTCGATAGTCCAGCATCTAAGATTTAAAGAATTGAGTAGCAATGTGGCTAGTGCAATATGGCTAGTGCCACCTTAGCATCTGCAGTTTTATCCTCTGATGCTGATATCACTGGTACTTGCTTTGCTAAAGCCCTTGAACATGCTACATAAAATTGCCCATGAGAGAAGCAATCTTGCTTTACATCAATGCCAGCCTATTTTAGGAATTGTCCCTGGGACTTATTGATAGGCATCGCAAAGCACACTCTGAGTGGGAATTGCAGTGTTTTACATTCAAAAGGGAAGTTTGGTGGGAAGAAGGGGATGTGTTGAATAAATATGGTTTCACTTCTGCACATCCTGCAAAAACTGTAGCCTTGGTCCATTGC
This sequence comes from Lerista edwardsae, assembly GCA_029204185.1. Lineage (NCBI taxonomy): Eukaryota > Metazoa > Chordata > Lepidosauria > Squamata > Scincidae > Lerista > Lerista edwardsae. The sequence continues at coordinate 4,714,476 of JAJKFI010000078.1, forward strand.
ACTTGAGGACTTTGATTTGAAGCTTCATGCCATTACAAAGTTTTGGCAGATTCAGACATTACACCATTACAACATTACCTGCCCTTACATTAAGATGGTGAGCTGGCATTCCAGGGGAGGGGGGTGGGAGGCTGGTTCCATGTGTTCAGGAATTCAACATTTGTGAATCTGTCCCTTCAGAGGCACATATGAAAGCCCAGCCATACCTGGATTGAAGTAGACTTGCTCTACGGAGGAAGAGTGAAGCCCTGCAAGAACTTCCAGCGCCAACCAAGACTCCATAGTCACCACAGCCCTTAAGAGAAAGCTTTCCCCTCTAGTAGATGTTCCTTCCATGAAACCTGAGATCCCAGGGGAGCTAATATCCCCACCTGTATCCCCAGAACGCCAAAAGAAGAAGCAGTAGCAAGCATGGGCCAAAGTTGAGAACAGGCAAAGGAGCACCAGCCTGGCTACCCAAGCCTTCACTTCCTATAGGCCAATTCAGGAGGAGGAAACAAGCTCAACTGCAGACCATAGATCAGGACCTGACTCGAACAGTGTTTCTCAACCTTTGTCTCCTGATGTACCACTCCTAACTATCCTTAGTACCAACAATATCTTTTTAAAGACTGAATTATATTGTGAAAAATAATATATTCATGCTCAATGGCTAATCCCAGCAACCACGTAGCACCGACGCAATGTTGGCACTACATCACCAGTGCCGATACGGTAGTATGGTAGCGATACGCCGATAAATAGCAGGCGCAGATCTGAGGACCCCTACGGGGAGGCCGGAGCCTCCCTTGGGGCAAGGGAATGAACGTGCCCTTGCCCAGGGGAGGCTCCCCAGCACACCCAAGTGTGCTCGCTGGCCTCGCCAATCCAGCACAATTTAGGATTGCGCTCCCAGTGTCCAATCCTGCCCAACATTCCAGCACTGATGTGCCAAGGGGCCCTGTACTGCATTCTGCAGTAGAGGGGGGGAGAGTCATGGTGCAGGAACATTTGTTCCCTTACTTCTAGGCTACATTACAGCTGCGTTGGCACTACGAAGTTGGATAGGATTGGGCCCTAAATAAGGTATGCATGTATTTTTTAATATGCAAATAGAATGGAGGTAAAACAAATATTATTAATGAGGTACCTGAGTGTGCATCATTCAAACCAGTTTCTTCACCTGCTGTATAAAGGGAAAGTAATATCATGTTGCACTGTTCCTGCAAGTGACTCAACAAAGGTTGGAACAGTCACATATCACTGGCCAACACTACCGCCAGTGGCTCGCATACCACCGATTGAGACACACTGGACTAGATCCATGAATGAGTGAGGCTTCCTGCTCTTCTTAGAAGCTCCTTGATAGCAGCCAGACACTTGCTGATGCTACATCTGAGAGCTGCTGCAAAGCCAACTCCCGGTTCCTTGCTCTGACCTTGTCTTGGCTCCCTGTCTCTGCTTCAGCCTTCCTTGCTTCCTCTGTCTCCAGTTCCAGCCTGCCATTCCATCTCATCACTCCATGGAATTCTACCTCCAGCTTAGACCTTCAAATGAGGTTCGTGCCCAGAACTGTACGCAACTCACTTTGCCTCTCCTGCAACCGGTAGGGGCACCTCAGCTCTGACCGAAGAAATGGCCAAAGTAGGAAACGATATCTTAGCATGCCTCGAGTTTCAAAGGTGAACCATATCTTCTTGAAACACCCTTAAACAAATGGTGGTAGCCACAGACACCGCCGCTGCCGCAGGCATCAGACACCACCGCAGGTGCAGACGTAGTCCAGTTTGCACAAGGCAAATTTGGTTCTTAAAAGTGATAACAGGAAAGCAGCATAAGGACTAAAGCGATAGATTGATCCGACATCCTTCCTTTATGAAACCTGAGCTCCTGTATGGACTATATGGACACTTTGAAAAGAGGAAAAACACTGTACTGGGAGTTACTGCTTCATTGTTCCTCCATCATTCCCTGCAAATGGTCTAGAATAATCATCCCTTCAGCACTTTTCTGCAGTGCTTTGACTCCCCTCCAACCCAGCAAGGGCTTCTCTGGACTTTAATTAATGAGATAACAAAAGGGAAACGTCCAATGAGCGACCCCCCTCCCCCAAGTTGAGGACTTTATCTGCTTTCTGCAGCTGCATCTTCCTTGGGCTCCCCACCCCCTTTAAGCTGCATTCCAAGTCCCGTCAATACTGTTTCCCATTAAGTTAAATAGCTTATTGACTGGTGTGAGACGTGGCCATGAGGCTGATAGGATCCGCATGCAGCACTTTCTCAGTGCAAACAATCACAGGTCACTGCACAGTAAATCAGTTGGTAATGGAGTTTGAACTCAAGGAATCAGTTCTGTGTACCCTTTTTATTTGTTTTTAATTTGTATCAATGGTAATTCTGTCGGTTTCAATTTACATGACGGTAGCAGGTTGAGAAGCAGCAGAAATGCAATTTTTTCTTCTGGTTAGCCATTGGGTGCACAGCACCTTGTCAGCCACAGAGTTTGAAATCCTCTTTGAAGTATCAAGAGAGCATCCGATTGCCACAGATACCCAGTTTCTGTCATTTGTCTTAAAAAAAAAAAAAAAGGACATTGCATGTTATGCATATTTTGATCCACAGCAGTGGCTTAGCTAAGGGGGGTGGAGGGCAATTGCCCCAGGCATCATGCTGGGGGGCATCAGAGGATGCCTTTCTGAGGTCTGATGATACCATACCTTGGAAAGCCTTATAAGGCCTGCTGGAGGCCTTAGAGACACACTTCTGGTTTTTGCTAAAACTGGAAATGCTTCGGGGGGGGGGCATTATTTATTTATTTTTGCCCCAGGTAGCAGATAACATAGGTACACCACTGATCAACAGTGCTGCTGTATATGCAACGCTGTATTCTGCTGTATTCGCAAAACTAATCTTTAGATGCAGGAAGTGTCCCATTCTCTTCATTCCTTATTGCGTACATGATGCAAGCCATAGAGGAGACCACAGAATTGGACCTACGTAGGGCCAAATTATATCCAATGTCCCTGCACCAATGCAGCTGCAATGCAGCACAGAGGTATGGAACAAACATTCCCTGACCTTGAGGAGGCCTCAGTGATTGCTCCCCCACCACAGGGTGCAGCACATACCACATTGGCATGGCTGCATCAACACTGGAAATTTGGATAGGCTCGGGCCCTTATAGAACTAACCTGAACCACAGTCCTTGTAAAAGCACAGCACACTTTCCGATCCTATATTAAATCAGACACTCGGTCCGTAGAGTTCCTGTCACGGAAGTACCATTATGTGGGAGGGGGAAAAAGCCATGGGCACTGCACTCCTGGAGTGGGAGGAGGGTAGCGACAAGATGCTTAGTCTCTCGGAGAAGCGAGTGGTTTTGGCCCGCCCACCCTGCCCTGCCATTGTATGCCTCCAAAATGGAGCCTGGCATGGCATGGGGGCAGAGTGGAGCAGCGCATGGGGGTGGGGGAACAGCGGAGGAGGCGGACCTTCTCCTTCTCTGACCCTGGGTGGCCCGGTGGCTGAGTCTGCAACTGTATAGTTCAATGATGTTGGTACTTTTCTCTAGTTTTGTACAGGAAGCGTGGTCTGCCCTACCTGGAGAAGCCAGGGATTCAACCTTGGACCTTCTGCAGGCAAGGCATACGCTCTACCACTAAACTATAGATCCCCTCCCCTTGTTAGGCCTTGGAGAAGCACTGCTAAGTGGCTTTGAGCGTGACTACTGCAAATGGATATCTTGCAGTATTTAACCACTCTTGGGGACAGTGTCATGCAAAATTCATGTGATGGAAAGGGAAAGAGTCAGAAGTTTTTGTAAACATGACATTTTATGGAGGAATATTTTTATCCCTGCACAGCTAACCAAAGTCCTGTGATTTGATTTCAATCACATCAATGCACTCCCTTCTGCTCCTTCTCTGAGGCACGCAGCCTGTTGACATTTTGCTTCCTCACCATATTTTCACTTTCCAGGGCGACTCTGGTCCATTACCCATTGGCTCAGACTTAGCACTTATGCTCATACCCAAAAAGCATATGAGGAGGTTAAAAGGGGGCAGATCTGGAACATCTGTCAGCAGTTGCCTTACATTTGTATTAGCAAACAAATGATTTTTTGAATAATCACCAAAGACGGTTCATACTGCTGCTGCGTCATTAAAGACATGAACAACATAACTGACATTGTCACATCAGTTGTTCAGCCAGCCCAGTACGTTATCTGTCATGCTAAAGGAGAGGCCAGAGTCCTCTATAGCTTTCCAGTGTCTGGCTCTAGTTTCCACCCTTCTACAAGTAGTTTGCTGTGCACTCACTTGTATATGTGTGCAAGAACAGCCCTAGATCAAATGGGGTCCCTGGTGAGAAGCAGCTGGAGTGCCCCCCCTGTTAGTTCAACTTTTGAACTCCCATTTCTATTGCATTTATACTGCCTTTCACGAATGATCTGCATGCATGGTTTATCCCCATCATACAGGACGATAAATTTGCATGCACGTATAAATGTGTACGTATCCACGGCATACATAAGCAAATCAAACAAATTTGTCCCTTCCAAGCGTACAGAAGTTTTCATAAGAACATAAGAAGAGCCCTGCTGGATCAGGCCAAAGGCCCACCTAGTCCAGCTTCCTGTATCTCACAGCGGCCCACCAGGTGCCCCAGGGAGGCATGAGACAACAAGACACTTGCATCTTGTTGCCACTCCCTTGCACCCGGTACTCTGAAATAGCCTACTACTACTACTACTACTACTACTACTTCAATTTTGTGAATGTCTGGCATGCCTCAAGCTTCTGAAATCCAGCGTCTCAAGTAGCTGCCTGGATGGATGAATCGGGCCATCTGTGAAATGCCCCCCCCCCCAGAATGGACCCCAAACACCAGTACAACTTGCACCTCATTGTAAAACCTATCGCTCTAATGTGCACTCTTCTTCCAGGTTTCGTTGTGGTCCAGGTATATAGTCTGTTAGTAAATTGACTTAACAATCAGTGGTCCATTTCATAGAGCAAGCTTCCACACGTGCATGTAAGGTAGATTTACTTGTGACTGAATGAAGCACTATGATGTGGTAAGTTGACACTCCGCTATCCCTGCTCATTGCTAGAATGTGAACAAGTCTGAATATGTCCGATTGATTGATTGATTGATTGATTGATTGATTGATTGATTGATTGAT